>OX101788.1:41306737-41787980 GCA_944452715.1 Ophion slaviceki | reverse complement strand
CAACCTGCCCCCCTGCGGGCGAAACAATGCAGTTATTGTGGACGAAGTTTCATGGTCGTGTTATCTCGCGCCGCGGCGATATGAATCGGGTATTCTACTCTATGTAAGAAAAATACTAAGAATGTATAAATAAGGTAATTTTTGCAATAAGTAATCGAATAATCCTAGTTTAATTTATAAAAACACAAAATAAATTTTATAGTTCATTTTTTTAATACTTTTTCTATCCGTTCAATGAACATGCGAAACGGTTGCTGCCATAATGTATTCCGACGTGATGTCATTGACATAGTAAACAAAGAAAGCGGTAGACGTATTACTCTCTAACATGTGAAAGAAAGCGTCAACAACTATATATTCTCGTTTGTCATAGTTAATTGCAAGTTTTCAAATAGTTATCTGTACTTCAAAAAAGAACAAATGAGTTTTTTTTCGGACTATGACTTTGGATCTCTTCTCGCAAGTTTTTAACCAAGTCTTCCTCATATTCATATCAGTTGGCATTTTAATCCACAACTTTCCCGGTGTTTTTACACTAATATTTTTACATTTAGGAAGAACACACAATGACAGGGATTGTAACTCACTTTTAATGAGAACAAAATTACGTATTTTACCAGATTGGCGCAGCGTCGATGTTTACATGCAAGTGACGTCACGAACCGAAGCAGCATGGCAGCGAGCGTTTTCATGCGGAAATTTGAAATGTAAAATTAAAATGCATTTTTATGGCACTTATCGATTTCATAAAATAGAAATAAAAATTCTAGTAGTTTATTACCACCAAAGGATGAAATTGAGACACCTTTCAAAAAAAAGTGTAATCTTGGCCACGAAGATCGTGCGATTGACGTCATTGGACTTTTTTCTTTGGGTATCTGAAAGGGAAAAGTGTATGCCAACAGACCATTTCGGAGCTCAAGGAAGCAATAGGACGCACCATTAATGAAATTAGATCGCAATTATACCAAAATGTTATTGAAAGTTTCGTCGAAAGAGTGAACGTTTGCAAACAGGGTCAAGGCGGCCATTTATCCAATATTGTGTTCCACATGATTGTACCTTATATTAAAATAAAAATGTTGATACTTTTCAAATAAATAATACGTTTTTTAATAAATTCGTGTCTGGTCACTTTGAGACCCCTTATATATCCAGTGGAGAACTCCTCCGCTGAGGAGCAAAACAAAAATGGTTAAAGCCAAACGCCATTCAAAGAAAACGAAAGATAAGGAGAAAGATGTGAGATAGAAGATTCTGAACGATTCTAAAGAAGAGCAAGATGAGGAATACTTTTGTCTCGTCTCTTGTGGTCCGTTCGATCAAAGTCGCTCTAGTGAAGATTGAGTCCAGTGCACTAATTGCAAAAAAAAGGTCCCACGTGAAATGTGTCACTGGAAACACTACGTTTTATGTGTGCGTTAATTGCGATAGTGATTATTTCGCTTAATTACTTTGTGGTTTTGTTTCTTTTTTATGTTTGATTACTTAGAGTTGATTTTCGTTAGTTTTTAAGATTAAAAATATTATTTTTTCTTGTGAAGTTAAAATATTCTGTGTTACCGTTAGTAAGCTATGTATTTATAGACTGTTTGACGCCAACATATTTTTGATTGAGCAAACAATGATTCTGACCATGATTCTCAAAATAAAATATCCAAGTGGTAAGCCTGTCTATTTCTTATCACATCTTACCCCTTATACTGTAACAACTAACCTCTGATGCCAGGCAGACCTCACGCACTGTCATTTTTATTTTAACCATCAAGTTCTAATAATTGCGTCAAACTCACAATTAAATGAGACACATGTATTGAAAGCGTATTAACTCCTTTATATGAAAAATACATAAAAATATCTGATTATTCCAAAGACGACATGTAGCAGGTAAATTTGATAAAAATGTCACAACCAACCCCAGTCTCCCCCAATGAAAATGAAGAAAATGCGAATTTAAGAGAATGGCACGCATTTACAAAAAAAAAATCTGTAAAATTTGCATTCAAAAAGTAGTACTTTAAAATAATTTTTCAAAAACAATTCTCGGCAACTAGAAGATGGCAACAATATCAATATTTCTACCAAGCTCCAACTCAATCAGCCTAATAGTGTTTTAGAAATCCTACACGCCAAGTTCAAAAATGCTGTTTTGAAAAAAAAGCGTTTAAAGTTTACATAGAATTTGAATTAAATTACACTAGATACTTGTGGTAACTAATTACTTAAGTAATCTGTCACAAAGTAATTATATTATCAATAACAGTAGTAATTGTTGATTGTTAATTTAATTACTTTTTGCCCATCTCTGCCGGCCCCTCTGCGCTCTCGCCTTAAATTTCTCTCGTGTCCTTTATCACCAATTTCATTGAAGTCATTATTCTCATTCGCCCAATAATTTTTTCTTCTCAATACTTTATTTCCATGCGCTTTTTTAGTCTTTTTTGCAGTCTGGCGGTTAAAGTATTTGCGTACAATATATAAATGGATGCTAGGTCGCCGATTTTGCTGCAGCAAAATACACACCACGAGAATGCTCCACTCAGCAAACTCGTATTTTTGAAAATCTTTCAAACTTCTTTCCAGAGCATCTTTCTGTCTCCTTTTCGCCCCTGCCACTCGTTCTTCCGCCTTTCCGCCCCCGACACGTGCCCCTTCCCCTTGAGTTGGCGTATCGATCGCCGTATCGTCTATTTCCGGTATACCATTGACCTTGCCAAAGCACAACTCCCTTGAGTGACTCACCTGGCCGCTCTCAGTCTCTCGCTCTCTTTGACAAAAGGGTGCGCAGCGCAAAGGGAATATGCGAAGCACGTACAGCATGATTTCAGAACACTATAGATATAAACATGTATGGTATTCTCATCGAATGAGTATGTCTATATATTTGTCGAAGATATATGGGGGCTCCTCGAAACACTAGACCTGATTCCATGTGTAATGGTAACCAACGTCTAGGACTGGGTAGAATATTTCGAGCTCGATGTACATCTACATGCACTGTCGCCCCCAGAAATCTAAAAGTATATATACGTTACTCAGGTATGCATAGCAAAATGCATTTATCGCTTCACGTTACCGTAACCGGCGAATCGATTTTCTATCCATACTTGAAAATTTCACGTTCGGAGAATCGCATTATTCAATATGGAATTTATTTCTGTATAACAAAGACTACAACAAAAAGTATCGTTTCTTTTATTTACATGGATTTCCCAAAGCAAAATAAAATACTTGCAATCGAATTAATATTCATAACGTCACAGAGCGATTTTATATACGTACAGACATGGATGTACATACATGACGTTGAAGTTTGCAACGTTGAATTGCAACGACTTTTTTCTTCATTTTTCATTTCATTACTTTTACCATTATCCAGGGCCTTATTTGCGCGACGAGGTCGAAAATCTCTAATAAGAATAGGTGAAAATGTTCGAGTGATTTTCACAGCCTAAATAGGCTAAATAAATTGAGCAATTGAAAATATATCATTTTCGTTGCATTCCAACGATGCAAACTTTAGAGTGGCAAATGTTTTCTCATTTCATAGCCCCAAAAGAGGAGATGGCATCGCTGATTTCTTGGCTCTCAATGCTGACAGATGCTTTTTTCCCAAACCGAAATGCTTTATCGTACTTTATTGCTGCCTGAACAAATCAATGAAAAATACTTGGAATAAGGACCAACTAAGAGTAAAGCAAAATGCTCCGAATGATGGCTACTCGAGTGTTTTGGTTTGTTGACCTTTTATAGTATCATGACAGAATTTATAAATTGAACTATAACAAATAATAATAATGATAATAAATAAATAAAAACGATAAAGAGACGATTAACAAAATAACAAGTACCTACATTAGTAGGTATAATGATGCAAACATCAACGTATGACGATAAATGTCCAAATTAGTAGGTATGACGATGAAAAACTAACAAATACCTACTGCTGTAGGTATTAGTAAAAAAATTCATCGTCATACCTACCAATGTAGGTATTTGTTAATTTTTGTTATCGTCTCTTCATCGTTTTTTTTCTTTCATTTATTATGATTATTATTATTTTTTATAGTTTATTTTATAATTTCGACCATGATTCTATAAAAGTTCAACAAACCAAAACAGTCGAGTACCTGCTCATCATTCGGAGAATTTCGCTTGACTCTTAGTCGGTCCTTATTCGTAATCTTTTTCGTTGATTCACAATTTGGTAGGTATGACGATAAAAAAATAAACAACGACGATTAAAAATCAACAAATACCTGCTAATGTAGGTACTTGTAAAAAAAATGTATCGTAGTTTCTTGTACTCAAATTTCGAGCAGCCGTGGAGCGTAAAACACACGATCGTTTGAAGTGCGAGAGGATTAAATCGATATACAGCGGGTTGACTCGTCATTTCTGGCATACTCGCGATGGAAAGACCCAGCGATGCGCGCGAGTCATCGCGCTTCATTCTAGTTCATTCTCGTAGATTCTCTTCGTACAGATCTTATTACGACGTCTATATACGACTCCAGGAATCTTTTCTAATCGAGGGTTACGCAATTAGCTGTGGCCCGTATAGCTGCACTGAGAGAAAAGTGTATAGTATTTACAAAAAACGCGCATGGTAAAAGAGAGTCTAGTCAAATTCCCAATAATTTATTGTCACCGCAATCATAATATGGTTGATACAACTATAAGCGAAAAATATACGTAAACATACGACTTTGGTGGCGTGTTTGACTATCTCGTATCTCCCAAACTACTATACACTATTGTAAAAGGCTTTACAATATCGATATGGTTAATTCAGCAATATCACAAATTCGGCGCACAAATACTAATGCTGCACTGAGAGCAAAGTACATGGTATTTATGAAAAACGCCCACGGCAAAAGAGGGGAGAGTAAAATCCCGTATAGTTTATTGGCACCGTAATCATAATATGGTTAACACAACTATAAGCAAAAAGTATATCTAATCATGCAACTTTGGTGGCGTGCTCGACTATCTATTAATCCCGAAATAACTACTAACTATTGTAAAAATATTAACTGAATTAACTATATCGATATTGTAAAGCCTTTCACAGTAGTTAACAGTTATTTCGGGGATACTAGATATTCAAACACAGTACCAAAACGGCATGATTAGATATACGCTTATAGTTGTGTTAACCATATTATGATTGCGGTGTCAATAAGCTATAGGGAAATCAACCATGCCCACTTTTATCATGGGCGCTTTTTTATAAATACTATGGACATTTTTCTCAGTGCAAGTTTGTACTATTTATACTTGTTGAGTATAAATCGTTACAAGATCTTACGAAAAGTCACTATACGAACAAAATTATTATAATCTTATAATGAAGCCGTAAATCATTTGTGGAACGTGTCAATAAAGTAAAGGCAGCGGTAGCACGCTGTGATCGATATAGATATGTTAGCGCATTCATTTATCAGTTTTTAAAATTCGATATTTCGAAAACTATTACGTTGCGCCAAAAATCCATTTAAGCAATGACATATATTATCAAAAAGACGATCTGTGCAAAATTCCACCTATATCGGAGGTAACAGCTATTCGGAATTGCAGCTGGAATTACTTTTATCTGTCATGCCAAATCTACGATAAAGATAACATAAGTACCCGGTAGCATAGTAGCAGCGTGCGTAGTATGTACAGGTAGGTTCGAATCCATGTTCAGGCGAAATATTTTCTTCGATAGGAATTATTTCAGGAGGTCAGGGAATGACAAATTATGATGAACAATCATAGAGGTAGTACTCTCAATTGAGAAATTTCGAATTTAACAAATATTATATACATATAGTAGATATACCATTTAATATGGTGAAAATCACTATTTTTTTATAGTGTTAAGAAATATCCATTTTATGAAAACCTACTATATTGAATAGCAATGAACAATCAACGTATGCTTGTAAGATTGTTGGTTGCAGTTAACATATGAGCATAACTGCTACAATATCATAAGCGATACTGTGTTTTAGGCAGTAGCCATGACATGAAATATTGTTGTCCCCTCAGGGTAATAACACCAGGCAAAAGAATTAAAGGATATTGAAAAAGTCCGTCAGTTTTTGGGTCATTTTCAAATAGCTGTAACTCCTCGAAAAATGGTCGTACAGCAAAACAAAAAACAGCAAATTGAAGGTGTGAATCTCTAGTTTTGAGATCTTAAGCTCAAAAATTTTTCGCATCTGCCAATTTTTAGGAGACATAAAAAAAACCAAATAGAAAAAAATTCAAAATTTTTGCTCAACTTTCACAGTCTGCACGGACTTTAATAATTTTTTTGAATGATCGGATTAAAAGGATCGTCTAGCTTGATTCTTCCCCTTTAATTTGAGCGATGGGAGAGCTCTGTACGATTTTTTCTCGCTGAGTTATCGATGTTCAAAGCAAACATGACACTTTTGACTTTGATGACTGATTACTCGGAGACTAATGGTCGCACAGAAAAAAACCAGAGGGTTTTGGAAACTTTGAAGTATTCTCTATAAGATGCTTTTATCATTTTTTTATCAAGATTTTTTTCTAATGCGGGAAAATGGATTTAAAAAAACGTGAAAAATGGCGTATTTACGAATATTCTTTGAACTAAGGATTATTTCGCCAATATCGAATAAATCCAAAAAAAATCGGTTTTTTGATGACCTCAAAGTATCCTAAAAAAGCCCTCAAAAGTTTAAACCCCTGCGATTTTTTTTTCATTGTGTTCCGAATGATCGAAATTGTGGTTTTTGCCAAAAATCGATTAAAGGCTAAATCTACCACCTTTTATTCGTCTTTTGAGAATCACAATTTTTTTTAGCACTGATCCGAATTTCCGGTGCTAAAAAATGTTGATTGTTGAACAACGGGAACAAATTTTTGTTTAATGAAAAAAAAAATTAATTTTCTTTAAAATTCTTCAAATAATTAAAAAAGAGTGGACTCGAGAATAAAAAGTCACTTAATCGAACATAGATGGCCAATTTCATATTTTTGCCATTTTTTTAAAAGATTGTTCTCAACTGAACATTATCTTTTTTCGTTAATTCAATTAATTTCAGCGAAATTAATTGATCGCCAATGTATTTAAGTGGCAGTCGCAAAAAAATATTTTGTTGTTCTTAGCTTGAATTGCAATCAGTTATTTCATAACACTTGTTAATTTGGTTGATGTGAAAGTCGCGGTGAGTATCCAGAGATAACCGGCTCATGTGACTCGTAGGTGATGTCGTTATTTAATTTTACACCGGAAACCGATTTTGTAGGTCTCTTGGTTTGTATTTCTGGAGCCTCTTGGTTACTGAATTTTCGGACAACTGGTTTGAAGCTAGTTCATTCGAGTGACTTACTATCCTCATTCCGTAATTTTGGCCAAGGCGTTGAATTTCTTTTTTGACTGTGTCGATGTTCAGTAAAATAGGAAATTCGGAACGTATTTTTTGTCTTCGAGCTGCGTAGAGGATTATTTGGCACGAGAAAAAAGCCTTAAGGGGTCTTCTTACTTTAGACGCTAAAAAATACTATTTTCATGAATTGTTTCGATAGGTTGATATTATAGATATTGATATGCATGTTGTTACACTTAATAAATACATTTTTAAAATACGTAACATTTTTTTACATGTATTTATGTAACCCAAACAAAACTTTGAATGCATTTTTCTCGAAACAACGTTTTTCAACGGCTTGTTGATAAAATCTTCGACACTACTGAACCGATCCTCATAAAATGTTAACTACATATTCTTTACAACTATAGTTATAGCGCATATCAAGGATTTTTTTAAATTTTGATGTTTACTATTTTTTTGCCAAAAAACGGTGAACAAACACGTTTTTTTGTTGTTTTTTCGACAAATCTCAGCCATTTTGTTATTTTTGCATATATCAAAAATCGTATGATATGCGATATAGCCATTAATATACTGAATCTAAAACCGTTTGAGTTTTTTTTGTTTCGGATGATCCATCTCCGAGATATCATCAACAACGCAGACCTATAGTTATGTAGGAAATTTTTTTAACTAGCATTTTCATCTATAAATAGTGACTTAAATAAATTAAAATTAAATAAAATGTATTTCGAAAGTGTATTTATTGAGCGTAACTTTTATATCAATATCTATAATAGAAAACTATTTTTAAAAAACATGAAAATAGCCTTTTTTAGGGTCTAAAGTGACAAGATCCCTTAAGGTATCATCACAGTGAAATAAAAAAATTATATTTTTTTGCATTATCCGATAGTAATGACGGTTATAAACACGCTGTTCAATTTTTGGGGCGAAATTCAAATTATTACGGTTGCTATAGCCTTGCTCAGAAAAAGGGATTCGACCAGCTGCGTGAGACCTAGCACGGACGGACGCGTTTTTCGCGAAATGTCGTTTTTCAAAACGGTGTACACTCTCAAAGGAAGAGTATTCGAGCTATACGTCTCAAATTTTGGCACAACATTCTTCACGCCATTCGATACTTTTTTTCAAACCACCGCCATTTTGTAAATTTTGATTAAAAAAAACCTTCATGGCAAGATAGCGGCTTTCATACTGATTGATAATCTTTTTAGAAATTTTCTTTCAGATAATATTTACAGCGACAATCGTGTACACCGTGAGGACTCCTTTTTTCGAAGATATTTTCAACCATCAACAAAAATGTAAAAAAAATAAAAATAAACGTTTAAAAATGTATTTTCTGCTCTTCATGAGTGCTTTGATTTGACATAAAAAACCGGACTGATCAGCGTATTGTAACCATCGAAAAAAATCGCGAAAATCAGCTAGATTTCGACCCCTACACTGTGATCTTCCCTTAAAGGGATACATCTACCTAGAGGCCCGAAAAAATGGCAAAATCCCGATATTTTCTTCTAGGACACGGTTGGTGAACCTTGGTGAAAATGCTTTTTTAACACAAAGGTACATATATTGAGAGCTTTAAAAAAATATAGCTCAACAACAAAAACCTGAGCACCGGCATACGATACTATTTTCAAAGTCGGTGGACATAAAATATCTCGAGAACCACTTGACGGATTGTTTTAAAATTTACAGGAGATAGGATGAGAAACATTTGAAGTCGTTGACGATCTCACTTTTTCGAAATCGATCTTTATTTTTTAATAGTTACGTAAAAGTCACTTTTTTCATAGATTTTGTATGCTCGAGTTCAAATTCACCGCCATTGTGAGAAAAAAATGTTAAAAAACCGACGACCATCAACGAGTCGTATTTGTTGGTAACTTGAATAACCCGTTTGGGTTTTAGATTTCAGATGGACCGTCTTCATCTGCCTGCGGCCATGTTTTTTTGTATTTTTGGCGATTGTTTTCAAAGGCTCTCAGTATATGTAGCTTTCCGTTTAAAAAAACGCGTTCTTTTTTCACCAACCGTTTCCCAGAAAGACAATTCGGAATTTGGCCATTTTTTTCGAGCCTCTAGTTGAGTGTAGCCCCTTAATATATAACTAATAGAACGGGTGGATACGACAAAGTGATTTTCTCTGCCAAAGGAAGAGTTTTCGAGCTAGCCATCTCAAATTTTGACACAACATTCATCACGCCATTCTTTATCTTGCTATGAAAGCTTTTTCCTAATCTTCATATTCTTTTTAACAAAAAACTGTCGAAAATATAGGTTGAATTCGATGCTTTCTTCAAACAGCGGCCATTTTGTCAATTTTTATTTTTAAAAAACCTTCATAGCAAGATAACGGCTTTCATAGTGATTGATAATTATTTTTAAATTTTGTTTTATATAATATTTACGATCCTATTCGATTCCTTTCCCTCTCCTCTTTCACTCGATCTCTCTCAACGTATCCATTTTTGGCTCCCATTTTTCGCACGGCTGACAAAGATTTCGTGGTCGCGTTACGTCGATAATTATATTTCCCGAGACTCGCGACCTTGTCACTATACTGACGTCGTATGGGCGTTGTATGAACGAGGGGACAACAGACTCGAGCCTCGTTCAACGAGGATCTCGGGAAATTGTGACAAATCTCGCGGGTGTCTCCGACGCAGAGCTGTTTTGTCTTCCTCCGTGGGGCGAACACGTGCTCGCTCTATTATTTTATTCGTTTCATTGAGTTAATTAACGGCGAAACGTTTGAAACACGAAGCGTTACGCGGTGACCGGGACACGAGAAATAATTAATAATGATGATGCATTATGATGAAATAAAGAGAACTGGCAATAGAGTCGTGTGAGTTTTGTCGCAACGGAACGTTGCAACGATGGCGATGGAATCGATAATGAAAAAAAAACAAAAGATATAGCGCACAACAAAAGAAGAGAGTGCACTTCGACTATGACATATAGAGAAAGAATACGTTCGAGAGAGTACGAGAGAGAGAGAGAGAGAGAGAGAGCGGCAGAGAGAGAGAGAGAGAGAGAGAGAGAGAGAGAGAGAGAGAGAGAGAGAGAGAGAGAGAATTACGCAATCGGTGACTTCACACACGGGAGCTTCGGAGCTGATCAGTACCACAGGGGCTTCGTTGAAGGGACTAGGGAGGGTTGAAATTTTAAACATTGGCTTGTCTTCGATTGTTTATCACGAGGCTGCGTATGAATTGAAGAGTTTTTCTTCTGGTGAGGTTTCCGAAGCCCCCCCCCCCCCCATGGAATTGACATTTTGCACAAACCTTCCTTTCAACATTTTGGCTTGGGTTTGGGTTTTCTCTGTTACGGGTTGGGTTTGAGTTTCCTTTCTTCCCTTCTTGGGTTTGGATTTCCTTTGGTATGGGTTGGGTTTGGGTTTCCTTTGTTTTCTTGTTGGGTTTGAGTTTCCTCTGATATGGGTTGGGTTTAGGTTTCCTTTGTTTCCTTGTTGGAATTTAGGTTTCCTTTGTTATAAATTAAAACTTTGTTATTTGAGTATTTTTGTATTGTATTATTTGAGTATTTTTGTTTCAACGAACCGGAGTACGCGACAACATATATAGTTATGAACGGAAACATAGCAGATATACATATAGTCGGCGCACGTAAAAAAGAACTTAAAAATTCAGTATCTCAAAAAATATTGCGAGTCGCCAAAAATCCCTTTAGGGGTTGTCTTAAAATATTAAAAGGAAGGTTTGTGCAAAATTTCAGGTCGATCGGAGGAAGGGGGGGGGCGGAAACTTACCCTTAAAAAACTTAAATATTCAATACCTCGAGAACTATTGCGAGTTGCCAAAAATTCTTTTAGGGGTTGTCATACAATATTAAAAGGAAGGTTCGTGCAAAATTTCAGCTTGATCGGAGGGAGGGCGTTTTCGAAACCGTATCCTTTTTTCTTTTTAAGGGGGAAGATACGTTTACGCGAGGAAAAAACTACACGGAGAAAACAGGGGCCTCGAAGTTTAGAATTAATACTATGCTTCTGAAAAAAATATCATTAAATTTCAAAAAGTATTGAATGGAAGAATTGTAATTATGGTATAGTAATAATAAAGAAATTTAAATTTAACCTATGATATGGCACGTAAACTGATACAGATAATACATTTTATTCGGGATATTGTGATTTTTTTGTAGTATTCAAAAAATATTTTGCCCACGTGATTGGAACAATTGGTTTCCAGTATTCTACAAAAAGTACGGTATAAAGAGTCACATTTTACTAATAACTTCGTAATATTTTTCGCTATATGCCAAAGATTTACGCTATGCGTATAGTGAAATCTATACATACACGAGGATTCATGCTATACGTATAGTAAAATCCATATGAAAATATAACTCGCGCCTATGCGAGAATAGTTTCAAATGTAATATGCACCCATCATTTTTACTATATGGTGTGAGAATCATTTTTACACTTCTACAACAACAAGTCTTAGAATTCTGAACTGGCAGTAAACTGCTATACTTTTCTAGCACTGAATATTAGAATTCTGGCAACCAGTGTTAGAATTTAAGGCCGTATTTTTCTCCGTGGAGCTGATTTTCATAATTTTTTTTAAGGAAAGATTTTTTACCTTTTTTAGACTTAGGGTATGCTTGATTACTACTTTCGGCTGTTACATGGTAGTTTTTTAAATTATTAGTTGGGTTTGGGTTTATGATTCTGATGAAATTTGGTATAAATCTTTCTAACCTTATTGTATAGAACATGACCCTAAATGTTTTTGAAAATCAAAGAAAAAAGTATCTTCTTTATTGCAAAATGTAGCCATTTTTCCGAAACATTCTATTTTTTTGTTTCAAAGCGTACCATATCGTCGAAAAAATTCTTGGTGCTGGCAAATTTTGCATCATTTTTTATCAAGTGTCATTTTTTATCAAGTGGTCAGACCTTTACCAACCGATATTTCAAGTTGCTACTCAGGGTTTGCAAATTAATTTTAATTTCATAGTGAACGTCGTTAGCAGTTCATTGAAGTCTTTTTTCTTTTTTTTTTTTTTAATTATTTGCTGTTAACAATTAATTCAGTGATATGACGACGGCAGTAAAGCGACGACGAGCTTGTTCTAACTACCCTAATACATTTTGTTTCATATGCGGAGAGTATGTTATTTGCAAATTTATAAAAACGATTACAGATTGTGTGGTATTTTTTTAAATTCCGGGATAGAAATAAAGGATGAAGATAAATTCGCAAAAAATCTTAGCTTTTTCAGTGAAGAGCAAGGAGACCGCTCCCACCAAGACATAAAAATCATGGAAGATAGGTATGAGAGAAGATGGGACACACACACATGATGGCTGATTACGTTTGAATGTAGAAATATTTTATAAAACTTAACATTTTCAATAAAAGTAGATTTTATTTAAAAATCGTATATTTCCATGTTTTTACGTAGAATATCAATATTAAGCGTGAAAATAGGATCAGTATAGAGATAAGATTTACAAAAAAATATACAGTTTTGCCGCATCAAATCGGCTCTTGAGTTGTGTTATACTTAAAATTTGTCTGGAAAAAAATGTTTTTGCAATTGCAAATATAATAACAAATAACTCGCAATTTTTCAAATTTTTCGTTACCTCAGCGCGGCATTGTTAATTTTCGTGTGATTTACAATTTTTCGGGTACAATCAATAGAGAGAAGCCTGAGGAGAAGAAATATCCCCGTCATTTGCCAAAATCTTCATCCATTCTACTAATATCATAGTAAAACTGAATTTGACATAGTTTGCCTCATACATTGGAGCTCCAATATTATTGAGATAGGAATAAATCTCGATAAATCTCTCATTTCATAATATTATAATAAATAGCCTTTAAAATAAAAATGTTCCACATTCAGTCACCGACTTGTCATGAACAATTAAGGGCAATGCCATCTTTACTATCTCAAACCTCAGCAGCCCTCGTAATTTCGCAACGGTGAATTTAACCATGAAACTATATCTATGCAGAGTGCGCCGAAAAGTGACGTCCCATGTATGTTCTACGATCTTTTTTAGTTTTCGAGAAAAAGTATTTTTCGTCGAGTTTTGCTGTAGCATAGGTTTTTTATTTATGTTTTCTCTTTTGTGTATGTACTTCGCTTTATGGACGTTTTTAAAAGCAATTGGGAGTCATTTAGACTAATATAAGTATTTTTTTTCTATTGACTGAACTCCCAAACCCATTTTTTTTACTTTTGATCAAAATTGAAGGCTTTTACGTTAGTGTTCAGTTGGTAAATTATTTATTATTCATCACTACACTTTATAACCATTACACCCGTAAAATAAATCGCGAAAAAGTACACACATAGGAGAGAAAAATAATAAATATATTTTTCTCGAATATTAGAATAAATCGTAGACCATAAATGAGGATGATCCGTATAGATATTGATACGAGGTACGAGGAAACGAGGTACGAGATACGAGGTAGAGCGTCGATTATCCGAATCAATTGGGACCGGGCGCTTTTCGGATAATCGAAAATTCGGATAACCGAACAGCAACATTCCGTGGGCGAAAAAAACGTTGATTCTTTCACTATGATAAAATATATATATTTAAAAATACAATGAACATTAATATGTCAATAATACAAGTACATTTTTGGTGTATTGCAAATAACCATTGTATCATTTAATTATATAGAACGAAATTAAATATGTATTTTAAAATCATCAGCATTCTTACATCTTTGAGTGCCTATAGATTTATTTTTGAAAAAGTCGGCGATTTTCTTCTTCTTGACAACGGAAGCTCGTTTCTTTGCTGCCAAATCTCGAAAACAAAATGCGCGCGAGCGCAATCCGAGAAAGTGGAGGGGGCGTACAACAATGTATACATCGTGCAACAATATTTAGGGCGTAATCGTTTGAATAACTGAGCATTCAGATGAACAGAATTATTGTTTAGATAATCGATATTTTGGATAACCCAAATCGCCATTCGGATAACTGATGTTTCGGATAAACCAAATCGCCATTCGGATAATTGACGTTTCGGATAATCGACGCTCTACTGTATCTTGATTTTCATTTTGGATGCAACTTCCGGCCCACCCTGTATACATAAATATGCGGCATTTTACGTCAAGTCGAACTAGTTCATGCCGGAAAATCATTTTTTTTACAGTGTCATAAACATACAATATTTTTACGAGATAAATAAACTTGACGAAAGTCTAACTCATTTTTGTTTGACTTCCTCCAAATATGTATTCGTTACCAAATGGGTACCAAAATATTTTCGCTACGCGGAGGTATATTTCGCAACGAAAACGCTCATGAACGGCCTATTGTACCGAGGCAGATAGCGATAAAAAAATATAACGTTAATTAATAACATAAAAATATAATGTATTATTTTAATGTTCCATAATTACAAGTTTCGTAAAGATCATGCCAGCGAAAGTTTACACAGTTGACTGTAAATGATGTAGAACGTATAACATTGTCTAGGCAAATTTCAAAATTGACGTAAAATCATTTCTTAATAAAAAAAAAGTCTTGGAATAATTCTCCGTTTTATTGAAAATTTTGAAACTATTCAAAATTCCATAGCCGAATTATTTTGACGGTGTTCAGATTTTCGGAGTTTTGGTCTTTCGAGTCAAATTTTTTCGGAGTTAAGATCTTTCGGGGTAGTATTTTTTCGGAGTTTTGAGCGTTCTGATCATTCAAAGTTCGGAATTTCAAAACGGCCCCCTCGTACCGGCATAGGTTTTCCGCAGTTTCCCTGAGCCCTTGGGAAAATGTTATACAGAAGTGCATTGGGAATGTGTGGTTGTGGACAAGAGTCCAGTGGGATCTCTGAGAAACCGGAAATAGTGGGGACAAGTTTGGGGTAAAAGTAGAAGGGTTAGTCGTACAAGCCCGCGGAAGCACATGAAGAAACGTTAGAAAAAAAAAATTTTAATTTTATATTTATTCATTAAGATTCCTAGCATGAGTAATAAAAAAAATATATGAAAGTAGATTTTGTATCGTTTCGAGGTTTTCACTCTCTCCTCTCTCATTTTAGTGCTTGTACTTTATTATTCGGTTATTTTGCTTTCATTATATTTTAGTTTTAAGTCTGCTGTTATTTTTAGTTACGTTAATATGACGAGATTCTAGTTTTTTAAATTAATATTTGTGTACCTTTTAACTCGTATAATTCCTAATTAGCCTACATAATGTTTCCAAGGCAAGAATAGAAATAAATAAATGAATCTCTCTTTTTGTTAAACATTCCGATAATTATTTATTATTGAAACTTCTTAACTAAGCCAGCATTGCGACATAAAACTGAGTATGCATTATGGCATTAAGGGAAATTCCATAACCTTGGAATTTCAAAAAAAAGATTTTTGCTTTATTTGATTTTATTATTGCGTAAGCTCTTAACTTTGATTTGGTGTAAAGATTTTGTAAAAGTTCTTAAAATTGAGTAGGTCAGAACACCCCGTTGCGTTACCGATCTAGCGCTGCGCGGTGCATTGTATGGTTTCTAAGGGCATTGATATGACTTTGTCCAACCAGGCTGTTTGATTGTTATACGGTGCAGAAATCGCAGATTGAAGGTACGAAAAATAATTGTGATTTTAACTCAAGCAGTAGTTCATACACCAAAGCACTTTCTTACAATTACATTTTTCAAATAAAAATTGGGTCGAAAGACTGCGTTTCATAGATAGAAATTTGAAATAAAAGATGTTTCATTTTTCACTAACTCCATTAGTAATAGAGATATAAGCGACGAAAATTAGTCGCATCACCTCTCACTCATCGTTTCGTCTCTTTCGCTCATCGTCCCGTCTCTCCCATAAAAATGTTCCTTATTCATATTTTCATTACTAATGGAGCTAGCCAAAAAATGAAAGACATTTTTCATTGTCAATTAACAGAGAAACATCTTTTATTTCAAACTTTTTTCTACAAAATGCACTTTTTCACCACAATCGTCATCGTAACCATTAAATTGTTTATAACGAAAAAAAAAACGATTCTAGAACTGAATATATGTTCTATTCGTATTGCCCGCACCCGAAACCATGAAGAACCACCGAAGATATTGAACAGACCCAAACATTTATACGAAAATTGTATACGGAAAAAGTGGATTTAGTACGTTTTCTTCTCTTGCGTTTATCTCCAAAGTATACTTTACAATTTGGCGTACGTCATTTCTCAAAATCTAATCGTCTGATTTACTTCAAATTTGGATTGAAGATATTTTATAAACTTATTCAATTGACAGACCGGATGATTTTTTCTTATGTTCCTCCGTTTGTTGATAACAAACGTTTAAACTCGTTATTTTTTGTCGGAAATCGACATTTTTTTTCCAAACAGTGAAATTCATGCAAATTTTAAAATTTCGAAAAAGCATCCGGTGGTTTTGCAGCTTCACCATTGTACTAAAAGTATATTTTTTAATTTATTACTTTAGATGAATGTAGTTACCGGAGTCATGTACGCGACCGAGCCGTGCGTAGGCTACAGTCCTGAGATTAAATGACAAAGATTACATTGTTTATATATATATATATATATTTTGCAATAAAAAAAACGGTGACATGTGAAGACTATGTACTATCTGTGTGCGAAAGATCGACCTTACCATCCCAATACCCGAGACGAAAAAAAATTTGAAAATCGATCCGTTTTTTTTCTAACTTCAAGGTTATGCATACCCCTTAAAATAAAATCGCGCACTATTTACGGTAAAACCACGTAAAGAATTAAAAACGACCGCGGATAGCCGAAAGAAAAATCGTTTACCGCGCGCGAATTCATTATAACTATTTTTTTTGCAGAATACCAGTTGTATCGTTCCAGAAAAAAAATCTCATCGAGGCTAGAAGGTCTTTTTATCGTGTGGATGTGCGTACCACGACGCGAGATAACGTGCCACGTGGCCAATATCGCGTATCGATTAGATTCGCGCTCGTTCGAGGTCACATGAATTCTGTTCTCGAGCCTACACCGTATACAAATTATTATCATGATTATTAAACAGCGAACCGTGCAGAGCCTCGTGATAATCCAATTTACCGTTACAATACTTGGCTGATACCTACTATAGGCCGTATACGGAGAGACGAGAAACAAGAGAGTTTGATTTTTGATTGAATGTACGAATTGAAAGTGCTTACCGGCGAGTGGTGGTATCGAGATGGCTCCGACGCTCTGGAACATACGAACGAGTCCGTAGCTCGATGATATTTTGTCGGTGCCGTACTGATCGGCGAGAAGAACAGGGACGAGGAGGAACCAGCATCCAAGGCAAAGCCCGTACATGCCGACCGAACAGGCGAGCACGTAGAACGAATGAGCCATCGGTATCGCAAGAACGGCCACTCCGGCACCCACGATACTTCAAAGTTCAATCAAAAACGTGATTTTATTCATATACAAAGATCCACGATCATTTAAGGGGTTAGGCCACAGGAACGGGTATAAAATCATGTGCGAATTTAACAATTTTTTTCGCATGAAAAAGTGATTTACTCATAAAATTAATTACACATCTATTTAGTATGAATATCCAGCTGTTAGAATTCTTTTTTTTTTCGATGTACAAAATAGCCGACTACTCGAAACTCCTCGAAACAGCGTTTTTCCAATTGGCGTGACAAATAACTTCAACAAATTTCACTCGATTTACTTTAAATTTAAAACTTATGTTCCTAATTGCATTTCGCAGAGAAGTACGTACGAAATGTCTGATTAATCGAAAACTTTTCATTTTATGAGCAGTTTTTAAGCAGTTATAACGAAATTTTTCACTGAAAATTCATTTCTTAAGTTCAAATACCTACAACTTTTGAATAAAACAATATTTTTTAATTTCCGTACGTACTTCTCTAGGTATTCTAATGCAGATTGAGGAGAATTATTGTTTTTTGTTCTAGGTAAAAAATTGTGGATGCTAAATGTCACGCCGCGGAGCGCCTAAAAAAGATAACAAAAGAAAATATTAGTAATCGTGGCTGTGGCCTGTTAAATTGTTAAATTCGCACATAATTTTATACGTTACTGTGGCCTGACCCCTTAACCATCTATATGACGAATAAACGGATTTTCCAATCGAATCGTTTATCGATCTAGATGATAAATAAACCGGCTTACCGATCGAATTATTTACCGATCTGAATTATAAATGAACCGATTTACCTATCGAATCGTTCACCGATCTAGATGATAAATAAACCGGCTTACTGATCGAATCGTTTACCGATCTGATTGATACACAAACCGGTTTCCCGGTCGACTCATTTACCGATCGAATTGACACATAAAACGATTTACCGATCGAATTATTTACCGATCTGAATTATAAATAAACCGATTTACCTATCGAAATGTCCAACGATTTAAATTATCAGTAAACCAATTAAAGAGCTATATCTGCCGAGAGGCCCGAAAAAATCTACTATTTCCGAATTCTTTTTCTGGAAAACGGTTGGTGAAAAAGAAACGCATTCTTTTAACACAAAGGCACATATAATGATCGCATTAAAAAAAATCACCAAAAAATACAGAAAAACATAGCCGACGGCAGATGATACTGTTTTCAAAGTCGGTGGACATGATATCTCGTGAACCACTCGATGGATTGTTTCCAAATTTACAGGAGATACGATGAGAAATATTTAAAGGTCGTTGACGATCTGACTTTTAAAAAATGATTGGTCATTTTTTAATAGTTGCGTAGAAATGACGACGTTTTTCATAGATTTTGTATGCTCGAGTTTCAACTCGTCGCCACGTTGTTAATTTTTTTTAATCAACGATCGTCAACGACTTGTATTTATTGTTAATTTGAATTATCCGTTGGGTTTTTAGATTTCAGATTGACCGTTTAAGGTAGAGAGTGTCCACCACCAAACGTTGCGAAAAAAAATTCGTCATCTGCCGGCGGCCATATTGTTATTGTTATTCTGTATTTTTGGTGATTTTTTTAAAGACTGTCAATATATGTGTAGCTCTCACCTTTGTGTTAAAAAAATTCGTTCCTTTTTCATCAACCGTTTTCCAGAGAAAAAAAATCGGAATTTGGCTATCTTTTCCGGGCCTCTAGGTAGATGTAGCCCCTTAATAAATCGAATTGTTAACAGATCAAAGTCTTAACCGACGTAATCGTTTACTGATTGATGACAAATGATCTTCGACAACCCACGCATGCTTATAATCCTTCTGGCACGCGTCCGCGACGAACAATGAACCCACTGTGATAATTTTTAATAAAATTTACTAACTATAGTTAGTGATTATAAAAATAATCACTGACTACAGACAATAATAATTTTTTTATCAATCTTTAAACTTTACTTTCAGTAGGTACTTAATCAAATAAGTCGTAGTTTTTTATTTTTTCTGCAAATTGGCCGAACACTTTTTCAGCTGGATTTTTTTCAACAATGTCATTCTCTTTGTTCAGCAGTGGCACATGAGAGAATCGTTCCTGAAGCATTATGCTTCTAAGTCCCGTTTTTATCTGCCTCTTGGCAGAATCTGCTCTCACAGATGGCGCAGCTCACTGGGAGTACTATCGCTACTTGGAAAACTTTACACAAGTTAGCATAGTACTCCTTTTTGATATGCTTGCTTCAATTTTCGGCATTTATTTTATTATTTTCAAATTAAAGTATGCTTTTCATTACCATCGCTTCAGCTTCTAAGGCTGACATATCAATTATTAAGATTTCTTAATAATCATTAATGGAGACCACTCCGTTTTTCATATCACAATTCAAAAATGCGACAACTGCATGAGGTGACGCATTTTTGAAATTCTCAAACCGGAATTTTCGATATACAATGATAGTACGAATGTTGATCTTCCAGTATTTTTCCGACTGTGTATCGGCCGGCAAATCTAATGTATTGCTTTCTCCCAAAGTTGACTCAATTAGGAAATTTGAATATCTATTTAATTTACGTTATGAAATAGCTCGTTTTTATATAAATTACGAAATTACGACGAAGGGAATAGTTAAAGTTTTATTCAATTATTTTCTTAAGGTAGTAGTCTCGCCACAGTCACGTTGAAAAGTTTATTCTCCGCTCAATGGATGAAAGCTTCGAAACATTGCGAAATATTTTTATAATGTAGGTTATACATCATATCGGGATGTAAAAACTTATTAAGTAATGAAGAAAACACGTAATATAGTGTTTAGAGTTCCAAAAATAACAACGTTCCCTCCATTACCTAACCCTCACTTTTGTATCAGACTATCCATTCCGGCTACTAACACGTAGACACTCTGCGCATGCACACACTACTGTAGTCTAGCGAACGCGGAGATCGTAGCAACGTCGCAAGTCTAGCGAATTTTCGTCGTGATATTTAGTATAAACGGCAATGCAAAATTTGAGCTGTGGCCGGAACAATGGAACAAGTGCGACATAAAGGCAAATTTTCAAAACGAAAAACGATCGCCAAAAATAGAAAAGCGGTCGAACCGATGACCCGTGCAAAAAGAGTAAACGAAAAGAAGAACCATGTAGCGGCTATGAACAACGAAAATGTGGGATATCGTATCGTAAATCATTGAATTGATGAATTTCACTTCGATGAATTGATAATAAAATTTTTTTTATTGTTTCAGCAATTTTTTTATTTTATTCATTTACTAATTTCGACCAAGCAATATATGTATATAATATATAATATATTATATATGCATTATATCTATTATATAGATATAGATATAGATATAGATATAGTAATATAAAAAAGTAAATATAAGAAATCTGCCGCGTCTCTAGATATATTTTCTACCGATGAACACGCCGAACATTTGCAGCGCTGCCAGATCGCCGACTCTAGTCTGCTCCAGTCGGTTCGTGGCGCTAGCGATGCTAGACATTGCTTAATTTAAATCGCTACATTTCTGAAACTAGACGGTGAAAATTCATGATCTTTTTTACCCACTTCGTCATATGTTCTTCTGTAATTAAGATTAAAAAAAAAATCTGCACAAAAGTTTCGACGTTATTGCATGAAATGTGAAGTTTTCCACCGTTCCCCATAAGAACACGTGTAAAACCGTGCAATCTTTGATTGCCAATATCTCAAATACAGAACGGTGAATCCTTTTGAAAGTTTGCACTTAACTTAAGGGGTTAGGCCACAGTAACGGGTATAAAATCATGTGCGAAATTAACCATTTTTTTCGGATGAAAAAGTGATTCGTTCATAAAATTAATTACATATCTATTTAGTATGAATATCAAGCTGGTAGAATTTTTTTTTTCGATGTACAAAATAGCCGACTGCTCGAAACTTCTCGAAACAGCTTTTTTCCAATTGGCGTGACAAATAACTTCACCAATTTTCACTCGATTTACTTCAAATTTAAAAGTTATGTTCCTAATTGCATTTCGCAGAGAAGTACATACGGAATTTTTGATTAATCGAAAACTTCTCATTTTATAAGCAGTTTATGAGCTGTTATAACGAAATTTTTCACTGAAAATTCATTTCTTAAGTTCAAATACCTACGACTTTTGAATAAAACAATATTTTTTAAATTCCGTACGTACTTCTCTAGGTATTCTAATGTAGATTGATGAGAATCTTTGTTTTTTGTTCTAGGTAAAAAATTGTGGACACTAAATGGCACGCCGCGGAGCGCCAAAAAAAAGATAACAAAATAAAATATTAGTAGTCGGCCATTTTGTACATCGAAACAAATATATATATATTTTTTCTAACAGCTTGATAGTCATACTAAATAGATGTGTAATTAATTTTATGAGTGAATCACTTTTTCATACGAAAAAAATTGTTAAATTCGCACGTGATTTTATACCCGTTACTGTGGCCTAACGCCTTGATAATGTCTTGGATATGTCCTCAAAATAAAAAATAAAAAATCTATAGAAAAACGCATTGGCGAGACTATTACCTTAAGCTTGCTTGGGTGAAACTTAAATAAAAATGGATCGACAATGTGAATTTAATTTATTTTGGATCGATTTTTGGAGGGGGGCACCGAGCTGTCTGCGGGGGAGGGGTACTTAACCCTGCCCCCGCTTGGCTACACCGACGACTCTCCCATACAGTCTGGACATCTCAAGTAACAGTCATCGATGTTTCGTATTTTACCTATTGTCAAACATGACAACGCCTAATAAAACCAAATTAGCATGCTTCGAGATGAATTGGCAAAAGGCGCTGATTCTACGTACCTGCCGATGTATCCTTTTCGTCGATCGAAGAGCTGTAGATCGGAGAGCCAGCCGAGTCCGAGTCTCCCGAGTAGATCGAGGGCTGCCGATATCGCGACGAGATAGCCGGCTTCGGATTTAGTGTAGCCGGCGGCGTGAACGTAAGCCGGCAAGTAGTATAGCATGTAGGGACTTCCGGTCGACATTAGACTGACCGAGAGACACATCATGATGAACTGTGGATTCTTCAAGAGTGTAAGATCGATGTATCGTGCGATCTTTTGGGACATGGTGCGATGGCCCGACGCGCTCAAGGACTCTTGATCGGGCATGACCGGTTCTCTGGGCACAGCCGGACAAACGACCGTAGCCGCGGACGATCTGAGAGATCTCAGGGAAGCTCGTGCTTTGTAAACGCAGGTCGAATCGGTACTGAGGTCCTCCACGCTGTGGAGTATACTGGAGCTTCGTATTTTCGACATTGGCTTCATTCGGATTGCCTCGCCCATTATGTCCTTTTCCTCCTCGCTGTCCGTCAACTCCACAGCGACCACGTTATTCGTCTGATGAAAAAGCTCGTTCAACAAATTGTGCCGTGCCGTAGTATCAGTGGCGAACAAAAGCTCGAGCCTCTGTTGCTTCGCTGCCGATTGCTGTTGCTGCTGTAGCTGCTGTTGTTCCTCAACTACACTGAATTCCAGGGCCTTTGTGGCCTCCGATATTGGCTTCTCAGCTGGCTCAAGCAATGCCGCCCGATTGTCCTCCAATGGACGATAGAGGGTCGCGCTCACGCACACGTGCAGCATGCAACCACCCAGCAACAATATCGTACCGTGAAAGCCAAAATTCGCCACGAGGGTCTCGATCAACAGTGGAAATACAAAACTTCCGGCCGCCGTTCCCGAGACGCAAATCCCGTTAGCCAAGGCGCGATGCTTGTCGAAGTACTGCGAAACGATTATTATCCCCGGGGTCGTTGACAGTCCACCGCCGATTCCTGAGAGAACCAAGTGTATAAACGGCCGACAACTCGCAGGACCTACTGCGATTACGTCAGTGCGCTATAGGCTCCCAATCCCCCATGGTCCCATGATTTATAATACCCAAAATGTAATTGTCGCGTCACTTTGTGGAGATGATGAATGGGAACGGGAAATAAATTTGAGGATGATGATTTCGTTATTACCGGCAGTTAATTGCGAAGTTATTCTTTTAGCCGGACAACAATTATTGTATTATTTATTTCTCTATTCTCAGACATCTCTCTCCTTAAATATCTCCATTGTAGAGCAGGTTTAATCAGAAACACCTCTATTCGAAAATATCTTATGTCTGAAACATTTATCAGCCGTAACATCTCTATTTGGAAAGATCACAATGCCACAATAATTCAGTTCTGAAATATTAAGAAAATATGTCCATTCCACAAATTTCGTATCCGAAATTTTTCTATTCTCAAGGAGGCTGCTCAGGGTCTTTGCGGTGCAGGCGGCAAGAGGGGAACGCATATGCTTAAACACGGGCGCTTGTAACGGCTGCCAATCATGAATAATCAAATTTTCGGTTACGTAAAATAAATCAATTTTAGCTAATAAATATGTGGAATACCTATAATTGACTGTTTAGAAATGTTGTTAATCTTTCTTAATCACTTTAGTTCTCGGTAACTGGTATCACTGAGGTCAGATACGAACGCCAGATCGTGAGCGCGTAGCTGTCAAACATCCTTCGCGAATTCCGTTTTTTTGTTCGGCGAAAATAAAAAGATGGAAGGGAAAAATGCAAACTGAAAAACAGTACAATCGACGGTTGGAGCAAGTACAGCCTGGAAAGCGGCGGAAAAAAAGTAGTAGACCCGGGAAATGAATGCGCAGTCGAGGGACGACGCGTAATTGATTTGAAGGTTATGTCAAAACACATGCACTGAAGCTTCTGTAAAGAATTATTCAAAATATTTAAATGCTCTTTATGAAACGGCGGTAAGAAATTTGTAGCAAAGCAACAATAGTTTGTGGGTTTCAAATTTTGGCGCCTATTCAAAATGGCCGACTTGACAGCAGCGTTGCCACGTGCCGTAGGGTGCTTTATCGTTTTACCCGAATTAGCTAAAAGTTCCTGCTTTATTTCACTAATATCTCGATAACGAGACAGACAAAACGCTGCACTCTTCGTTGAAATTATTCATAAAAATCTCAATAATTTTTTCCGCCTATTTCCATTCAATTCTTACTATTTTTATTATGTTGCGACAGTCGTATTAGAGTTCTCATGAAGCTTTTGAGATGAAATTGTCGGTATACAGATGTTTTGGATGTCACATGAGATTTTGAAGAATATAGATATTTATGGATAGAAAAGTTTCGAATACGAAAGATTATTGAATGGGGATATTTAAGGCGAAGTAGAAAACTACCACGTGACATATGAGTGCGAGAGAGATAGCTGAAATTCTCGAACAGAGATTTCTTAGAGATGAATAATATTTAGGACAAAAGGAAATCATCAAGCTCTGCATTAGGAAATTCTCCAGTGCCTAATGCTTTGTTTTTCCTAAAAAATGTAACCATCTATGAGAAAATGGGGATGGAAAATTTGTGAGGTTATGTTGACCTTGTACATGCCCTTAAGAGTGATAATATTTCAGACCTGAATTATTGTGGAATTGTGATCTTTACGAATAGAGATATTTCAGCAGAGAAATGTTTTTGACATGAGATATTTTGGAACAGAAATGTTTCGGATTAAACCTGCACCAGAGTAGAGAAATTTAAGGAGAGAGATGTCTGAGAATAGAGAAATAAAGAAAATAGTTGTTGTCCCGCCGTTCTTTCCAGAGACTCCGAAAGTAACTGGTCACGGGGCGTTTTCGAAAAGTGGGGAAAAAATGACTTCATACCTATTTTTTCATCAGTTTTGAAATCTTCCGCTAAGAACCCTGTATTTGGGAACGGTAACGTGCCGAAATTTATTCATCGTGTTCAATACGAAACTGCAGCCTTATTTTTCTCCCTGTCCCCAAAAGTAAGTAGGGGGTACTTTCCGAAAACGTAACTAGAACACTATTTTTCCCAAAGTAACTAGGGAGCTGTGTTTGAAATCACTAGAGAGATGCATTTGCCTAAAAAGTGACCAGGTAACTATGTTTTCAAGCAACTAGGGAGGCATATTCCCAAAAAGTCACCAGGGAGTGCTTGCTGGAGATTTAACGACTAGGAAGTTACCACCTGGTTCCCCAGTCGCCAAAAACTAACTAGGAAGTTACTTATTGGGGATTGAGACAAAAGAACTCTGATTCCATTTCAAGAATGCTTCATTTGTTCAAGTTTGTTTGGGTTAACCTATAACAAACCCAAACGTATTTATCATATTCAAAATGTGACTAGACAATTTCGTTTTAGGAACTAGAGAGAGCATAGTTCCATAGTTACGTTATGAAACTAAACTAAACTGAACATTTTAGGATCATGCTACCCTACCAATGGTTTCTCGTTTGTTTCGAAGTCCCAATTATTACGGCGCTTAGGTACAAAAATCAATTGAGCTGTGGGTCGATGAACTTCCGTAATAATGCAGTACGATAGAAATTCATTGATCGCTTTTAAAGGAGGGTGTCGAGCGTTGCACCGATAAGTCTACGATAATACTGATTTTCTTTAGACGTAGCTGGGTCTGATGGGAATTTAATGTCGAGTTTTTCATAAAGATCCGTTGCATCGTTTTCGAGAGAAAAGAAATATAAGAAAGCGAGGCGCTTGAGCACAATTTCTTATCCGAAATGGTCAACTATGCTGGAACTCTACCAACAATGGTCGCAGTTAAGATGTCTACGAGAGATATTAACTGCAGCTCAGATTACGATTTTTCATTTAAAAAACCAAACGTCAAACATTTCGATAGTTTTTTCTCTCGGAAATGTGGTAGAACTTCCGAAAACTAGCACAGTCGTGCTGTCGCTGAAAACCCCGTAATAGGAAAAAAATTAGAAGACGGCCAATTTTTTGACAGGTCATTCTGTAGGTGCCGCGGCTGCTGAATCCAAGTTTGCCTAAAAATCGGGGCGCAGATTTTTTTTAGGGGATGAAGGGGGTTGGGGTGGATTGATGCCAAACTACAACCCCTATGAGGTCGGCTCCGTGACACAAAATGATCAGAAAAATCCGGGCTTTAGTTTTGTGCACACCGCCGAAGTCGTGGAAGTTTATTTTGGGGGTAAAAAAATGGAGTAAAATTTAAAAAAATCAGATTTAATTCAATGTCTCTTTTAAAAAAATCGTAGCCTTCTTGTTTAAATGGGGATGTTGTAGCCCTTGAAAAGATGCATCAATTGGGTATTTAATCATCATTCTCTGACAATATTTTCACCGCCAAAAAAATTGTTGAAATACCAAAAAAACATTGTTTATTGAATAACTAAAGAACAATAGATTTTTCGGGCATCGTTTAAATGTACGAAATGTAGAGAATAATTTTCTCTATATTTTCGTTCCTATGGACCACCCTTGAATTTTTATTTTCCAACCCCTCTCAGAGGTTGGAAATTCAAAATGAAATTGTGGAAAAATTATTGACCGCACGAATTCGCCGCCGTGAAACAATTTGTAGCTTGAACCCTCAGTTACATTTTTGTCTACAGCGCCAAACTCGTATCTCTTTATTTTCGGTCAATAGTTTTCCCAGAATTTCATATTGAATTTTCAACCCCCGAGAGGGGTTGGAATAAGCAAAATTCAAGGGTGGTCCATAGAAACGAAAATATCAAAAAAATTATTCTCTACATTTCGTACATTCAACCCATCCCCGAAAAATTGATTATTTTGTAGTTATTCAATAAACAAATTTTATTTTGATACTCCAACAATTTTTTGGCGGGTAAAGATATTATTGGAGAGGGATGATCAACTACTCGATCGACGCGTCTTTTCAAGGGCTACAACGTTCCCATTTGAACCAAAATGGTGTAAATTTTTCTGAAAGTGTTATCAAATTAAAACTGATTTTTCAAAATTTGACCCCCAAAATGAACTTCCACGGCTTCGGTGTTGTGGACAAAAATAAAGCCCGGATTTTTCTGAACATTTTGTCTCCCACCGCCGACCTCGCGAGGGTTGTAGTTTGGCATTTATCCCCCGATCCCCTTCATCCCCTAAGAAAAACTCTACACCCCAATTTTTAGGCAAACTTGGATTTAGTACCCGCGGCACCTACAAAATCACCGGTCAAAAACTAGCCTTTTTCTATTTTTTCCGATTCCAACATACAGCACGACTGACTGTACTTAACACTGAACTTCAACTTTTATCTGACATATTCTCATTTTAAAAAACATCAGTTTCCTTCGACATTTGCTCATGAAGCACTCAACCCTTTTTAATCAGCCAGACATGAAAGTAGACAAAAAAAATGAAACCATGTGACCAGTAACGGAGAGAAAAAATCGATTTTTTTAAATTCTCGTCTGTTCTCTGTCTTCTCCCTTCTGTTTTCATTCGTTAAATATTTATTCACCATCGGCGCGTGGCGTGACGAGATATTGTCTTTTATTTTGTTCATTTGCCAACCTGTGAGAACGCCGAACGTGAAGAAGAGATGAACGAGGCTCGTCGCGAAGAAGCTTATGGTGAGTCCGAGAGCGCAAAAGAGCCCACCGATGAAGACGACCACTCGGCAGCTGTATTTCTGGCATAGCATGCTCGTCACTGGTGCTGCGTCCAGTTGCAAAAGAAATTCTCATTTTTTTCCAATCTGTTTTCTTCATACAGAAAAATTCAGTACACTTTTCGAAAACGTAAGGAATTGAGTTCAAAACGGTGCGGAGGATCGAGAACGTCGAGGCTTTTTTGATCGACGGGAAAAGAAGCAAACAAAGAGGGTAAAAAATGAACAAGCATTGAGCCGGAATGCATCGTGTGCAAAGAACGGAAAAGGACACGAAGGTGGATAGGAAAAGGGAAACTACGACCGCAGGGTCATTGCTGATTCTTGCCATTATATAGGGAGAAGAAAATCTTTCGAACCTATTGTAATTGTCGTCGAACGTCGGGGACAAGTCGATAAAAAAGAATTCAACGTGTCACGTGTACGAGGCGATTGAAGTCGATGGTCAAGTGATGTACGACTTTTTCGAAGATATACACTGTAAAAAATGATATGAAATTTACAATACATTTAAGATACAAAGGAATTGAATTTTACGAACACGGTAGATGAAATTAAATTTACAACACTTGTACCGTAAATTTAAAACAGGAACATGAAATTCTAACGTGGATATAAAATTTAATAGATGCAACATGGAATTTCAAAGACAAGTTTGTAAATTTGTGGGAAATGGATTGTATTAACCCGTGTCTTCAATTGAAAATTACAACAGATGTATAATAAATCAACTATAAAAAACAGAGTATTGAAAATACAAAACAAGTTTGAAATTTATTTACGGCTGCCTGAAAAATATAATACATCTGGAACTGAATTGGAATTGGAAAGTATCGTGATTGTACCCCTATCTGATATTATTTCCCATCGACGCTGAGTTAAATATAAGACAAATCTTTAGGAATATCGATTATGTACTTCTCGGAATAATACCATCCAGTACATGAATACTGTGATTCGATTCAGAAATTTCCAAGATAAAAGCCACTGAGATTAACAATTGTTTGTCAAAAACAAATCACAGATAAGTTGAATTTAATGTGTTCGTATATTAATATTGAAGAAACATTTTATGATTTTCATAATTGTTGACCCGGACGATATCTCAAAATCACATGAATTTCAAATACAAGCGTGCAGTGGACAGGGATGGGCGCGCGGTCGGTGTGCGGGCTCGGCGGTCACTGAAGTTAAGCAGTATTGGGCGCGGCCAATACTTGGAGCGGTGACCGTTTGCCCGTGCACTGTATACAACCATAATACAACTGAAACTCAGCCAAATATGACCGCCTGTTTCGGCCCAGGTTTTCCGCAGTTTCTCTGGGCCCTCGTGCAAATGCGATACAGTAGTGCATTAGGAAAGAGTGAATGCGGTCAATACTCTGGGGGGGGGGGGGGGGGGCTCTGGAAGGAATCTAGGGAACTCTGGAAGGGGAATGTGAATGATGGAAGGAATAAAGGAGAGGATGGTAAAAGGACAAGGCCCGTGCCTCTGAGGAATACATATATAAAGAAAAAAAAATACATACGTGCAGTGATTTCACTGCATTTAAATTTTATTATCCAAGTATTCAATATTAATTATGGGATAAAGCTGCGAAAAAATCATATACACAAGTATCACGAAAGCATCATACAGTATATGAATTGAGTGGTCTTAATTTGATAATTTTTACATAAAAATGTATTGCAATTATCAACTTCTGAAATAAACTTAATACTTATGATCAGTAATTTTAATACACACCCGTATATTGATATTAGCAAATGGTTCTTGAATTTAATATACACTTGTATATTGATATCAGCAAATGGTTCTTGATTTCAATATACTTGGATGTGATTATTTCTTTACACGTGCATTATTTTTCAAACGCACAAGTATATTAATATTACGGAACTACACTTTCATTTTTAAAATAACCTGTTTTTGATTTTCAAAATCGTATCTGAAATTTCATAAGCGGTATCCGCATAAAAACTTCCTACACTTGTATATTAATTTTCATGCAGACATTTTTTACAGTGTACTTCGCACTCCCAAGATCTTGCGGAACGTTGAATCAAATGAAAAATAAAAAGATTCGGTGAACTTGATTATATGAAGTGAATCGTTGAACTGAAAGGTTCGTTGCAATGCATCGATCAAAAGTGCCTCGCTAAGGTATCGATTTTTTCATACCGATTTTCACAGTTTATCATTCTACTGTTTTTCTCTTGCATACTGCTTACGATTTTAGCATTAAAAGTGCATTTAAAACTGTATATGTTTGTTGAGGTGGGCTGGGTATAGGAGTCTGAGTTAGCTGAATGCCAAACGAAACTAACGCTAACCCCACTCCACTACTGCTGTGTTGGAGTCAGTGTTGGGCAAAATTTAATTGCTAGGGTAACTGAAGATTAACAATTAATTAATTGTTAATCACGACTATGATAATTAATTAATTGTAATTGTGAAAACTCACGACTGACAACTAATCAATTGTTAATTGTTGTAGTCGCAATTAACAATTAACCAATTGTTAATCGTGACTTTCCACAATTACAAACTAATCAATCTTCAATCTTTTTATTGTATTTGATTAAAAACTAACAATTCAAATTGTTTGTTGTATAGGGCGCGGAGTCGCGTTAGAACAAATGTTATTGAAATACGTATATGAGGTTGATTTAGATATTGCTTCATTGATACAATTCAATACTACGCTTTGGGTTTGATTGGGTCCAAACAAACCCAAACAAACCCAAAGACCACTATTGAATTTTATTAATGAAGCAATATCTAAATCTGATTCATCTGATATCTGTAAAGTTAAATAGGTTAATTGTTAGTTTTAATTGTTTATTAGTACAATTGAAAAAGTTAATTGCAATTGTTTTAATTGCGAGTTGCAATTATAATGGATTAGTCCAAATAAATTAAATGCAACATGCAGTTAATAGTTAATTGACATTAAATTAATTGCAATTACTTTTTAGTCAATTAATGAACTGATTGAAAATTTAATTGATTAAGGGGTTAGGCCACAGTAACGGGTATAAAAGCATATGCGAATTTAACATTTTTTGTTCGTATGAAAAAGTGATTCACTCATAAAAATAATTACACATCTATTTAGTATGAATATCAAGGTATTAGAAAATATATATATATTTTTTTTTCGATGTACAAAATGGCCGGCTACTCGAAACTTCTCGAAACAGCTTTTTTCCAATTGGCGTGACAAATAACTTCAACAATTTTCACTCGATTTACTTCATATTTAAAAGTTATGTTCCTAATTGCATTTTGCAGAGAAGTACGTACGGAATTTCTGATTAATCAAAAACTTTTCATTTTAAAGCAGTTTTATACGAAATTTTTCACTGAAAATTCATTCAAATACCTACAACTTTTGAATAAAACAATATTTTTCAATTCCATACGTACTTCTTTAGGGATTCTAATGTAGATTGACGAGAATTTTTGTTTTTTGTTCTAGGTAAAAAATTGTGGATGCTAAATGTCACGCCGCGGAGCGCCTAAAAAAAGATAACAAAAGAAAATATTAGTAGTCGGCCATTTTGTACATCGAAAAAGAAATATATATATATTCTAACAGCTTGATATTCATACTAAATAGATGTATAATGAATTTTATGCGTGAATCGCTTTTTCATACGAAAAAAATTGTTACATTCGCACATGATTTTATACCCGTTACGGTGGCCCCTTAACGTTTCCATACATCGATCAAAAGTCTATCGCTAAGCCGTCAATTTTTTAATACCGATCTCAACCGTTTATCATTTTACTGTTTTTCTCTTGCATACGGTTGTTCTGCTTAAGATTTTAACATTGAAAAGGCTTTTAAAACTGTGTATGTCTGTTAAGGTAGGCTGGGTGTATATTCCAGTAAAAGAGACGAAGACCCAGCAATTTTTAACGTCGAATATGAATCTATGACTGAAGGTGGTAGATGGTTGCACACTGAAAGTAACCCCAATAAATTATTACCCCTCAACTCGCCCCAACCCTAAAAAACAGGAATTGAAAACTTCAAAATCGCTGCATCTCGAGAATTAATAGCCCGATCAAAAAAGGTTTCAAACAAAAGTTGTTTGGAATAATAAAATTAGTATAAAGTTTTCTGACGTCAAACCTCCTATCTTTGAAACTAGCGGTACAAAAAAGATTCGAAAATTCGAGGTTGATGCGTGTGCGAGCGGAGTAGACATATCGCTGCGTCCTTACCTGGGCCAGTGATGCTCTCGTGTTTTTGTGTCGCTATTTTCAATGATGGGGGATTGGACGTCAAATAACTTTATACGTATTTTATTATTCCAAGCAACTTTTGAACATTGAAAATTTTTTTTAACGGGCTATTAATTATCGAGATACGGCGATTTTTAAGTTTTCAATCCCTATTTCTTAGGGTTGGGGCAAGTTGAGGGGCAACACTTTATTGGGGATACTTTCAGTATGCAACCATCTACCTTCAGTAAAAAATCTATATTGTACGCTGAAAAGTGGTGGGGTTTCGTCTCTTTTACTGGACTAATAGGGGTCTGAGTTAGCTGGACGTCACAAAAAACTAACGCTACCCCACTCTACTACAACATAGTATTAGTAGAGTGGGGGGAACTGTGGCCTGCTAATGCTTGTCATCGATTGAAAAATGCCCGCTTCTCACCCAACTCTCATCTTGTTATTAATTCAAAAATTATATTACAACTTATGTTACAAATAAGTTACAAAAATTATATAACAATTATTGTATAAACAAACCCAAACAAACAAACAAACCCAATATATACCTCAATGTGGTAATATTTGTTGAAAAATAATAAAAACCGACTCATTATTTACATGTAGGTACCGTTCAACGCCTCAGCCAACGCTACGAAACGAGGATCGAAAACCACCCCAACAAGAAGACTCAAGAAATATAAACCGATGGACCTACAAAATTCTCAGTGTGAAATGAACAGTGAACAAATATGATGAACTGCGCGAGTTGAGTATCACTGGATACCCACCACGATCTTGCCAAATAAATATGCCATCAACCCAATTGCCGTGTGTTAGAAAATAACAGATTGCAATGAAATGGAATGAAAAAAAAGTAGGGACCCGTTTTTTATTGCCCGAAAAGTCCGATTACATTTTTAAAGCCATTAAATAGTCGCATTTTGTGTAATATCTGTAGATTTTTTGAAATAAATTTACCGTTAGTGATAATTTTGCTAGCGGGCTTGAGGTACCTCCAAAATTTTTATGATAACGATGAATTCATGGAATTCATCGGATGAATAAACAAAATCATTTTTTACGACTCAATAACATTTTGTTTTAAGTATTACGTTTGATGTTGAAGTTTGTATGGTTAAGGTATTCCTTTCGCGAAGGGCCGTATCTTATAGAGACATTAGCAGGGCCCTTCTGAATCATCGGTAAATTACAGAGGCGCTTAGTAAAAAACAAGTTACAATAAATTATTATATCCAACGATAAACTGTAATGAAAAATTTCGCGCCAATTTAGTAGATTTAGGCATTTTTACATTTTCTCGGAAAATTCGCGGCTACGAAAATTTTTCTGCTAGTCACATTTTTCTAAGTTTTATTATTAATATTTTCTTTAAATATCCGGTGACCCCCTGTTTTTAATGTAGTCATGGAATCTTTAGAACTTTCTACACGTGTAGAGCAGTTTATATCAGACAACTAGAGTTATTTGGTGTATAAATTATTAGAAAGAAATGTAGCCAGTGTGTCATCCCCATAAAGTGTGGTATCAATTAGACCATTATTAGAGTCGTAATTTTTTCTCAAAAGTTCGGTAACCTGGCTTGAAATTTTATCAGTATACTGGGATGTATTTTCACTTCATTGTAGATGAAAATCAATTAATTTTCAAATATTTGGGTGTGTGAAAGAAATACCTTAAATGGAAATGAAAATGAATTTTTGTCAATGATAAAAGTAAGGAAATGAAAAAAGAATTTTTGTCAATGATAAAAATAAGGTTATAAAGAATAAATTTCCGTTGCGATCCAACGAGGCATACTTCATCGGAATGTTCGGCTCATTTTTCCCCCTTCAGCTTCGACTTAAACTCGAGCAGCCGGTAGCGCGAGGAAATTGGACAATTGTGCCGACAAGCGTTTGCGAAGCTCGTGCCTGGCACGAGAACACGTTGTTCCAATTAATTAATCAATGATTTAGCAAATAAAGGTCTTGCAGTGACAATAGATGAGCTGTAGAGAAAGACGTTGGTCTCGGAATGTAGGGTGCCCCGGTAAAGAGGGAAAATGTTGATTTCATCAGAGCCATTGGCATTTGATCGAGACACCCCTGTAGGAGCCACTGTGTCTCTCCTGTCAATAATGACGAATCATGATTCCCTTGGTGGAAGGGCCAAGGGCCAAATAAATAATTTAAAAATTATTTTTTAAACGTTGAGAGATTACCATTTTGTACATTTATAGAAGGATAGTCGGTTTAAAAAATGCATTCTGACTTTATACATGTGGGACGAATTAAATTGGTACAGAGGAAATGATATTGGCGAAATTGAAAAATTATATAAGCACTATCGATGTACAGAAATCAAATGTAACGGTATCAGGAAATTGAAGTGTTATATAAAAATTGTCGGTCTATACATATATGATGTAGCCTGCGATAATTTGCGACGAGGTCATTTTTTCGTGCAATCTCGTTCGATCGCAGGAACCGAAATCGTCGTGATCTCGAAGATCGACCACGCTGCTTTCGTTTCTCCGATTAATCTCGTCGAGCAACGTTTTTTCCCCGTCAGATACCCCAACATCATGACAGGATGGGAATATACCATTGATAACGAGGGATTGTAATTTCTGTTCGATAAATACGATAACGACCAAATGGCTCATTGAATTAATAGAGCAGCTCTCGATCATCTCTCGTGCCGCGTGTCTATGGGGAATTCTTCGTGAACGACTCTTTAAGGAGGGTCGCGCATTTCACCCAATGCCAAATGACCCTCATTTTTTTAGACGTTTAAATGTTCGATAAAAAATCAATTTCGAAATTCCCGTAAGTTTCACAACTTCGTTATCGCGACGACAAAAAATGAAGATCTAACTGGTTGATTTATATTGACGTTAAAATTGCAGCGAATTTCACTTTCAATTTTTTTTAACTGTGGTGCAATGCCGAGATTCTAATACTTCAATTGCTTCAAAACGATGCAGCAAAAGTTGCGGGGACTGATTTGAATTTTTATCAGACATGCGAACGTCTATAAAAATAAGTATAATTTCAGGTTGTTATGGGGTTTAGCCGTCGGTAGTGAAGTACGAGGGGAGCGCCCTATGGTTACTAACTGTTAACTTTCAAACAATCGTCGTGTTAAACGTACGTTTTCGAACTATTTTTTGACATCTATTTGTAAAAATATACATTTTTGAACATTCGGTGATTACATTAAGTGTTTGCGTTGCTTTGTATAATTATTTTCTGTAACTTTTTCTCGCATTACATACATAATGGAATCATATAAATATATTGGTCGATCCAAATAAATGTGCTGTTGCGGAGTGCCACCGATATATGAGATTGTTACAATACTATGAATAATTGGAAAGTGTGATTGATTTGAATAACATATTAGTTTATTTGAAAAAGCTCTTCTGTTCTCTGAACATAAATAACTCTGAACTGAAATAAAATTATATTCTATTGAAATCATTCTATATACAATCCGTATATGTATGGATGAAATAATTAAGCGGTTGCTACAACATTTTTTATTTCGTACAAAAATATAATCAGTAGAATTGATTATTTCTTTACTGCATCGAAACGAATATGTCATGGGACGTAAGTTTTTCAATTTGTTTTAAATCTTAAATAAAAAGTGAGCATTAGAATGATCATCCACGATAATAGTGAAGAGAATATCAGATATCCAATGGAATATCCATGGGGAGAATATCAGATATTCAACTGATAAGAACAGACACATTGATCTTAGCCACAGGCCAAGAAGTGATACTCTTTAGAGTTTCTCCGGCGTTTAAGTAGATTATCGGTTCGCGCTACACTTACGAGAAACGAGCGCGCGCGCGGCTTCTAGCGGTTACTCCGAGAACTACGGGTTTCCTCACACCTATAATTTCGCTGGTGGTCGACTATGATTTGGTTGAATTTTTTCAACCAAATGCGCAAGAAACAAATTTTATTTTCGCATAATTTTTTAACCAATTCAAACATTTGCTTAATATTTTTCAATCAAAATAAATATTAATATTTTAACGAATAATTTACTTGGAAATTAATATCGGATATGGTGAAAAAAATAAAATAACATATTTACTCAATAGAAATTTTATCTGAATCAAACGAGCGAAATTCAATTTTTCTTGTGTACTCGAATCAACAATATTCATGTTATGAATTGAAACGCTTTTTTTGTTCGTTGCAGAAAATGCATTCAAAACTATATGATTTGATCGCGATCATTTTTTAGATAGTTTCAATAATATATTGTTTTCGGCTAACATATCTTTTGAATGAAAAAAAAAAACTTTTAATTTTATCATGTTATTAAAGTCAATAGCGTTTTGTTTGGACCAATAAATCCGATTATTTACACCAACAATTTTACAATTGAATCAACGAAATTTCATTCAATAACATGAATGATATTGGATCAATGATTTTTTTTCTCAGTGTGTGAATCGTCATTTTAAAGGTACCAAGGGTTAATCCGATAATTAGTCGAATCGTACCTATTTTTTCAGCTCCGTGGTAACATATACTTAGTAGATATTAATACTGTACTGAAAAATGATCGGGAGTTTTCCATAAGCGTAATGTAATTAGTCCACGAAATACGTCAAGTTGCCAATTTTTGTTCTAAAAAACGGTACTGTGGATCGTATTCGGTCAAGAAAAAATTTCAGCTCGGTGGTAACACGTTGACTTAACCCCATAACAACCTTAAGGACGTGCCACGTGGCATATTTTACTCTACCTTAAGGGGTTACATACCTCCAGTAATTTGAAAAAAAAAAACGTTATTTTTTATGTTGATTATAATTCTCTACTTTGGGCGCGTTTTTAGAAAAATTAAGCGTTTTAAAATCTCGTTTAGGGATGGATTCAGGAGGATAAGTGTGGCCGCGCGCGGAGGGTGTCCATGTCGGGATTTGAACGCGTTTCTTTTACATTTTCGCAAAACAGCTTGCACGATGACTCGAACCGTTAAACAAAACTTTCAATGCAGTTTTTTTATCTTCATAAATAAATTCTCTATAGTATGTCGAACATTTTTTTCTATTTTTCAATACTTTTTAATAAATATTTAAAATCCAAAGTTTGACATGAATACAAAAGTTTTACTTGAAAATGTTAATGCATGCTTTGTGTTCGAAATTTTTCCTATTTGTCTCGACCGACTATAACGATAACGTTACTTTACAAGAATCTTCTCGGATTTTTCAGATCCTTAGACATATGGGCCCCACGCGGACTATGGGACCGTCTATTTTCCACAAAGGCCTGAACAACTCACATGAACATGCATAATTTTTTGCTAAATGAATTTAATTAAAGTGCCATGTCGTCTAAGTACCAATAAATAATGTAGGATAAATATTTTCACAGTTTGCCCTTCGAAAAAATTGGTTAATAACGCCGATCTTCGGTACGGCTGGAGCTGTGCAATTCGCATCGTGTACCGTATAAAGGGGGGAGATACTTCTAGGCGAGGAGAAAAGTTGCTATTTTTCATGATTATGTCAAAAAGGAAGATTTTTCTACCATTATTGAAACTTAGGGTATGTTTTATTACTACTTTTGGCAGTTACATGGTATTTTCTTTTTATCAATCTTTGAAAATGGCGAACGTATGGCCCGGTTTTCTAAACTGCATTTTCAAAACTGGCGTGACGTATAACTGAAAAACTAATGGACCCATTCTCACGAATTTTGGTGTAAATCTTCCTAACCTTATTGTCTAAAACATGATCCTAAATGTTTTTGAAAAGTAAAAAAAAAGTATTTTTTATTGCAAAATGTAGCAATTTTTCGGAAAATTCAAACTTTTTAAAAGCGTACCATTCAATCGATTTTCAACATTTCTCATTTTTCTTGGTTCATATTCTGCATATCAGTGTTAATGAAAGAAAAATCTTCGTTGGTTTCTTTCAGATTAATCCCCCCGACGCTACGTGTCACGCCGCCTGACGAAATCCGCCGCAAGCCGTTTAGAAGACCGCCCCATACGTCCGCCATTCTCGAAGAGTAATAAAAAAAATCTCATGTACCAGCCAAGAATAGTAATAAAACTTCCCCAAAATCTCAATAATGGTGAATAAATCGTTTCTTTAAAAATAATTCATGAAAATCAGCAATGTTTTCCTCGCCCAAAGGTACTCCCCCCTCAATCGATGGAGCGCTCGAGCTCCGTTGATCCTCGTGATCGCGAGCGCGGATCACAAAATCAAAAAGATAGCGAAATAGAGAAGGAAGTGCGGCTGGAGTGTGCCACGCGTTAAGGCCGGAGCCTGAATTAGAAGGTCTGCAAAATCGTTTTTTTTTTTATTGCTTAAATCGATAGATAACCTATCCAAGAATATATTTACAAAGTTACAGAGGCCAATTGTAAATATTTTCGAAAATGTTCAATTGTCATATATTTTTCAATTGTTATATAAAGAGACTGCAGTGGCAAAGCGCTGGAATAGGCTGATAAATCTGCAATCATTTATCGTTTCGCGTTGAAACATATTTTCTATACATTTCAAATATACATGAAAAGACACCTCAATGTTTACCGGGCTCACTTGTTTCTTTTCCCTTCTAAAAGAATGCCCGAAAAACACGCTTTCTTACGACCTTCTAATTCAGGCTCCCGCCTTAACGAGTTGGAGCATAAAAATAGATTACCGAGCGCGAGGCAGAAGAACGATAGTATGGCGGGTATCCATGAGGCGACAGATGCCGACGAGTCTCTGAACGTCTCCATGACTTCGACGTAAAGCACACCGTAGGATTTTACGAGGCCGGCTACCCAGAATTGAACGAAGAAAGCGCCGCCAACGACGATCCATCCGTAGCCACCGTCAAGGGGCACGTAGGTGTTGTTAACGTTTTTCGCCCTCTTATCACGATGATGATGATTATTATTATTGTTGTTATTGTTGTTGCGATTATTGCGAGCGGGTTTGTTTCTCTTGGCATTGTTATTGCTCTTTGTGGATCTTAGCTCGCGTGATTTGGCTATGAGAGGTCTCGCGGTGAGGCTCGATATAGTGAGTAAATTGTCGTTGTCCTCGTCCTCGATCGTCTCGGGTGGGCTCTGCAGATGGGGCGGTACGATCGGTGTCGAGGTCGCGGTTGTCTGTACAACGAGGGATCCCGGTCTCGTGGGTGACGATAGTATCCCAGCACCACCCCCGCAGCCACCGTTGAGGTCGAATACGGGTGCCGAGTGGATGGAGAACAGGGAGCCCAGCTGATTCGATTGGTTCATGTTCTCGTCGATGATGTTCGAGGTTGCTGACGTTGCGACGGGCCCGTATGCACCCCTGTTGTTGCCCGGGTGCATCTCCTGTGATGACGAGGCCGAGGTCGTTTTTGGGCCCCGATCGATCGGGCGACACGAGTCTTCGAGGTAACTCCACTCACGGGGCAACGACATAATGATGTTGTTACGCTGATTTTATCGTCGGCCGCGTTAAATCCGTTATACATTGGATCGTGTGGCTTTTTTACACTATTTCGACGCGACTCTCGCACTTTCGCAGCACACACTCGCAAAGATTTTTCCTTCTATATCCAAAGGACTCGTGTGGCCTTACCGCCTCGGTAAGGCTTTACCCTGATAGCCTCGCGGAGCGACGAACGTTCGCCGATACTCGTATTTCAACACTGCCAAACCTCTTATTCTCCCCTTTGGACTATTCGATCGCGGAAATCAGTATCAATTGTCAACGCGACCTGCTGTGCTGCGATTGTTCCGCGGAATCCTCCACCGACTCCGGCGACGAGCTCTTCACGCAATGCTATGAACGCGGAACAACGCGCGCTCGACCCTGCTGTTTTCAACGATAGGTCGCCGAGGGGGTTTATACGTTTGTGTGTGTATGTGTGTGTGTGTGTGTGTGTGTGTGTGTGTGTGTGTGTCTGCGTGTGTGTGTGTGTGTGTGTGTGTGTGTGTGTATGTGTGTGTGTGTGTGTGTGTGTGTGTGTGTGCGTGTGTGTGTGTGCTAGCACGGGTTTGCAAATTGCGCAAGTCCGCGTGTGTCTGTGTTACCACGGGGTAGCAATTCGCGCAGGTACGATATGATTACGCTTGCGCAAAATCGCGCCATCCACCGCGCGATGTGTCGAGTCCCCCCGACAACGACCAACGGAAACTTACTGGATCGATAGCGAAAGGGTAGAAACGCGAACGAAGGGACCACACGCCTGTCTAGGTATACGAGTGACGCAATGTCCAAGTTGGCGGGGAATGAACGGGCGGAACGGGTAGTCTCAAGAGGGGGGGGGGGGGGGGAGGGGGTCACTGACGCGCGATGAACCTGCCGTACCTGCAACTGACTGCAACCATGCGGATTTTCCTGCTACCGTCTTACATGTATTTTACTCGGACTTCAAACGAGCTGCAATTGCCGAGAAAAATATGCGAAAAAAGTTGTCTCTATGCCAGGTGACGTAACGCGTGTTCAGGCGCTTGGAGGACGTCGGTTGTCGCTTTTTCCGCAATCTCTTGGTTTCGAGGAGATAGGAAATACTCATTTTTACGATTCGATTTGTCCCTTTTGGGTTTGTGTTCGGAAATGAATGCGAAAAAAGGCGTCTTTTGGATCGAGGACACTCGGTGATGGCCTCGGACCATGCTTCGAAAAGCTTGATGTTGTCGAAAGTGTGGCATCGCGAGAGATGTCGAGACCTTGCGTTGCACACGGTCAATAAAAGGGCGCCAGTGATTCGTCACTGGGGAAAAAGCGCGGGTCTCGTTTTACGCTACAGTGGATTGACGATTTTCGAGTCGTAAAATAGAGGGTCGTTTTTGTGATTAGCAAAAATGGAAATAGAAAATAAATATAAACGTATCCCCGTATAGGATATGATTGTTTAATTATTTTGAAAATGATTAACCATTCGTTATTTGTTGGTTTTTGGCTATGTTCATTTTTTTATTATATTTAAGGGGTGAGGCTACTGTGACGACCCGAAAATCGGGCTTAATTAACAATATTCTACTTGAAGGAATATAGAAGTCGATTGAAAAAACATTTGGATATTCATTTGTATGTATATTGATATATGTGTACCAACTTTCATTCAAATTATTAATAATTAAAAAAGTTATGAACAATCTCGTGAAGGACCGTTGAACGTGAGAGGCTCAAGGGCGTACTTGATTTTGGCCGCACGGTTGATCCGAAACAAAACAAAAACAGTTTTTTTTTTAAATTTAAATAGATGATATTGGCTTAGACTAGACCAACCTTTTTTTCTTATCGTGTTTCAATCATCAAGAAAAACATTAAAAATGATTTTTTTCGATTTTGTGCGGAAAAATGACACTATTGTTAATAAGTAATGAAAAAAATAATAAGAAGAAACATGTCGGCAAAACTAAACTACTATTACACTGAATGAGTGAACCAAATTTCAAGTCAATCCGTTCATTAGATGTCGAGAAATCGTGTACACCGTTTTGAAAAACATAGTTTCGAGAAAAAACGCATTTAAAGTTTAATTAGCAGTTGTATCGTTGTAATCATAACTCTACCTTCAATCTGCAATACGTGCACCGTATGTTGGACCGTCCTCTTCAATTTGAGTTGCTTCAAGCGACGAATAAGTGTTCGTCATTTTCACAGTAGCCTAATCCCTTAACGGTATATTATGCATGTTCGTGTCGATGCATGCCCATGATCGATCCAAAAAATCGAACCAGGTTGTCGTAATATTAGGTTAGAGCCACCAAAGAGTGCGCGCTACCAAAAAGTACGCAGTGGTTTGTTTCAGTTTTCTTGTGTTGGCAACACCACCTAACCTGTCAATGGCATATGTCATGTCAAGGTGTTGGACAACAACTCGCTTCGTCAAAGTATCGATTTCTAACTTTATAACTAATAATCGATTTTCGATGTGTTTGATTTTATTTTTTAACAATTTTAAGGCACAACACCACTGTGACCCCCTGTTTTTTTGCCATTTTTCAAGAATTTTTTTTTGTGGGAAAAAAGTGATATTCGAAATTTTTTTTTGTTTTGTTCGTTGTTTATTGAAGATACATAAAAAAAAATTTTCAAATTTTTCACGCCCCATGGTGACGCTGGGGAAGCTCCCGCGTCAGGTACTGTTGCCTCTGCAGTGGTTCGCGGCACGCAGCAGAACTCTCTTCAAAGTCGATCTGAAAAAAATACCGAGTGTTTACGTTAATAATATGATATTTTGAAGAGAAGTACATAGGGATTTGAAAAAATATTGATTTTTAAAAAATAGGCACGCTTTTGAAATTAAAGGACGATTTTCGAGCAAAAATTCTCGTCGAAAATAGGCTATAACTTTTTTTATTATTGAGATATCGAAAAAATCCTATGTACTTCTTTAGATAATCTAGTTTTATTGATGCAGTCCAAATTTGAAGTCGATCGGATAAAAATTGCTCGAGTTCTGCTGCGTGCCGCACTCAAAAAAGTGGTTTTGAGAAAAACGCGATCAAAGTTTTAGGTTTGTGAATTTATGCGATAAATTGGAAAAAAAAAATTTTACCTTTAATCAGCGATGCCGGCACCATATAGCTGGCCTTTAAGAAGCAAATCATTGTCCCTAGCATCTTTTCTCGAACTTGTAGAGGCTCTTCTTGCCTCTTTTGCAGCGTCTGTGAGCGAGCGCTCCGCCAGCTCGATCCGCGCTGCGTCGGTTTCAACGCAAAAATTGAAACAATTTGGGCCGATAGTTATCCCCAACGTCTCCAAAACTTTCATGAGGCTTCTCAGGCCATCATTGAATAATAATACCGCGATATCAGCTGCAATATCGACGATTTTTTGCTCCCGGACTGACACTTGGGGGCTATTGCCCAAACTGATTCATTGTAGCTTTCGTTGTTGTTTTGCGTGAAGCCGCCCAAACAACGCTGCAGCAAATCGTCTCTGCTTAAATTTATATATCCCGGTATACCTGCCGACCCTGAGGCGCGCAGCTGCGCGGGACCCCGAGCGTCACGGAGCGCTGCACCGCTCCACAAAATATTCAATATCTCCGAAAATAATTATTTTTTCGACCTGGGTCCAACGGCATCTTAATCTTAAATGTATTTTAGATTTTTCTAGATGGTTTTCAAAAAATCGATTTTTTGAAGCCGTCACAGTGGTGTTGTCCCTTAAATACGTTTTGTAAGGTTGGCGATTCATTTGCACCCATCGAATGTTATTATACTTGAAATTTGTGATCCAAATTTTGTTTGTCTGGAGAGGTTATGTTGCGGTTTTGCTTGTTTAGGAAAATTATAGTGGCCATAGACTGAAAATACGTATTTGGTAAGAGTACGCACCCAAGGATACCACTATTCTTACCACTACTCCGCTCTCATGCGCACTCTTAGCTTCTTAAAAGAAGCTAAATTTTACACATTCTTTCTACACATAAATCACGAGGTAACGCTGTCGAGATTTTTAAATTGTTTTCTAATTTTCATTCATTTTACAATAACAAAACGTCCGATTTTTTTGGAGGCTGCTTAGGGTCTTTGCGGGGCAAGCGGCAAGACGGGGACGCATATGCTTAAGGCGAGAAATCCCTTTAGAATTTTCTAAAAATCGTTTTTTTTACATATTTCGACAGTATGATACCCAAAGAATATACTGACCAAAGGCAAACTCGAAATATTGAATATTTGCGGAGTTGTCGCATCTAGTCTAGAGCGCGGGAACAGCATGCGGTCAGGTAGCGAGTCACATGTTGAAACTTTAAACGCGATTATCTCGAAACTACTTTTTCAAAAACTGCCCGTGTTGTAGCTCAAAAAGTTATCGACCGATTTGGATGAAATTTTGGGAGGTTACTCTCAGTAATATTATCGGAAGGATATACCTGAAGTTTGAAAGGTAGCGTGTAAATAAATAATTTTTTTGGGGTCAAATATGTCGAAAAAATGGTCGAAAATTCGAACCTTGGAGTAATAAGGCCCCCAAATTTTCAATTTTGCACTTTTTCATCATTTTTTAGGTATATCCTTCCCCTTAATATGTCAGTAAACGAATGACACTTATTAAATCTTTTTCAGATCAACAGAAAAAAAGTGACAACTGCAGCACTTTTCGACGTCGCGGAAAGCAGGCATCCGAAGACCCTCAATAGCGCCGCCATTTTGTTGGTCATCACAATTTTTTTTTTCACTCGACAGTTATAATAAACTCATGTCCAAATTTGAAAATGATCACATTATTTTATCCCCTCTAAAAAAAATCCCGAAAAATGCCTATTTTTCATGTTCCCAAAGGGATTTCTCGCCTTAAGGGGCTATACCAGTGTGAACGCTGAAAATTTGGGTGATTTTCGGGAATTTTTTGGAAGAAAAGTACTCAATTAAATGTTTCGGAAAATTAAGAATATATTTGGCTATATTTAAGCTATATTACATGATGTTTTCATAGAAAAATGTTGAGATCCAAGCGGCTTATGCGCTGCCTTCGGAGGCGCCAAAAAAAAGTTCCTCCACTGCTGACATGATTCCGGCCGATTGAGTAGCTGAAACCGAAAAAGAAAAAATGTCGTTAAACTGGAAGGTATTTTCTGTACTATGACGTAGAATTTTCGAAAAATATCAAAATCTAACAAAATGGCGTAGTTATGAAAAAAAGTCTGTTTTCTTGCCTATAAAATGGTCGTTTTTTTCAATGCCAAATCGTCAATTTTCATCCAATCAAAATTTTCCTACGTCATTGTAGAGTAAATATATTCAAGAGTAGTCAGTTCAAATTTCAAGTCAATCGGATAATTGCTCTTTGAGTTACAATATCAGCAAATTTGAAAAATCTCATTTCATATTCTTGAAAGTATAAACTGTCGAAAAAGGCAAAAAATAAATCGATTTTTTGAAAGTGTCACATTGGTATAGCCCCTTAAACACGGGCGCCTGTAACGGCCGCCAACCCCGAATAATCAAATTTTTGATTACGTAAAATAAATAACTTTCAGCGAATAAATATGTGGAAGGCATCTAATTTACTGTTTAGAAATGTTATTATTTTTTTTGTTTATTTACATCGTGAATACGCTATTAACCAAGTTGAAATGTGGCGAACGCGCAATTTAGTTCTCCGTAACTGGTATCACTGAGCTCAGATACGAACGCCACATCGTGAGTGCGTAGCTGTCAAACATCCTTCGCGAATTCCGTTTTTTTGTCCGGCGAAAATGAAGAGATGAAAGGGAAAAATGCAAACCGAAAAACAGTATAATCGACGGGTGAAGCCATTACAACCTGGAAAGCGGCGGAAAAAAAGTAGTTGAGCCGGAAAATGAATGTGCAGTCGAGGGACGACGCGTAATTGATTTGAAGGTTATGTCGAAACACATGCACTGCAGCTTCTGTAAAGAATGATTCAAAATATTTACATACTCTTTATGAAACCGCGGTAAGACATTTATATCAAGTAAGCAATAGTTTGTGCGTTTCAAATTTTGGCGCCTATTCAAAATGGCCGACTTGGCAGCAGCGTTGCCACGTGCCGTAGCGCGCTTTATCGTTAAACGCGAATCAGCTGAAATGTCCTGTTCTATTTCACGAATATCTCGATAAGGAGATAGACAAAACGCTGTACTCTTCGTTGAAATTATTCATAAAAATCTCAAGAATTTTTTTTCGTCTATTTCCATTCAATTTTTACTATTTTTATTATGTTGCGACAGTCGTATTAGAGTTCTCATAAAGCTTTTGCTATGTCGCCCGTGTATAAGAGCCTAACATCAATAATTAATTGCTCAACAATCACGCAGACGAAGTACTTTAAATTTTACACGGAGTCGTGACACCTGTTCGCAAATATCGTTAATAAATTTCAATAAATTCTTACTATTTCGCGATAGCAGAGCAACCTCCTTACCGTATAAAAAATTTGGGCGCTACGTTTTCGATTGGTTCTGCTATTCCCATAGTTCCGGCGTTGCCACATTTTAATACATACTCCACAACAAGCCCCACTTTGTCGTAAACTGGTCGCATGTTTTTCATACATTTTCATCAATTAGATCGGTGACCTGTCTATTTTTTTCAGTAATATGGTTCTGTACAAGTATTTAAGCAACAACCTTAAAATTCATACAGATGTTGTAGAATATCCTGCCGCATCAGCTGTGCCTAATATCAAATCAAAAATATGTTGTTATAATTTTATAATAACGCATAAACCCGAGTTAAAAAAAATGTTATCTGGTCGCCATATTGTCAATTTTGTTCTGACGTTCAATTTGCAAGTATAATCAATAGAGGGAAGCCTAAGCAGAAGAGACGTCCCCTACATTTTGCGAAATCGTCATCCATTCGACTGGAATCCTGGTAAAACCGAATGCGACGTAATTTGCCTCATTGCGTTGGAGCGCCGACATGCTTGCCTAGGAAATAAAACTCTATACTTTTTCTTATTTTTTCATCTTATAATAAATAGTCACGAAGGAAAAAAAGTTTGGTATTTATTAGCGACCTCGTTATGGGCAATTAAACGCAAGCTCATTTCTGAGATTCCAAACCTCCCTAGACCCCTTAAAAAGTAGGTCGAGGGCCCACAGCGACGAATCTCGCGAAGCAATTATTCTCCGAGTACCGCGGTTCTTGCTCAAAGCATAATTACTGCATAATAACTTCTAATGGGTTTCGATTCGTACCATTGAGGCAAAAGGTTTAATGTAGTCGTACCAGTCGCCGAACAACGCCTCTCTCTCTCTCTCTCTCTCTCTCTCTCTCTCTCGATTTTCTTTCAGATGTATCGGCGACCTCGCTCCCCAATAAAATCGCTTAGATATTTCTATATATATCGTATACACTTGTACACGATTAAAGTATATCGTCCTATCTCGTGTGAGTTATCCTTTGGACTTCGAAGAAGTCGTTCGAGTGTTTTTTTTTACCAGCAACACGTTACATTTCATCTGTATCTAAATACCGTCAAACGTGGGACTTGTGTTATCGAAATTCCGCAGGGTGCAAGTACGCGTGCCTGAAACGCTGACGTAACTTGTTGATGATGCTTAGGGGCAAAACAGCAAGATCGTGTACGTGATCAGCTGATCGCAGAGGGCGCCACTGACCCGAGCGCGTGTAGCGAGTCGCAAAACGAAAAATCGTAACCCCCTCGGGTCGCCGGTAATTGAATTGAAGAATAAAAAAAGGCGCAATTTGTCGATCTTTTCACAGAGAAGCTATAGCAGACGATTCGCAATTGCATGAAAATTAACCGAGACATAAATGATACGTTAATTATTGCAGAATCGCGTATCGTGAATTAGGTCCTTTATGCGTTTTATTTTTTGTTTTGAGGCTGACAGCTGTACCACGTGACTTATGAGTGTGAAAGGCAGCTGAAATTTTCGGATGGAGATTACGCAGGGATTAATGATATATATGGCAAAAAAGAAGCGTCAACTCTGCGTTAGTGAATTTTACAGAGGTTTGTTTTTTCCTGAAAAGCTCAACTAGGTATGAGAATGCTTCGTCCGAAAATTTGTGAGGTTATGTTCGTTTTGTACATTCCCTTAACTTCAGACTATGGTAAAAAACATTCGTTTGACAAAAGAAACAATGTTTTTTGTAAAATGTGTATTAATATTCGAATCGTTTATGAAAGCAACTGCTAAAACGCTTTTTAGAACTACTTTAGCGATAACAATTGTCTAGATGAAGTTGAGAAATAAACCGATAAAAAGCTATAAATTATTCATTGTTCTTGTAAAGTGCATAGCCCGATATTCTACGCTTGGTAAAACGGTCTCGATGTTCATTGAACATGTCTCCTTGACATTTATCACTGTCTTAGCGCAGCTCGAGACAACATACGATTCTATTATCAGTTTTATTAAACATACACAACTGATAAGCCTCTAGATAATGCATTGCAGATTCTTCCCTCCATAGGTATTTTTCGAACAGTAACTCGTCGCAACGGAGCGGAAAGTGTGGCAAAATGAGTCTCAAATTCGCCAGCAATCTGTCGTTCATGTTTACTGAATGTCCGACCATCATCGGTAGATACCAATTGGCTAAAGACGCCGGTTTTACGGCTGTGGAAAGTGGTTTTCCGCTCGGATTTAGCATTCCAGAAGTGGTCCAAGCTAAAACTGATGCCAATGTCGATCAAGTTCTCATCAACGTTTTTACTGGTAGGAATACAGTTTTTGGAAAATCTGGGATCCTTTTTTTGTCAATGATCTGAAGTTTTGATAACTCCGTTTTCATTGCAAGAGCTGTACAAATTCTGGTTCAGGGCACATTGTTTTCATTTTGAATTTTCGAATTCACACAATGCTGGATATTTTTGTTATCTCGTTTTTTCTGAAACCCGAGATTTAGGAATTTCTAGATTTTGTAGATTGTCTTTTTTAATCTCAAATTTGAAGGCCCCAAGTTCCAAAAGTTCTGGCGGACAGCAGATTGGATACAGAGCTGAAGTTTGCAACGTTGAAATGCAGCGAAAATTGATAATATTTTGATTTCCTAATTTTCATTGAAATGCCAGATATTTGTTTGCAGGTTTCAATCACAAATCTCAAAATGAGCATATTGAAGAGTGGTTGAGTGTTTTGTGGAAAGCAAATCTCGCAAAATTAATTTAGGCAAGTAACAAAAAAAACTTTTATTGCATTCCAACGACGCAACTCAAATCTCTAAATTGTTCTTGTTTTCAAATTGTCAATTGGCGTAATGCGGCACATTTGTAGCAGTTCCCTTTTCGTCGCAATCATAAGAGTCAAAAAATTCTAAATTATGTATGGAAAGTTTTGGTTTATTCTCTAATTTCCAATAACGCTGTAGTGCTTAATAGCTCAGTTTTTACCTTCTAAAGCCAAGATGTCCAGAAAAATCGAGCTTATGGTAGATTGTTTTTATTTCGACTGGTCAAATTTTCACACTACTGTGCATTCTTGTAGCGCCATTTTTCCCTGAACCTGAGATCTTAAAATTCCAGCTTGTATAGACAGTTTTTTTACTCACGAATTTTCTACAACATGATAAACTTTTGATAGCTGTTTCTTTTTCTCGAGTCTTAATACTTCTAAAAATGTTAGCTTACGACCGATTTTCTTTGTTTCAAACTCTTCAATGTATCTCAACTTAGAATCACTTAATTTTTGCCCTAGCTCTAAAATATTTAAAAGTTGTAATGGGTACCTAGTTTTTTTTTCTCTTAAGGGGTCTTCTCACTTTACACACTAAAAAGGCTATTTTCATGCATTTTTTTCATAGCTTTATATTATAGATATTGATATAAAAGTTGTTACACTTAATAAATACACTTTCGACATACTTAAAAAAAATGTTTTTATGTATTTATGTAACCCAAACAAACTTTAAACGCATTTTTCTCGAAACGTTTTTCAACGGCTTGTTGATAAAATCTTCGAAACTACTGAACCGATCCTTATGAATTTTTAACCACATATTTTTTGCAACTATAGCGATAGCGCATATCAAGAATTTTTTAAATCTTGATATTTAATTTTTTCGCCCAAAACCGTGGAAAAAACACGTTTGTTTTGTTTTTGTTCAAAAAATGTCCGCCGTGTTCTTATTTTTGCATATATAAAAAATCGTATGATTTGCGCTATAGCCATTAACATACTGAATCTAAAACAGTTTGATTTTTTTTATTCGAATTATCCACCTCTAAGATTTCATCAACAGCGCAGACCTACAACTTTTCAGGATATTTTTTAACTACCATTTTCGTCTATAAATAGTGACTTGAATAAATAAATAATTTTATTTTTATGTATTCTGAAAGTGTAACAACTTTTATATCAATATCTATAATGTAAACCTATAAAAAAATTATGAAAATGGCATTTTTTAAGGTCTAAAGAGAGAAAACCCCTTTATTCTGGATTTATTACATTTATAATGTATAAGTATTTAAGTGAGTTCAATTGAAAGGAAGATATTACAGATCTTTCCCCAAACAAAACTATGTTCGTCCTTAAATTAGGTCTGTTCAAGTCTAATAATATCGCAGTAAAGCTGTTTTCTTGTTATTCGCTATAGGCGATGTTGCTAAAGGGGAACTGGGCTTCGCTGCTATTCCCGGCAAGGAGACCGAGTTCAAAAAGAGTATAGACCTCACTATTGAATACGCGAAAGCGTTGAACTGCAAAAAGTTGGTATAAAAAAAGTTTATTTCACAAAAAATTATTTTCATTGAGAATTCTTGGCCTGACAATCACTTCTGGATAGGATTCACGTTATGTCCGGTAAAGTGGAAGTTCCTACCGACGCGCATGATAAAGTTTACGAGTCCAATCTCAGATACGCAGTTGGAAGGTTTGAGTCTGAAGGCGTCGTCGGTCTGATCGAGTCTATCAACAACATTACGGTGCCCAACTATTACATGAACAGTTTCGAGAAGGGTGAGTACGATAAATCTTGCGCAATTCTAATTGCAGCGAAAACAGGCAACAATCAATGACCAGGTGAGGGGACTAGGGGAGTTCAACATTTCAAAAATTCGTCTGCGTTTTTCTTTTATAGCAAGAGAGTGAATAAATATACTTTTTTTCATTTCAGGAGCATCTATTGTAACATTGTACAATGAGAAGATTTCTGGAGATTTATTCCCAAGTCAATATCATATCGACGCTTCAACCCAATGAGGCAAACCATGTCAAATCTGATTTACTACGATACCCCGGAAACCGCTAGCGACATCAACTTGGAACTTATACAGGGATGTAAAACATCTCTATATAAGGGATGACGCATCAATTATACCGGACATCTGATTGAAAGAATGGTATTGAAGTTTGCAAGATTGGCATGCACTGAATTTTTTTTTTCGTGTTCTCGTATTTTATTTTGCACATTTAGGCTGCGCCAGTCACCAAAACATTCTAGAGAATCCTTATTAACTCTTTGCACTCGAGGCCGTCTCTTTTTTTGCAGTTGTTGGTTTTCTTGCTCTCTATCTTTTTGGCCGGTCGCTTTGGTCATAAATTGAGGGCAGGTACCTGAGTAAACGGCGAGAAAAACAGGTAAACTTCGGGAATTTTTAGCTCAAAAACTTATGTTCCGATTGGATCCGGATTTTTTTATTAGAAAATATGTACATTAAGGTATGTTTATAAATGTTTTAAAATAAATTCCTTGACTGGAAGCGATTCAAACGCGATTATCTCGAAACATAGTTTTCAAAGTCGGTGCCAAATGCATCTCGAAAACGGCTTGTCCGATTTTGTCCAAATTTGGATACAACATTCTTCGATGGTTTTTCTCGTTCGCCACGTAGGATTTTTTTGAAATTTTCATTTTTGACGGAATTGCGACCGCTTTAATTTAACATTCGTTTTTCGTTCGCAATTTCCGACGATTTTGGGTTGTATACACATTGCATAAAAAAGCAATGCTTCAATCAAATGGAAAACCCCTACGTGGCGAACGAAAAAAACTAGCGAAGAATATTGTATCCAAATTTGGACAAAATCGGACACGCCGTTTTCGAGATACATCTGGCACCGACTTTGAAAACTATGTTTCGAGATAATCTCGTTTGAATCGCTTCCAGTCAACGAATTTATTTTTAAAAATTCCTAAACATACCTCAATGTACATATTTTCCAATTAAAAAAACCCGGATCCAATCGAAACATTACTTTTGGAGATATAAATTCCCGAAGTTTACCTGTTTTTCTCACCGTTTACTCAGGTACCTCCCCTTAAACATTTATAACCAACAACTGCAAAAAAGATCTTAGAATACAATAAAAACTAAAAAAATGAAAAAAAAAAAAAAAAAACAAAAAGATTTATCGTCGCAGTGCAACGATGCAAACTTCAACACCATTTGAAAGAAAAATATTTTTCAAACTTGGCAATCACCAATAGTTCGAAGTTTCCCAAATTTATCGTGATCTGGGCACTATTTAGTGAATCTTGTTTTGGTCTTCATTTCGTCGGATATAATAAATATCCCTGCGAAATCCCTCTTCCTCCATTCGACTGGAATAGTGGCGAAACCGGATTGGACGTCGTTGCGTAGAAGTGCCAATATTGATCACCTGGGAATAAATCATCAGAAATGGTGTCATTTTTTTAAATTATGGTTCTATTCCATCCGTTCGTGATCCTTTTCTCCTTTAGTGCCTACTTGGATTCCAAAACTTTTCCCCACGTTGCTGCCGTAGCCTTCTCCCCCCGTTCTATCCCATTCGCGATATTTCTGCCATGGGCATAGGAAAACTGCGGAAAACCAATACCAATACAGCTGGTCCCAGTTTCGCTTTCCAGTTTCGGAGCTGCGTAGCTTTGCCTCGTGAAATAAATCCCGGGCTACAGGTAATACACACACGGGATACTCAGGTACCAGCTCGTGTACAACTGAAGTATTTATTTTTCTCCGAGACCACGAGTCTGGGTTCCAAACCTGCGACCTCCCAATTTCTGGTTAAAGGCAAACACGCTGACCATTAGACCAGCGCACTCCTGAAATTTCCTTATTTTATAACCTATACATATAATAAAACTTTCAAGATTGCGTGTGAAAAATGAAAACATTGAAAAAAGTTTTAAAAAAATCATTGGGGGATGAAGGAAAAGTAATAGAATGCATTAACAGGGTTATTACGCATTATTGACTAAAAAATTTCCTGACTTTTCCAGGTTTTACAAATGACCCACATTAGAGTAAAATAAAGCACGCATCACGTAAAAATTACTAACCCAATCTAGGTATAGTTTTTGTAGGGTTTAACTTAAAGTAACATTTAGTTTTTCTTCCATCGAAATCGGCCCACTCAATCAAAAGATATGCGGATTTAAAGTTTCCAAGAGATCATTAAAAAAAAAGTGGCATCGGTACGTATTTTAGTAGTCTGCGCGTAAGAAGTCGCGGGCACAGCTAGTGTTATAATAAATACCCCTAAGAAAGAAGTTCCGTATTCATGGCCTAGTTACAAGTAATAAAACGCAAGCCAATTTTTTACATTTCAAACCTCTAGTCCCTTCACCGCAAAAAGTAATTCGTCTCTGAGTCTTCGTTTTCTACTAATACGGATTACGTCGACAACGAATGGAGCTGAGATGTCTTAAGGTATTCTTTTGGCGGAAGGCCGTATTTTGTAGGGGTATAAACAGGGCCCCGAATTATTGGTAAAGTACAATAGCGCTTAATAAAAATTAGTCACAATCAATTATTCTACCCAACGATATAATGGAATAAAAAATGTCGCGCAAATTTAGTAGATTTAGACATTCTCACATTTTGTCCGAAAAGTTGCGGCTACGGAAACTCTTCTGCTAGTCGCGTTTTTCTAAGTTTCATCATTAATGTTTTCTTTAAACATTTGGAGGCCCCTTGTTCTTATTGACGTTTCGGAATCTTTAGAATTTTTTACACGCGTTGAGCAGTTTATATCAGTCATGGTTGTTACGCATTATTGTCTCAGAAATTTCCGGACTTTTCACATGTTTTTCAAACATTGCAGGAAGATTGGGGTCAAATAAGGAACATCATTTTTTTTAACATCAAATATGTGAAAATGTTATAAGATAAAAAAATAAAACAAAACTGAAATTCGAAAAATAATTTGGACACTGTAAAGTAAAAAAAGACATCGAAAGCAAATACAGAACCTGTTTTTTTATTATAAACACAATTTTTTATGTCGCTGCCAATAAATTAAAAATAAATATAAACACTTACCTACAATAATAATTGTGTGGTTATATGTCGACAAATCGAATGCAAATATCAGGTTGATAAAAAAGTTTTGTCGCAAAAATTTAAAAAATGTCTTTTTACGTATTGACGCAATATGACATCGAGCTATGTCGAGAATATTCTAGAATGTTTTCTACTCTTCCGCGTGACAGAGTATAAAAGGGCGAGCGCGCGTTCTAGTGGACAGAAATGGCTTCGATCTCGCAGGAGCAACTTCGAGCGATCATTTTTTACGAGTGGCGGCGCGGCACGAACGCAAGCACAACTGCTAAAAATATACAGGATGCATTCAGCGAGAACGTAGTTTCTCATCGAACAGTCCAGCGTTGGTTCAATCGTTTTAAATCTGGAGACACAAGCCTTGAAGATAAGGAACGTTCCGGACGACCGTCGACCATCGATGATGAAGCATTACTCCGCTGCATCAAAGAAAAACCGGAAGCAAGTACGCACGAGCTAGCAAGAGAACGTGGCTGCACCCAATCGTCAATAGTCAATCACTTACACAACTTGGGATACAGGAAGGTTCTAGCTCAATGGATACCACGCCGTCTCACCGACGACAATAAGAACTGTCGCGTGACCATCTGCCAGTCTCTCCTGCTTCGCCACCATCGCAAGGAGTTTTTAGAAGATCTTGTGACGGGAGATGAAAGCTGGGTCTTGTATGATAACAGAACGCGTTTAGCCTACTGGCTTCCTATCGGAGAAAAACCGCCACACCAACCGAAATCTGATCGTCACTCACAAAAGGTTTTGTTGTGCTGTTTCTGGGACGCAAAAGGAATGCTGTTTCACAATTTTCTCCCTGTAGGTAAGACGATCTCCTCTACACGATACATCGAAAATCTCCAGGAATTGGCAAAAGCTATAAGAAAAAAAACGGCCAAGACGCGCGACTGTGCACCTTCTCCACGACAACGCGAGACCCCATGTCGCAAAGGAAACCCACAAAACAATCACTGAGCTTCACTGGAATACCGTTCCTCATCCACCATACTCTCCCGACATCGCGCCATCTGACTACCATTCGTTCAGACATTTGAAGGCATATTTGAGAAACAAAACTTTCGAAAACGTCGACGATCTCAGAAGGGATATTTCAAATTTCTTTGAGTTCCAGCCGCCGCAGTTTTGGGCAAAGGGAATAAATGAGTTGCCAACTAGATGGTCGAGTGTCGTAGAAACCGATGGCGAATGTATTGTTGATTAGAAATGTTTTGTATAAGATATATAAATAAATAAAATATATTGAAATTATTGCGACAAAACTTTTTTATCAACCTGATATATAGAGCTTTAGATTAAATTAGTTTTTAGTTTGTGAAATTTTCGATGTTTAGCACTGACATAACTTTTTTGCATATAATGAAGAATAATATGAATATTGAAAATATACGAAAATATTTGTTTCATGCTTTACAATTTTTTTTTCAAGTCGGTTTCATTTTGCATAATTCTTGCGAAATGTAAATTCTGAAAAAATTGCAGACAATTTTCACAATTCTCTGTCTTTTCTCTGATTGTTCCAGGAAGAAAGAAATTCCTTGAGTTTTCCCGGTTTCCCCTGTTTTCCATATACGCAACAGCCATGATCAGGCATCTAGAGTTATTAAGTATATAAATTATTAGATATAAATGTGGCCAGCGTGTCATCTCCATAAAGTGCCGTATAAAGAAGAGGATTTTTAAAGTCGTGATTGTTCGTGAAAAGTCCGGTAACTTGGCTCGAAATTTTACCAGTATACTGGAAGTATTTACTTGATGATAAAGGAAAAACAGTTTATTGTTGAATATTCGGGTTGGTGAAAGGAATACCTTGAGTGCAAAAACATGTCCGCTTGTTGTTCCAGGTCTGGCAATCGTTAAAGAAATCAACAGCCCTCATTTGAAATTGATGCTCGATCTCTTTCACTTGCAACATCTGCGTGGAAACATAACGCACACGATTAAGGATTATTTCAGCTACATCGGTACGTGCGTTCCCAACAAATACGGGCCGCCACCCAGTATTTTACTAAGTTTCAGTTGCGATGCCATCGTAAACTCAGTAAAACTGCCTCCCTCTTGGTAGTGAGCGTGCAAAACGGTACGCGACCGAGCGGTCACCCATTCGAGTATTGGCCCAGGCCAACGCTGCTCGACATGCGATACCGCCAAAGCCGCACACCGAACGCGCGTTAACTAGTCTTGTTTGGTGATGCTGTAACTAAAGCATGGATGCCGGTTTTCGATGATATCGAAAAACCGGAATATCGGACCAAAAATCCAATATTGGACTCGAATAATACCGATATTTCGATATCGGAGTTAATAAAAATATCATTATAATTGTTGTTCTTTCCATTAAAAGGGTCTTCTCACTTTAGACGCTAAAAAAAGGCTATTTTCATGATTTTTTGATAGGTTTATATTATAGATATTGATATAAAAGATGCTACACTTAAGAAATACATTTTCGAAATACATTTTTAAAAAATGCATGTACTTTTGTCACCCAAACAAACTTTAAACGCGTTTTTCTCGAAACAACGTTTTTCGACGGCTCGTTGATAAAATCTTCGAAACTACTCAACCGATCCTTACGAAATTTTAACCATATATTTTTTACAACTATAGCTATAGGGCATATCGAGGATTTTTTAAATTTTGATATTTACTATTTTTTTTACAAAAAACGGTGGAAAAACCACGTTTTTTTTTCGAAAAATGTACGCCATTTTCTTATTTTTGCATATATGAAAAATCGTATGATATGCGCTATAGCCATTAACATACTGAATTAAAAACCGTTAAATTTTTTTGTTCCGGATGATTCATCTCCGAGATTTCATCGACCGCGCAGACCTACAATTTTTTAAAGACGTTTTTATAACTGCCATTTTCGTCTATAAATAGTGACTTAAGTAAATAAATAAATTTTTGAAAATGTATTTCAGAAGTGTATTTATTCAGTGTAACAACTTTTATATCAACATCAATAATATAAACCTATCAAACAAAATCATGGAAATAGCCTTTTTTAGCGTCTACAGTGAGTAGACCCCTGAAGTTATTGCGATGTTGAATAAGTTCTCGCTGTTTTTCTCGTGAAAATTAAAGCTTTATTCAAAACTATCATTCCTAATGCTTTTCAACGTTTCGAAGCTGTTGTGTGATCAATTCTTAATGATTCTGCAAGTTCAGTTAGCCCCTGACATGAGTCTTCATCAAGTAATGCCCACAATTTAACACATCAAAATCATTACTTTTGAAGCGTCTATACCAATATCTGTATGTTGTTTCCGACAGAGTATGGTCACCATAAGTCTCAACAAGAGTTCTGTGCGCTTCAGCTGCAGATTTTTTGAAAGCAAAGTAGTGCGGTAAAATACCCTGCAAATACTCTTTTTTGGCACGAAATTTGACATGTTTAACACCATGAAAAAAAAAAGTTGTTCACACTTCGGCGAAATGACATACACTGAATTTAAAGCTTACTTATATTACTTCTTTATAGATGCGTTACCATCGTAAACTACACGCACGCAGTTCTTGTAACGCCATCCGTTGAAAAACAGCGAGAACTTATTTAACGTCCTTATACGTTTACTTGTTTTTGTTTTATTACGTTTAACAGCCTTGAAATATTATTGCCTACATTAATTATTTCCGAAGTGTCAACTTATTTATCCACGAGTGTTGAATCAGACAGGGCCTCTTCTTCCGCGGCTTACACCTGCAATAAAGTAAGGTCGTCTCTGAAAGACGAAACTTTTGATGCCCTCTATTTTTTGCGTTCATTGTTTCAACAATCTCAATCTCGTTAATTAAACTGACCATGCTGTTGCCTGCTGGCCACAAGCTGTGTCGTTTGTCTGCATTCTAATAACACCGCTACTATACGCTGACTTGCATAAAACTGCCTGACTTTAATTTTGCTTGGTTATTACTTATTTGATTTGCGTAAAAGTTCCTTTTTTTGTTTATTTATTTAATGTTGGGTGGAATATATTTAAGATCATAGCGGGGAATGTATATTGATGTATAATAAATGAAGATCTCAACAGAAGACTGATTTTAAATAAATACTGTGGTTTCACTTAGCTATACACTCGGCCCCGGATCAAGGGGGGGGGTGATACCTGTCCTGGGCGGTATTTTAAGAGAGCGCCGAATTTGTGTTTGAAAAAAAACCTTGTTTCTAAACAAGCGCCTAGCATCCATGGCGCTTTAGTAAAGGTTACGATGGCCTCGCGATCCTAGTCATCGAAAATAAAACTGTCTATCAGGCGGACTTTGATGAGGTAATAGATTCTTCCGCGGAAAGGAAAGCTCGACGTGTAAAGCTGTAGCAAGATTAGATAGTAAAATTTGCTAGGACCTAAAGATTGAAGGTGTGTATACAGTAGCGTGGCGCAAATTTGCGCTCTATTTTTTAAAACTTGTTCTCACCATCCAATTACCTTCTTTGAAGAAAAAAAAAATTGCCGCCGAAGCTGCGAGCGCTCAAAAAATATTTGAAGATCGCTAAGCCTCCCAATGGTTAAAATTTTCATAAAAAAATCGTTTTTTTTTCGGCCACTTCTCACTCATGAATATTACGCTTTATAATTTTTTAAATTAACCTCACGAAAGCTCTAGCCGGCCAATGAATATTTAGTAGTCGCTCCATGTTTTCTAAATTTACAATTTCCGCCAAAAAATAAATCTCGCATGCACTATAATTTCTTGTAGCATAAAAACAAAATAAACAGCGAAATGATACATTTTCTGAATAATGTATTATAATAATTTGTAACAAATACCAATTAGACGATATGTGTTATTATGTATTTTTGTGTATTACGATGCGCGGAAAACAGCTGCCATTTCAGTTTAACGAATAAAACGACCTATCATTTTGTTTACGGACAAGAGCTTTAAAGAATTGTTTTATGAGAACAAAGATTATATTTCTTGTGTTAGAAGTCCGAGGTAAATTTGAAAAATCTGTTTCTAAAGAAACAACGATTAATTGTTTCGAAATTTTACAAAGCGTCAATTTCATGAGTGAGAAAAGTAAAAAAAATAGATAAAATTGGAAATTTCGAAGCTCTTGAGCGACCACTAAATATTCATTAGTCGGCTAGAGCTTTCGCGAGGTTAATTAAAAAATTATGAAGCGTAAAATTCATGTGTGAGAAGTGGACGAAAAAAGAATCGATTTTTTAATGAAAATTTGAATTTTCGGGAGGCTTGTGCGACCTCTTAATATTTTTTGACCGCTCGCAACTTTCGCGATTTTTTTTCCTTTAAAAAACATAATTAGATGATGAGAAAAAGGGAAAAAATTGAGCTCAAATTTGTGCCACCCTAGTGTACAGTCTGGATTCTGCATTGTCTACACTGGTTTTATGTATTGTATATTAATGCGACACATAAGGAAAATTTATTAGCGAATAGGTAACAAAGAGCGCAAAGTAATTAAAGGGTTCCCATTCTCCTGGTCACAAAAAATCCCACCGGGTATATTTGTTTTGTGTTTTTTAAAATCATTAACCTCAAATGCTGAAGAGGAGGGGCGCCATGTCAAGTTTTTCCCCCGGCTCGGAAAAATCGTAGATCAGGGGCTGTATACACTATTATTTCTACAACTTCCATCTTCACTTTCAAGCTTCTAACGTTTTCAATCAAGATTTCCCATAAATATCGTAAAATATAAAAATACCGGTATTCCGCTATTACAACTTGTTGACATCGAAATAATATCGGTAATAGAAAAAGCTCCGATATACCAAGCTCTAGCTGAAACAAAAAATGGTAGTAATGAAAGAAAAATAATGCTTCAAACAGGTCACGTACAAGTAGCTCAGGTGCCGGACAGGCACGAGCCCGATACCCAGGGGGAAATCAGTTACGATTACGTATTCTCGTTGCTCGAGAAGGAAGGATACAACGATTATGTAGGCTTGGAATACAAGCCAAAAACGACAACGGTGGAAGGCCTCAAGTGGATGAAAAAGTTTGGATTCGCACTCTGAACCACGAGATGTGCCGTTTCCAATCAACATCTTCCAACGGATTCAGCAAAATCTAGAAAAAGGGTCATATACAATATTTCATCTTTTCATCGTTTCTTAATCTTTCGATTTATTGTTCTGATATAATACAGATAAACTGTAATTAAATATATTCTTCATTATTATTATTTCTTTGTTCTTCTCAGTGATCATCGCGCTCCTTTTGCTTGTCGTCTAATCAAACGTCAGACACATCGCATTCATATGGAATATTCGAGTAACACATTTTTTTTCTTCTCCACATCCACAAGTTGGGAACTTTCCGTACAAAAATTTGGTGATACAATCGCTCACCTCTCTCGTTATGCCCGGAGCTGCTTTCGCACATCTACAGTAGACGCACACTTTGATGCATAAGCGAGAGATATAATGCGAAACAACCGACACAGTGATTGTCCCCGAAGCCGCACGCCTGGCTTTACCCGTCATAATCAATCGGGCGAACAAAAAAAGTTTGATACGCGATGTTTCTTTTTTTGCTTTCTTGATCTTCGGGTAAGCCGGTCGTGGCTGAAATACTGCTGCAAGTGGTCGTATTCGAAGCCTCATAATTTCGGCGGAATCGAAAAAAAAAATGCAAATTCAAATCTTCCCATCAGTTCAGTCATTATTAGCGCAACTGCATTGACGTATTATTTACAACCGATAAGTTGTACGTGTGGCTTATTACTAAAACCCGTCATGAGAAATGTTTCAGCAAATATGAGTGCAAAATTGAATCGTCGAATATAAATTTTCGAAAGAGCTTCGACATGCTCAAAATTTAGTTGCCTGCATGTCCGGTACATACCTTGATAATTATTAATTCAAGTTTTTATACGTATTATTGGGCGACATTTTTTTCCTTTCAATTTAAATGCGTATATCGTCCGATCTGTTTTGTTGTTGTTGTTGATGTTCTTTATGTTCTTTATGTTTGCGGGCTTGGCAGTTACACAGGCGAATTTTCGTGTATAAACGCAGACGTATATCAGAGTGAGCGGGGACTCTGCTACCGTTTTTAAAATATCGATTACGATATATCGCTATAAAATTTCGTCTTTCTCAAAGATCGATACATCGAAACGTGACGATATTGTGCAGGATTTCTCTTGCTTGGTCGATCTTTGAAAAGCAATAAATATTTATAGCTCGTTATTTAAAATGCGACGTTAATTAACAGCTAAGTTGTCGGTTGATGTCAGACGGTTTCTGTCGAATCCACCAGTGGCTCGTTAGCGTCTATTGTAGGCCCTACGACAGCAGTGCTACGAGAAAAATTACAATTTTCGATTAGTATTTCAATCCTGAATCATTTGAGGAAAACAGTAACAAAGCGACGAATGTTCAAAGCTGCGTGCCCTTGTGTGCAAACATGTTGTAAGTTTTAGAGAGTTGTAATCTTTTGATAAAATTTGTAACGTAAATGCAAAGTTGCGTCAAGCTTTTCTTCTATGAGGAATGCTAATTTATTTTAAGAATATCATATTCTTAGAATTATATAGAGTATTAAACATGGTATATATATTTAGATTATAGTACATAAGAATAATGTCTGTTAAGGGGTTAGGCTACTGTGAAAATTTCAAAAAAAACCGATAGTCCTTTGAAGCAACTAAATTGAAGAAGAAGGTCTAACAGATGGTGCAGGAATCGCAGATTGAAGGTAAACTTATGATTACAATGATACAACTGCTAGTAAAACTTTAAAAGGGTCTTCTCACTTTAGGCGCTAAAAAAAGTATATTTTCATGCATTTTTTTGATAGGTTTATATTATAGATATTGATATAAAAGTTGTTACACTTAATAAATACACTTTCGAAATACATTAAACATTTTTTTAAATGTATTTAGTTAACCCAAACAAATTTGAAACGTGTTTTTCTCGAAACAACGTTTTTCGACGGCTTGTTGATAAAATCTTGGAAACTACTTAACCGATCTTTATGAAATTTTAACCACATATTCATTACAACTATTTTTTAAAATGTTGATATTTACTAATTTTTTTGGTCAAAAACAGCGATTTTTTTGTTGGTTTTTACGAAAAATGTCCGCCATATTGTTTGTTTTGCATGTATCAAAAATCGTACGATATGCGCTATAGCCATTAACATACTGAATGTAAAACCGTACGATTTTTTTGTTTCGGATGATTCATCTCTGAGATTTCATCAACAGCGCAGACCTACCATTTTTTTAGAACATTTGTTTACCTACCATTGTCGTCTATAAATAGTGACTCAAATAAATATTTTTTTTTCATGTATTTCGAAAATGTATTTATTATGTGTAACAATTTTATATCAATATCTATAATATAAACCTAGCAAAAAAATCATGAAAATAAGCTTTTTTAGCGTCTAAAGTGAGAAGACCCCTTATACACGTTTTTCTCGAAACGATGTTTGTCTAAATGATGTACACGATTCCTCAACATCTAATGAACGTATTGACTTTAAATTTGCTATAGGAATTGCCCGACGTTTTCTTTTCGACATTAACAAAAAATTAGTTATTAAAAATAATGATGTCATTTTACTTCGAAAAATCGAATTTTTTAATTTATTTATAACAACATTTCTTATAACAATTTTTATAATTGGAACACGATAACAAAAAAGCTCAAGTCAAGTCTTAGTAAATGTTATTTATTTTAAGAAAAAAAAAAACGCCAAATTCAAGTACACCGTTGAGCCCCTCACGGTCAAAGGTCATTCATGAGATTGTTTATAGCTTCTTTAATTATTCATATTTTTTTAATGAAATTTGGTACACAACTTTGTTAATGTACATACACATAAATATCCCAACGATTTCAAAAGAATCTTACCTATTCCATCAAAATTAATTTTTTCGAATTACCCTAATTTTCGGATCGTCACAGTAGCCTACACCTTCTGAATAGATCGGAGCGAAAAATTGTGTTTTTCTCATATCAAGTAGATTCATATTGAGGACAACTTTTCTGAAGCTTGTTAGTGTCGCTGTGAAATATGTAGAGAATATTCTACGGTAACGATAAAAAAAAGTTGCGAGGGTGCAATGACAAGCGTCAAATTTCCAACAAGAAAATAAAACTGTTTTTCTTGCTAAGTTTCCGTAGAAACGTTAGATTCAATAAAAGTACACAGAAAGTTGTGAATTTAATGAAGTTTTACTTCCAAACATTCGATCGTGCAGGCTATAAATACTTTAACGTGCATTCCATTTAGTTTTCTATATTCTAATACAGATATCCAAATGTAAATTCCCTATTTACATTAACAATTTTCAAATTATCGTTGCAGCAATCTTTTAATTATTTCAATTTATCTGTGCTCTTCTAATTTCGTGAAGTTTCGCTACAAAAAACAACATTCCACAAAATCTTTTTTAATAAATCGTACAGGCATTTGTTCGTGGTGTTGAAGTTTCCCTCGCTTGAGTGCAACGAAATTCTTTTTTATTATTTAATTCTCTCATTTCTATTGTTATTTACAGGGGAAAGAGTCCGCTTAAAACGTGAAAAGATCGAAGTTTGAAACAAAAATATTTCAGCAATTTTGTATTTACTTCTGGTCGAAAACTCGCAAAATGTGTGTCCATACGTTTCACCGCTAGTGTAGATCCCTCATAGAGATCCAAAAACAAATTCAGCGATTTTCGTACCCTAAGTCTGCCGAAAAAAATGTAGGCATTCGAAACACTAAAATTTCATAGTATTCCAACGTCTGAAATTTCAACATCACGTATTATCGTTTCGGTTTTCTTTTTTCGATATCGCGACGGACTTTAGGTAAGTTTGCGTTTGTTTTGGTGGTGATTAAAAACAGCAATAGCAAACACGCCAGAATTTTTTATTGCATCTACTGTTCAGATTTGGTTGCAAAGCACCGATGAAGCCGTGAAAAAAAAATCAATATCGAGGCAAAATATTACCCAGCACCGAGAGCCAGTATCGTAGCTTCCTGTACCATGCTCAATTGTTCGACGGTGTACCTAAGGTGAATAGAAATAAATAACGTGGAACGTATGAAACAAAACAGTGAGAGTAGCAAATTCAAATTCTCCCCGGCAGCTCATAATTTCGTACATCATCCCCATGCTGACTGGTGTTATCTTTTTACTCTGTTTTTCGATACTACACACACACGTAACGCTCACACATATAGGTATAAACCACAAGCAAGAGATTTTATTGATGCGGGATATTATTTTATAGTAATGGATTAGTTTCTGAGAGGTAATAAAAGCGTTTATTTCAACGAGAATTCCTATCATCGTCGACAATAAAACCTTATTCGTTTCGTTTCAATAACTTTAATGTGTAAATACATAAGACGTCGTTTTCAACATATATCATTTACAGCGATATATAAAATAATAATAATAATAATAACAAAATGCTTTACGAAGCGTCGCGAGCTCTGCATAATCTTGGCATGTTTATAGTGCACAGAGGGAACAAAAATAAAAACGCGACGAAAATAATAGTTTCACCGATTTGCGAATGGCTTGCGAAATCTTTCGATCGAGTCTAGAATAACTATCAATCTAATATTCGAAACGACCGAATCATTGTAATAATACTCGAACAATTTCGCAACTATGTACAAAGGGTCCAACGTCGCGTAGCACGAAGCACACAATCGCACCCCTAGTACAGTCGTGTTGTCGCTGAAAAGTCCCGTAATCGGAAAAATAATAGGCCAGTTTTTTGACAAGTGATTCAGTAAGTGCCGCGGGTGCTAAATCCAACTTTGCCTAAATATCGGGATCCAGGGTTTTTTTTAGGGGATGAAGGGGGATGGGGGATTAATGCCAAAGTACAACCCCTACGAGGTCGGCGCCTTGAGTTTTTTGGTTTTGTTCTTTAGTTTTGTCCACAAGCTTTAGTTTTGTCCACAGCGCTGAAGTCGTGGACGTTCATTTTGGGGGTGAAGTTTTGAAAAATCAGTTTTAATTTGATAACACTTTAGGAAAAATTAATACACTTTTTGTTCAAATGGGAACGTTATAGCCCTTGAAAAGACGCATCGATCGAGCATTTGAGCATCACTCTCCGATAATATCTTCAGCCCCAAAAAAGTTGTTGAAATACCAAACAAAATTGTTTATTGAATAACTAAAAAACAATTGATTTTTCGGGTATGGTTTAAATGTACGCAATGGTGAGAATAATTTTCTCTATATTTTCATGTCTATGGACCACCTTTGAATTTTGATTTTCAAACCCCTCCCGGCGGTTGAAAATTCATAATGAAATTCTGGGAAAACTATTGACCGCACGAATTTGCCGCCGTGGAACAATTTGTAGCTCGAACCCTCAGCTACATTTTTGTCCACACGTCCAAACTTGAATCTCTTTATTTTCGATCAATAGATTTCCCAAAATTTCATTGTGAATTTTGAACCCCCGAGAAAGGTTGGAAAGAGCAAAATTCAAGGGTGGTCCATAGAAACGAAAACATAGAGAAAATTATTCTATACGTTTCGTACATTCAAATCATCTCCGAAAGATCGATTGTTTTTGAGTTATTCAATAAACAATTTTTTTGGTATTTCAACAACTTTTTCGGGGGCGAAGATATTATTGGAGAGGGATGATCAAATGCTCGATCGACGCGTCTTTTCAAGGGCTACAACGTTCCCATTTCAACCAAAAGTGCATCCATTTTTCCTAAAGAGTTATCGAATTAAAACTGATTTTTCAAGATTTCACCCCACTTTTTCACCCCCAAAATGAACTTCGACGACTTCGGCGCTGCGGACAAAAATAAAGTCCAGATTTTTCTGAACATTTTGTCTCCCGGCGCCGACCTCGTGAGGGTTGTAGTTTGGCATTAATCCATCCCCATCCCCCTTCATCCCCTAAAAAAACCCTGCACCCCGATTTTTAGGCAAACTTGGATTTAGCACCCGCGGCGCCAACAAAATCACCTGTCGAAAAACTAGCCTTCTTCTAATTTTTTCCGATTCCAATATACAGCACGACTGTACTACACTCAAATTTCGTTATTTGAACTTGTTTGCGCGAAGAAAAACGCGAGGAGTGCACTGTCGCGCCAACTCAATTTGGGGAGAACCCGATTTCATCGAGATGACAATTTGTACAGACAATTATCAAATCGTTCAATTGATAACGAAATGAAAATTTTTCTTCCATTGCGACGAATTACAATGACCACCAAATGCGTTTGTCTACTGACGGACGAAAACGATCGAGTAGCAACGGAATGTAGTCTCGCAATCGACGTGACTGATATACAGCGAGTTTTGCACCTCGTTCGCGATCAGAGACGCTCGTGAAAACAACCTTCGATCGACGCGAAGCGCTGAGACGAGAGTAACGAATCTCGTAATTACGAGTAACGAGAAATAGAAAAGATGAAAAAAATAAAAATAAAACAATCTTAATATTAGGCTCGTACGACGGTAAGTAGAGTTTCCGAAATAACAAAGCTACGAAATACCTGAACGAGACCGAGCAGCTGTAGGTGAATCGGACTCGGTCTCATCCTTCCACCGTTAGGTACCGTCACCCAACAGAGTGTGGGTGTCCTCGTCGCACAGTCGCTCAGGAAAGGTAATCCCATCTCCGAAACTGCAACCCACACCCCGATATTGCTATTTCGTTCACGCGATCTTTCGCTCAACTTTGAGAGAACTTTGTATTCTCGTTTTTTGTCTCTTTCGAAGTCGTTTAAGGGGTTAGGCCACAGTAACGGATATAAAATCATGTGCGAATTTAGCAATTTCTTTTCGTATGAAACAGTGATTCAGTCATAAAATTAATTACACATCTATTTAGTATAAATATCAAGCTGTTAGAATTTTTTTTCGATGTACAAAATGGCCGACTACTCGAAACAGCTTTTTTCCAATTGGCGTGATAAATAACTTCAACAATTCTCACTCGATTTACTTCAAATTTAAAAGTTATGTTCCTAATTGCATTTCGCAGCGAAGTACGTACCGAATTTTTGATTAATCGAAAACTTTTCATTTTATGAGCAGGTTATGAGCAGTTATGGCGAAATTTTTTACTGAAAGTTCATTTCTTAAGTTCAAATACCTACAACTTTTAAATAAAACAATATTTTTTAAATTCCGTACGTACTTCTCTAGGTATTCTAATGTAGATTGACGAGAATTTTTGTTTTTTGTTTTAGGTAAAAAATTGTGGATGCTAAATGTCACGCCGCGGAGCGCCTAAAAAAAAGATAAAAGAAAATATTAATAGTCGGCCATTTTTTTACATCGAAAAAAAAATTATATTTTTTTAACAGCTTGATATTTATACTAAGTAGATGTGTAATTAATTTTATGAGTGAATCACTTTTCTATACGAAAAAAATTGTTAAATTCGCACATGATTTTATCCCCTCTATTATCGCCTAACCCCTTGAGGGGCTACATCGGCCTAGGTGGGTCGAAAATGGCATTTTCCATATTTTTGTTTGATAGTATCACCTTTTAGCTATATTCCCTGAAAATTTCGTTGAAATATTCTTTAAATTGCACGGGCTGCAGCTTCTAACAGTCGGCCGGGCGAGCGGTAGCAGCATCATGTCTCAAACTTTAAAACCGGAGCCTGAATCAGAAGGTCCGAATAATCGTTTTTTTTTTATTGCTCAAATCGATAGATAAACTATCCAAGAATATACTTACAAAGTTACAGAGGCCAATTGTAAATATTTTCGAAGATACAAGGTCAAAAGCAGAGACGCAATTGATATTTGATATTTCCTCCTATCGAAAACTTTGAAGCGCGTTTTCTCCAATTTTCATTTTCACGATTTTTCCAAATTGGCGGGCGTGACAGCAAAAAAACTAAATGACCTATTCAATCAACCCAAAGTTTATTTTCTTCAGTATGAAAATCTTTTCGAAGTGAACTGAAAACGTCGTTGAAAGAGTCTTTTTAAATCATTTTTAAAGCACGTTAAAGTGTTTTTTAACGCATTTTTTTCAAACGTCAGAAAAGTTTCAATTTCACGGTTTTTCAGCTTTTTCTGAATTCACCCAGAAAAAAAATATATGACAATTGAAAATTTTATTGGTTTTTTTGTTTCAGTCAAGAATTACGAGCCGCATCTTTCCCTCCGATTGGGGACTACAGTGGAAAGACGCACATGGCATAGGCTGATAAATCCGCAGTCATTTATTGTTGCATATTGAAACATTTATTTAAAATGCATTTCAAATATACATGGGAAGATACCTCAATGTTTACTGGGCTCACTTGTTTCTTTCCCTTCTAAAAAAATTCCCGAATAAACGCGTTTTTTTCTACCTTCTAATTCAGACTCCCGCCTTAAGGGATCATCACAGTGTAAAATATTCAAAAAATCGATTTCTTTTTTGCATTATTCGATAGTACAGATGGTTATAAACATCGCCGATTGATCGTAATTAGACAATTTATGTGAAAATTCCGCACTCGAAACTTTAAACGCGTTTTTCTCGAAATACTGTTTTCAAAGTCGGTGGACATGATATCTCGAGAACCACTTGATGCATTGCTTTCACATTTACAGGAGATACGACGAGAAACATTTAGAGGTCGTTGACGATCTCACTTTTTCAAAGTCGATCTTCATTTTTTAATAGTTACATAAAAATGACGACTTTTTTCCACAAATTCTGTATGCTTGAGTTTCAATGCGTCGCCATGTCTTTAAAAAAACATTTTAAAAATCGACGATCGTCAAGGACTCGTATTTATTGTGAACTTGATTATCCCGTTGGGTTTTTAGAATTCACATGGACCGTTTACGTCGGAGAGAGTCCACCGCGTCGCGAAAAAATTTCATAATCTGCCGGCGACCGTGTTTTTTTTTGTTTTTCTGTATTTTTTGGCGATTTTTTTTAAAGGCTCTCAATACATGCACCTTTGTGTAAAAAATGGGTTTCTTTTTCACCCACTGTTTTCCAGAGAAAAAAAATCGAAATTAGCCACGTTTCGGGCCTCTAGGTAGATGTAGCCCCCTTAAGGATCTGACACGTTAATATCCAGCAAACATTTGATTCAATGGAAATTTCAGTACTTCGCGATTCGACAAACTGAAAAGATTCTGACAAGTTGACATTGTCATAAACAATTATTTGGAGTAATAATAATGCTTACAAGGCATTAAAAAATAGTTCGAACAAATAATTTTTCAAGAAATAACGAGTAAAAAATCTCCAGAGTTCAGAATGTTCTCCGATTAACAACTTTTTGGTTAGGCATTCTGAAAAATGCATAAACATCGCAATTTTTAAATATTTTTTATTGTAAAAAAATCTACGGTGCTCCTGAGTATTTTCTAAGCGTTTGAACGAGTATTTAAACGAAAACAGCCTCGAAAACAAGTGAAAATGCATTTTTGCTAAGATATATGTTTCTAAAAAAAATGCAGAAGTATTTAAAACATTTAATTGCATACGAGAATTTTGTTTACTGATTATTCATTGAACCGTAACTAGTTTAAGCAACTGCTTAATATTGTTTTGGCATTCTTATTATTCCAAATCAATATCCATAACATCTTGAATATGTCCGACAAGGAAAGGTTGCGAGGTCGATCTCTCCGATTTCGATGAAATTTGGCATGCTTGTAGAATGGGTCAAAATAGGCGACACGTATTTTTTATAATCTGCGGAACCCGATTATTAAGGGTTGAACCGCACCTTCGAAAATTGGGGTGTTTTTTGTCGGTAATGTTTCAACGGTACGAGATATGACAAAAAATTCAAATTGCAACAATGTTTTTTTTTCGTGTACTATACATTGGAGATGAGAACGATAACGTTATCGACGAAAAACACCCCTATTTTCGAAGGTTGCGTTTCATCCCTTAAAAATCGAGTTCTGTAGATATAAAAAAATACGTGTGCCCTATTTTTACCCATTCTACAAGCATGCCGAATTTAATCGAAATCGGAGAGATCCACCTCGCAACCTTTTCTCGTCAATATTTTTCCGATTTTTCTCGAGTCGCGGAGTACCGAAATTCCGCCAAAATCAAATTTATGACTGGAAATGTGTCATACAGCCCTAAACACTACGACGGTGTGAGAAAATGTCAATGGAATAAAAATTGTACGTTTCTACCTAAGAACCAGATGCACAATACCTTTCGAAAAACAAAAAACAAAAAACTTAACGAGAACAATCATGGCGAGCACCCTTTTCGGTACTTTGGAAGATTTCGAGATCTCGAGACACGATGACTTGCTACGTTAAAAGTAACGAGAATACAACAGCTCATGCAGTCAACATTTTTCTACGTACGCGCATAACGAGACCAATGTGTTTTCGCTACGTTTCGCAAGAGCAGGACAAAAACTTCATTGCGATTCACCGAAACTCATGAATATGCTCGGTCCGAATGAACTTTATACCAACGAAACAAGCCCATCTTCGTTGTTCAACGAGAATATTGGCCGGGCAGGAACATCCTTACTCGTCGAGTAACAAAATGGCAACCGCTACATACGACGACGTCGACTACAAGCTAACCTGTGAAATTGAGGGACGATCGACAAGTCCGCGACCTAAACCGATTCTTGATGGATGGACGTTTGCGAGGAAACGAAAAATGTTATCTATGATGGACGCGACTCTCTAAACGAAAAAAGAAAGAACTACGATATTCGCAACGTAGCGTGAAACAATGGTGGAATGAACGTGACGATATGAGGAAAGGATAATAAATTATGAGTATGAAGCGATGAGTAACAGAGTGTTGAAAAAGTGTTGAAGTTTGCAGTGTCGGAACGCAACGAAAATTCTCCTTATGATTTAATTATTTTTTATTTACTTTGAGGAGTCTTCTCACTTTAGACGCTGGAAAAAGCTATTTTCATGAATTTTTTTGATAGGTTTATATTATAGATATTGATATAAAAGTTGTTACACTTAATAAATACCCTTTCGAAATACATTTAAAAAACGCGTTTTTCTCTAAACAACGTTTTTCAACGGCTTTTTGATAAAATCTTCGAAACTACTGAACCGACCCTTATGAAATGTTAACCACATATTCTTTACAACTATAGCTATAACGCATATCAAGGATTTTTTTTTAAATTTTGATATTTACTATCTTTTGGTAAAAAATGGTGAAGAAAACAGGTTTTTTTTTGTTTTTTCGAAAAATGTCCGCCATTTTGTTATTTTCGCATATATCAAAAATCGTATGATATGCGCTATAGCCAGTAACTTACTGAATCTAAAACCGTTTGACTTTTTTGTTTCGGATGATCCATCTCCGAGAATTCATCAACAGCGCAGACCTACAATTATTTAGGAACTTCTTTTTAACTACCATTTTCCTCTATAAATAGTGACTTAAGACGGGATATACATTTAGATACGAAAAAAATAAGCAATATTGAAGGATTTTTCAAGCTAAGAAATAATTATGCCCACAAATGATTATACCACAAAAAAATCAACATTTCACGCAACATTTCTGTCAAATGTGGATTAAAAAAGAAGTTTTTCTTCAAATTTTTCAAAAACAATTCTCGTCAAGTAGAAGGTACCAACATTATCAATATTTCTACCAAGTTTTAACTCAATCGGCTTAATAGTTTTTGAGTAATCCTGCACGCCAATTTCGATAATGCAGTTTTGAGAAAAACGCGTTTGAAGTTCACGCAAGTTCGCATCCGAGCAGTGAGACACCACGTTGACGGACTGTAACGTGTAAAGTTTTTGGAATTTCGCTTTGAAACTGCGGGATAATATTCGACGTATATAGTTCTATCGCTTAGAGAGAAAAAAATTAAATCAATTTTTTTAAATGTATTTCGAAAGTGTATTTATCAAGTGTAACAACTTTTATATCAATATTTATGATATAAACCTATCAAAAAATAGCCTTTTTTCAGCGTCTAAAGTGAGAAGACCCCTTCATTGTGATCCAATTCTTGTTCTTTTACAGATTTAGGTTGTCAATCTGTAATGAGAATCCTCAATAAATGTCTCAGTTATTTTCGTAGGGTAATTCTGTTGCAATAATTTAAAGGGTTGGGCTACTGTGAAAATGACAAACGCTCGTTCATCGCTTGAGGCGACTCAAACTGAAGAGGAACGTCCAACAAATGGTGCAGGAATCGCAGGTTGAAGGTAAACTTAGGATTACAACGATAGAACTGCTAGTAAAACTTTGAACGCGTTTTTCTCGAAACTATTTTTTTCAAAGCGGTGTACACTATTTCTCGACATCTAATGAACGGATTGACGAAATTTTGTACACTTATTCAGTGTAATAGTAGCTCAGTCTTGACCAAGCTTTTTTTTTAAACATTTTTTATCAGTTATTAACAATAATTATGTCATTTTTAATTTTTTTTGATGATTGAAACACGATAAGAAAATAAAAGCTCGGCCAAGTCCTCGCAAATATTTACTATTTCAAGAAAAAACGAGTTTCTTTTGTTCCAGATCAACCGGGTGGCCAAAATCAAGTACACCGTTGAGCTCCTTACGTTCAAAGGTCCTTGACTAGATTGTTTATAACGTCTTTAATTTTTTATATTTCTCAATGAAATTTGGTATACAACTTTGTTAATGTACATAAAAAATAAATGTTCAAACAATTTTTCAATCATCTCAGTTATACCATCAATTTTTTTTCTCCACATAACCCTCATTTCCTCGTCGTCACAGTAGCCTAACCCCTTAAGGCCAGCGTCTGAATTAGAAGGTCCGAAAAATCGTTTTTATTATTGCTTAAATCGATAGACAAACTATCCAAGAATATATTTACAAAGTTACAGAGGCCAATTGTAAATATTTTCGAAGATACAAGGCCAAAAGCAGAGAAGCGATTGATAATTGATATTGATATTTCCTCCTATTGAAAACTTTGAAGCGCGTTTTCTCCAGTTTTCATTTTCACGATTTTTCCAAATTGGCGGGCGTGATAGCGAAAAAACTAAACGACCTATTAAATCAAACAAAACTTTATTTTTCATCAGTGTCAAAATCTCTGCTAAGTAAATTTAAAAAGTCGTTGAAAAAGTCTTCAAATAATTTTTATAGCACGTTAAATTGTTTTTTTTCAAACACTTTTTTTCCGAACCTGAGAAAGGTTATGATTTCACGATTTTTTCACCCTTTTCTTAATTCACGCAGAAGAAAAATATATGACAATTGAAAATTTTATTGGTTTTTTGTTTCAGTCAAGAATTACTAACTGTATCTTTCCCGCCGATTGGAGACCGCAGTGGCAAGATGCACATAGAATAAGCTGATAAATCTGCAGTCATTCATTGTTTCATGATGAAACATTTTTTTTATACATTTCAAATATACACGAAAAGATACCTCAATATTTACTGGGCACCCTTCTTTATACCGCTATAAAAAAATGCCCGAAAAAACGTTTTTTTGACCTTCCAATTCAGGCTCCCGCCTTAAGCAATTATTTCGCATTTTTTGACAATGTTTCCTTTCATTCCTCAAGTTTACTATTATCCAAACGTTTTTCTTTGCAGATTCCGGTTCAAGATCTCTAATGGAGATCCTTCAAAACGTGCGCGTGTGTGTGTAGCCTAAATCTATAAAAAAAAATCGGATGATTAAGAAATATGAATTTCCATCGAGTTCCAACGATACACGAAATCGCATGCGTATAGAGAGTGAGCAACAAGCAAGCCGAAAGTGTACTAACGAGTAAATAAGTTTGATGAGTAGAATCAAGCAATTTTCCGTGAAACGAGGATGCATAGGAATGGTTCATAACTTTTTTTGTTATCATGCACATGCAAAATACAACGCGTCGACGCGATACACAATACTATGGAACTCGTTCGGACATACATGTACGTACGGGAGCATAAAACCTCACTCCGCATAATCAGAGTTAATTTTTTCCTTACAGGTCAGAGTTCCACAGTAATTTTTGTTTTTTTTTTGCGAACGTATATTCTTTCTCGCTCCAAAGTGTTATTCAAGCCCACGCAAGGTAATAACACGCTATGTTATGTCTGACCTGTTTTCCGTACTGCCCATCGAGTTGTAAGTATTGGAGCCAGCCTGGTGCTGCGATCGAACAGGATAGACCACTCCGTTCCCGAGACTAAAACACAATCGTGTCAAAAACCCCGCCCCCCATTTTCCTACTGCATATCATAAATGTTATTCTATCGTGTTGTTCGACCCTTCTCCCTGTTTCGCGTCCCCTTCGCGATTTTTAGTCGGCAACCTTCGCGTTCCCCGTCCTTGGAGTCTACGGTTTTTTGAGGTCTTTCGACGGTGCTGATGTTTGCATCGCGCATGCAACGAAAATCCTTCTTTACCTCCATTACTGCCCAAAGACTTTGTTGCAGATTTAGATTACAGATCGCTCGAGAATGTTCAGGTGATTTTTTGGATACCGCACAACGCTTTTTTCGATCCCAGAGGACTTTTAATAAAGAACATCACTTTGGTGTCCGCCTTCGATTATCGTTAAAACTGTTGTATATGGTAGAGAGTTGTATATGGCATTAAAAACTATTGGATACGTATTTTTCTATCAGCGAAACAAATGTTTTAAGGTAGACCGAGCGCGGACTCTTGATTTCTATAGATGTTGTTCAAATTTTAACCACACATTGTTCTCATCATTACGCATGTTTGAGTGAAATTTCAGAACAGTCGACTATTTAAATTGGAAGATGATGGGTTTTAAAATTGCAACTTTTAACACTGCAGGGTCTGCATTGACCGAAAGTCAAATCACATAATTCGTCGTACCATTCCAAACTAGTTAGGGAAAGAGTGAATAAAGTTTGGATTGCCTTTACTATTCAGTTTTGATAAAAATGTTCAGTAAAGACAGAATAATTCTCCGTGACAAATATTTGTCCCCTATAGTAAGAAGGCATACCGGAAAATTATTCTGTCTAAATTTCAATGCAGACCCTGCAGTGTTAAAAGTTGCCATTTTAAAACGCATTATCTCCCAATCTAAATCGTCGATTATTCTGAAATTTCACTCAAACATACATATTGATATGAACAATGTCTGGTTAAAATTTAATCAAAATCTATCGAAATCAAGAGCGCGCGCTCGTTCTATCTTAAGGCGTGAAACCACCGCGTGAGTTAAGCATGTGAGGGCTTGATTTTGCAATTTATCCAGTAAACAGTCCACCGATTTCGTTGAAACAAAAATGATTTGTTTTCGCATGCAAAACGATCACAAATCCACTATAAGTACATCGAAAAAAATATCAAGGGATGAACCACCCCTTTATTCTTCTTTTTCTCACCCCACATTTGACAGGGGTGCATTAAATTGAATGAAACGGGTAACGCTTTGAAGAGCGGACAAAATTAATGTTTACGTATTTTTGCTGGATAGCATGCTTAAGGGGGTAAGCCACCGCTTACTTCAAGTTCCCCATTGCAGTTGTTTTTTTCTGTATTTAAAATGTGTATGCCGATGAAAAATATTTCTACAAATTGCGAATTGATGTTTGGAGTATGGAAAATTTCGCGAAATCGATGGCCCGAATTAGGAATTTTGCCAAAATTAAAAAAAATTATCGTGGTTTGACGAATAAAACGGCAATATTTAGAGCAAACGATTCCGAAGAGAATGCTCGGCAAGCGGAATTTCAAACCGAAACGGAAAAACAAATAAGCGGCGATTGAATGAAAACATTTAATTTTGATCGAGATGTGAAACAAATATGGATTTTTGTTTCGAACTAGTTTTATTCCCCCCATTTATCGATCTAGTTTTATCCCCTGAATACGAATTCACTATTTATTTTCTACAAAACCTAACAATTTTATTAAAAATCGTCGAAAGTCTGTGAAAATACGTTTTTCGCGTTTCCCGCGGGAAATTTTGAGCTTTCGACGAAAGTTGATGTCATTCGTAATCGGCGGAAAATTTCCCAATAGATGAAAACTTGAAATGAATGAAAGCCAAAAAAAAAATGTACAGATTCTTCCGGCCACTTTTCCGGTATCGGCAAAATTACAAACAGCCAGTCATACGAACGTGTGAGCGACATAAACTTAAGGCGGGATATACATTTACAACGATCAAAAAATCGATTTCTTTTTTTTTTTCTTTGAGCGATAGAGCTATATATATGTGGAATATTTTCCCAAAGTTTCAAAACAAAATCGAAATGAAGGCACAGCGTTGACGGGCTGTAACGTTTGAAGTTTTTCGAATTTCGCTTTGAAACTTTGGGAAAATATTCTTCTTGTATAGTTCTATCGTTTAGAGAAAAAAAAAAAGAAATTGATTTTTTGATCGTTGTAAATGTTCATCCCGCCTTAAAGCTGCAGCAATTTTGAAAAATGTCGTTTTGAGAAAAACGCGTTGAAAGATAAAACAGCAACTGCGCCTTCTAAAGAGCGGCTGCTCTTTAGAAGGCTGTAGTTCAAAAACTATTTTGGATCCGCGCTTGAAATTTTAGTATGTTATTCTTGAAGGTATAAACTATCGAAAAGGGCGCACAAAATATGTCGTTTTGAGAAAATGCGTTGAAAGATAAAAGAACAACTGTTCTTTAGAAGGTTGTAGTTCAAAAACTATTTGAGATCCACACTTGAAATTTGAGTATGTTGTTCTTGAAGGTATAGACTATCGAAAAATGCAAAAAAAAAATCGATTTTTCGGAAGTGTCACACTAGTAGTGCCCCTTAAGAAAAAGAAAAATAAAGGGGTGGTTCATTCCTTAATTTTTTTCTGACCGTTTGCAGGTGAAAGTATATAATACCGTTTTTCCGTCCATAAAAAAAGGTTCGTATTCAATATAGTTTAACACTCTACCATAAACATGAGTTTCAACAAAATCGAAGGCGGTCACCAAAGTGATGGGCCTTGTAAGTGATTCTTGGATCCTAGAAACGTTCGAGTGATTTTTCAATCCTAAAGAACGTTTCGTAACTTAAATCTGTTAAAAAAATTAGGCATATCGAGAAAAAAAATCCCTTCCGTTGCATTCTAACGTGCCAAACATCAAATTTTTCAAGAAAAAAGTGCGAATATTTAGTAGAGTGAATTTTCCGAAAAGGAGCAGGATTTTTTCTCCTATAACTCCGAAACGTTATGATTATTCATAATATGATGGAAGACAATTATAGGGACATTATCAATAGTTGTAACGTTTTTGAGTGATTAGACTTCGAATTAAAAAAAGTCCGTGCATTTTTCCGAACAAAGCTGCGTTTCTAAATATTGGCCGGATATTTTTCATCCGCAATCTCGACCCTTCGAGGATCGCAATTTTTTATTGTCATTTATAAACAATATTGCGCGTTCGTTCGTCTTCGGTTTGTTCGAACAACAAATCAAAGAAGCACAATACAAGGTTACGTTGTTAACTGTATTTATTTTTCGAACAGATTGAGTGGTCCTTTATTTAGATCGAATCGATATTAAGAAAACAATTATCAAAACCCGATTAAAATTTGTTATCAATTATTCGCGAAAAAGAATCCCCACGTTACCCAAAACTACTCACTGCGTATTTTCAATTCAACACGTTTAAATTTCTCTACTGCAAGGCCACCTTGGATGAGAACAGTATTTCTCTTATGAAATTGTGCGAAATAATTTCGAATACTTTACAGTAAATAGGCACAAATGCGTGGTTCGAACGATTTCTTAAAATTCTCGAAAAGTCTCTAGATGAATGTGAATCGCTTTCGCGCGTGACAAGAATTGTGAAAACAACATCGAAAATACGTGACAAAATGTGAAAGCATAAAAGCTTCTTGTATTATACGACATATATAATTCGCGTCTATGTACGTTACAAAGTACCAATTCTGAGCTAATGAAAAATTAAAATAAAAACACACTGACAGACTAGTATATAAAAAATGAAGGAACACTGAGCTACCGATGCAAATGCACATAATGCTGTAATCGAAAACGAGAAATGATCAACGACTGAGAGGCAAAAAATGGCAAAAAAGAGCGATGTAATAGATTTGGATGTTCCAATTGTCTGTATTGAGAATAAATGCGAACCATTCGATGTTCGATTGATCGCGCATGAATCTCAATGGACAAGTGTACTGTCGCGTTCTCAACGATATATCCGGAGATCGGTATTGTGCAATTGGCTCATCGTCGCAACAAAATGCCTCAATTTGGAGGAATAAAGAAAAAAATCACGGACACGAATACACGCGATAAATCGGCAATTCTTGCGAGTGTATTGTGTATGTTCGCGGAAGAGAACGTGAGGTAAGGGGCCGAAACTCACCTAGTGAAGACTGGAAGGAACCACAGTCGTGCATTATCACCAAAAACTTCTTGAAAGTTGTTGTACTTTCCTAGACTGAAGCCGTCTTTGTCCTTGCCCATCCGAAACATCGGCGGCCTGAACGCTTCTGCAAAAATTATGACGATTATCAATACAAAGATAAGTGAGTATTTTTTTCTTGATGATATTGTCATTTTCATTGGAGAAGACAGAACACGCGAGGTTACCAAATTGTCTTGAAAAAACAGTTATTCCAAAATTGGAAAAAAAAAAGTTATTCCAAACAGGGAAAAAAATTATTCCAAACTAGGAAAAAAAAGTTATTCCAAACGGGGAAAAAGTTATTCCAAACTGGGTAAAAAAGTTATTCCAAACTTGAAAAAAAATGTTATTGCAAATTTGGGGAAAAAAATATTATTCTAAAACAGTAATTAACGACGGAGTTACGAAACGAGACAAGTCTCGGGATAACTTGAACAGTTTTCAATATTTTTTAATGCAGGTCTTTTTCAAGTCTTCGAGAATAGATTCTAAATGGTCCGTCGAGCCAACTTTTTCATTTTTAATTTATAACATTTTTTTATGAACATTCAAACCGCGAAAGTTGAGACGAAAAAAATGTTTTGAATTTAAATATGATAACGAGTTTTTTTTTCGAAATTCAATAATTTGACGCGATAGACGCCTGCAGACCCTGAGCACACGATTCATGACAGAGACACGAATGAACAAAATACTTTATTGTTAAATAAATAATATATGATGCATATGTTCCGGATCTTATGAATTTCCCTTTTTAAAAGGGCATACAAACATCGATTATCGGCCCGGCTGCAGACACCTTAATTAGCAGGTTTGCTAATCAAGGACATTCGGGACAAATTACTTAATGTTACCACTTGCTTCAAATTTATACAGTAAATTCTTTGTCATATGCTGAATGCCCTCTCCAAATTTCAAATCGATCGTCTACACAGATTCCATAAAATTTACAATCGAGAAAACACCTTTTAACATAAGAAGATGTCTATGATCAGATAACATAAGGAGTACATTGTGACACTGATGACAAAATTGTCATAATGTACTGACGGATTTGTCGGTGTTGCATAACATTTTAAACATTTTTTCACACTTTTTCATGCGCAAAACTGCCAATCAGCGATCAGCGTAGGCATCCTATGTTAAAACGTGTTTTGCCAATTATAAATTTTATTAAAACGGTGTAGATGAGCAATTTAAAATTTGCAGGGTACATTTAGTAAAAACTTTGCATAATTTTTATTTGTATAACTTTTTCGAAAAGCTTTTTACAAAACTAAATAAAATGGTAATATTTAGTCATTTGTCTCGAACCTCCTTAAAGGGTTAGGCTACTGTGAAAATGACGAACACTCGTTCGGCACTTGAAGCAGCTCAGTTTGAATAAGAAGGTGCAAGAAATGGTGCAGGAATCGCAGATTGAAGGTAAACTTATGATTACAACGATACAACTGCTAGTAATACTTTGAACGCGTTTTTTCTCGAAATTAAGTTCTTCAAGCGGTGTACACGATTTCTCGACATCTAATGAACGTCTTGACTTAAAATTTGGTACGCTTATTCAGTGTAGTAGTAGTTTAGTCTTGACCGACGTTTTGCTTTTGAAAATTTGTTTCCGTTACTTATTAACAATGTGATTTTCCGTCACAAGATTGAAAAAAAAAATAAAAAAATAAAATAAAGCTCGGTCAAGTTTTAGCCAATATTATCTAGTTTAAGAAAAAAAAACTGATCTTGTTGTTTTAGATCAAGCGGTCGGCCAAAATCTAGTTGAGCCCCTCACGTTCAAAGATCCTTCACGACATTGATTATAACATCTTTAATTATTACTATTTTTGGTAATCATGCAGTTTGAGGACTTTTCCGAAAAACGACGGAATTTTTATTTCCCACGCTGCTTTTATTGGTCCCCAGTATTGATATTCCGTCGGGGGAGGCTGAAATTTTCTATTAATTTCATAAGTTATGAGGTTTTGAAGTTCCCGGAAGCACGTAATAAAATAAAGCATTTTTAAATATTTCGACGCCTACATTGGGGGTGGGAGGTGGGGGGATTTATGAAAGAAACTTTTCTGAATACAATGCCGTAGAGAAATTGCCGCGGTCACTTCCCCTCTCCCCCTTCAGCCGTTGTTTGGGTTTGTTTGGGTTGTTTTTAGGGCTCCAAAAATGATCAACGCAGTACAATTGTAGTTCATTTAAATATATTTAAAACCTACGTTTAGTGTCTTTGGGGGGACTGCGCCCCCTCCGCCGCGGCGGGGGTTTGCACCCCCCGGACCCCCGGCGTAACCGCATCAGACACCTTCCACATACAACACACAAACCCCGGGTTTGTGGGGGGGGGGGGATATTTAAGAAAGCTTCTTTTATAAATCCCCCCACTCCCCGCATCCAATATAGGTGTTCCGAAAATGTTCAAAAATACACTATTTTATAATGTGTTTTCGTGAACTTCAAAACCCTCTACCTTTTTATGGAAGGGTGACCGCCGCGATTTGTTTTCGGCATTGCATTTGAAAAGGCTTCTTATATAAATGCTCCCCCACCCCCAATATAGGCGTTGAAATATTTAAAAATACTCTATTTTATCACGCGTTCCGGCGAACTTCAAAACCCCATAAGTTATGGAATTAATGGAAAGTGTCAGACTCCCCCGACGGAATATCACTCAATGTAATGAAATAAACAAATTCACGGTGAAAAAAAAGTACCGTCGTTTTTCGGAAAAGTCTTCAAACTGCATAATTACTCTATTTTTCTATGAAATTGGGTACAAAAATTTGTTAAGAGGTAAGGCCATAGTAGAATTTTCAAAAAATCAATTTTTTCGCTAAAACGGTGCTTTATCATCATAAGAATAAGTTACTATTCGATTTATAGCAAGACTTTTTTTTCACCGACTTTTAGCGTATAACGTAAGCTCGCCTCTGGCACGGCCATAGAATACCTAAAACTTTAAACGCGTTTTTATCGAAACAGCTTTTTTCCAATTGGCGTGACAAATAACTTTAACAATTTTCACTCGATTTACTTCAAATTTAAAAGTTATGTTCCTAATTGCATTTCGCAGAGAAGTACGTACGGAATGTCTGATTAATCGAAAACTTTTCATTTTATGAGCAGTTTTATACGAAATTTTTCACTGAAAATTCATTCAAATACCTACAACTCAATTCAAATACCTACAACGTTTGAATAGAACAATATTTTTTTAATTCCGTACGTACTTCTCTAGGTATTCTAATGTAGATTGACGAGAATTTTTGTTTTTTGTTCTAGGTAAAAAATCGTGGATGCTAAATATCACGCCGCGGAGCGCCTAAAAAAAGATAACAAAATAAAATATTAGCAGTCGGCCATTTTGTGCATCGAAAAAAAATGTATATTTTCTAACAGCTTGATATTCATACTAAATAGATGTGTAATTCATTTTATGAGTGAATCACTTTTCCATACAAAACAAAATTGTTAAATTCGCACATTATATTATACCCATTACTGTGGCCTAACCCCTTAATGTACCTACAAATAAATGTCCAAACGAATTTTCGTCACAGTTTGGGTTTGTTTGGGTTAAACGTCACAGTAGCCTAACGCCTTAATCGATCAAACATATAAGTGAATTACCCAACGTCGATCTGTTGTGCACAATGAGGTAGCAGTGATAGAAGAACAGCGAGTTCAGACTGAGGGCGAACATTAGCGCCACGAAAAACAGAAAAAGGAGATGGAACTTGCCCATACCGTCCAATTCCCCCTGCAAACCATAAATCCGGGTTTACTTAAGCCAGAATTCAATCGTCTTCGGAACTTTGTTTCACAAGCGGTCACTCACCTTACAGAATTGTATGAAGTATTGTAGAGAAGTGGCTGCTATGAACATGCAGTAGAGGAGAGCGTAAGCCAGGAATAACATGAAAAACTTGTAATTGTGAAAACCGACACAATTGTTGACCCACGGACAATGATGATCCATTTTCAGTACGCATGTTTGACAAACACTGCAGTGATGCGCTCTGTCGGGCTTCACCAACTGGCATTTCTCGCAAAAACGAATACCTGAAACACGAAGAAGGTCTTCATCGCTGCCCAACTACGAATTAATGGCATATTCGAACCGACATTGTTGATGGGGTTGAAGTTTGCATCGTTAGAATGCAACGAAAATTCTTATTTTTATTATTATCCAAAATCATACTTTGCAAATTTGTTGTAGATCGCTAAATAAGAACCGTAAAAAATATTTGCGTCATTTTGATATAAAAAAGAATCACTTTCGTTGCATTCCAACGAAGAAAACTTCAACGTCATCAGTATCGGACTCGAGATCAGTGGGCAACACTGCGAGGAGTCGCTGAGGAATTATAAATAGCGCAGTAGCAAGTATGCATTGAAAGGGCAATGCCTATAAGGGCGCACAAAGGATCGTTGGAAAATGAAATTCTATTCTTGTAACAAACAAGCATCTCTGTTATTCAGACGAATTCATCTATTTGGGTAACTCGTTTTGGTGTCTGCCGTTCGATTTTTTTTTTGTTATTTTTACGACAGTACAATAAAAGCGCTATGCTAGTTAAGGGGCTCTACCCGTGTGACACTTTTAAAAAATGAATTTTTTTTGCCTCTTTTCACAGTTTATACTTTCAAGAATATCCTGTAAAAATGTCAAGGCCGTATCTCTATCATTTTATTTTGCAAAAATTGATAGTTAAATCTTTAAACGCGTTTTTTCTCGAAATGAGATTTTTCAAATTTGCTGACACTGTAACTCAAAGAGCAATTATCCGATTGACTTGAAATTTGTACTGAGTACTCTTGAATATATTTACTCTACAATGACGTAGGATATTTTTGATTGGATGAAAATTGACGATTTGGCGTTGAAAAAACGACCATTTTATAGGCAAGAATACAGACGTTTTTTTTCATAACTACGCCAGTTTGTTAGATTTTGATATTTTTCGAAAATCCTACTTCATTGTACAGGAAATACCTTCCAGTTTAACATTTTTTCCTTTTTCGGTTTCAGCTACTCAATCGGCCGGAATCATGGCAGCAGCGGAGGAACTTTTTTTTGGCGCCTTCGAAGACAGCGCATAAGTCGCTTGAATCTCAATATTTTTTCGTCTGACTTTTCTATTCCGTGTGGGTGTCTATTAGAGCGGAGTGAAAAACGGTCAATTTTGGCGGATCGTATCGTAATAGCGCGGGAAAGTTGCGTTTTGGCATCACTAAAAAGTGTGCGAAAGGAAAAAATTTACAATAAATATCTTCTGTTCCGGCAAACGCCTTAAAGTTTTGAATTTTTTAACGTGGGTTTTAAATGGAGAAAAAACCCAAGAAGACCAAGATTCAACGCCCTGCGTTTATTCGAAGCGAGAAGATTGTAGCTTCCATTTGACGTTTTAAAATTGAAAATATCTTGATTACTTTCAGAGATATAAGCGTTTGAAGAACGAGGTTTTTTCTGGGAAAAAAATTGAAAGGTGACAAAAAATTTAATTAAGAAGAATGAATCGCCGAAATTACCAGTTAGCACTAGACAGAATTAATGAAAATTCGACGAAGAATCTTGCTTTTATTCAGTTTGTCGACATTCAAATATCTCGATATTCCCTGAAATGCGAGTGTCTTAAAAGAAGGTTGCCGGAAAAAAATTGTAAATATACACATAACAAAAATATAAAAATTATTAAATCAATTGTTTGAATTTCTTATGAATTCCAACCTATCGGCGAAGGATAGAGAACATAAAGCTGGAGTCTATTTCGTCCGTTTTTGTATGTTTTCGTGGCCCGATCTACTATGAAACGAAATTTGAAATTCTATTCCAGCAACACGGCTTATCAAGTACCCGAGTACTCGAAGAGACGAGTACTCGAAAAACTCGGGTACTCGATAAAGTTCGAGTTTACGCCGTCCGATCACGGGCACCCGAAAAATTCGGGTACTCGATCCGAATCATAGTCTAATTACCCGACCCGACCAATTCAGCTACCACCCGCACACCCCTACTTATTCAGTACTCATGTAGACACTTTGAAAACTAGGATAATTCTGATTCATCAAGCCGTTTTTTTTTAATGTTGAAGAAATCGTGAAAAAACACAAAAATTCACGAAAAAATGATGCCATAAATGTACCTTTCAATATTTTTTAATAATCCTAGTTCAAAAACTAGTTCATACTTCACAGATTACAATGCCGTTTGATTTTTTGGTTTCAGATGAGCAGAACGCCCGCAATCGCGGTCACCGCAAAAAAAAAATTTTTAACGATGAGTGGCTAAGTTGCCGTGTACTTCAGCAATGAGTGACGATTTCGGGCTGGAAAAATTGTAAAGTGTGCTCAAAATATGAATAAATATGTGGTGAAAAGTTCGCAGTTGCAAGTTTATTTGGTTCGCCGAAAAATGCCCAAAAATGCGAAAAAAAGAGCCTTCGCACGGGATGACTGCCTTAAACTAAATCTAGACAGTGAAATTCACCCTCGCAGCCATCCGCCGTTGTCATTACAAAATCACAATTAGAATTCCTTTAAAGAATTTACCTCCTTTGATAGTGCGATTGGTGAGAGGAAGGTCCTGAGCGAACCTGTCGAGGATTTGCCGTTGCGCATCTTCGCTCTCAGCCCGGTGCAATTTCTCCATTTCTATAGCAGGTACTTTGAACTGCGAGGCCGAAAAAAAACAAATAAACAAATATTATTCTCTCCAGCGAAAGTTTGTTTACCGTACGCATGGGTAAAATTTTATTTCATCAATTATGCAAGTCGTTTTTCCGCTTTCAGCATACGTGGGAGACCCAGGCAAGAGTAGACAAAACTGAGTATTCACAAATATCTGTTCCAGGTGTAAAGTGAAATCAGTCATAATTTGCATAATATTTGTCCAGTCTTAAATTTCTAGGTATTCATGTTTTTTTTCTCAACAATTGTTTCACCTGAACTGGTTTATATTTAACTTTATTGAGCAAAACCTTCGTTAGTGAATACATTGCCCATGACGACTAAAACCGTTTTCAAGCCGCTCAACCGTTTGCAACATTGTCATACAGTTTGGTAATACGCGATGTGGTTGAAATTTGCATTATTGGAATACAATGAAAATTGATCGTTTCGAATTGCTCGAATTTCTTTTAGCAGATCTTAGTTACGAAAATCCCTCCATCATTTTTTAATATGCTTATTAAGGTGTTAGGCTAGTATGAAAATGAACACTTGTTCGCCGCTTGAGGCAACCCAATTTGAAGAGGAAGGTCCAACATATAGTGCAGGAATCGCGGATTCAAGGTAAACTTATGATTACAACCATAGAACTGTTAGTAAAACTTTAAACACGTTTTTTTCTCGAAACTATGTTTTTCAAAATGGTGTATACGATTTTTCGGCATCTATAATGACTTGAAATTTGGTACACTCATACAGTGTAATAGTATTTTAGTCTTGACCGACGTTTTTTTTCTCAACATTTATTTTTCATTAGTTATTAACACTAATGGTGCAATTTTTTTCTCGAAGAGTAAATATAAAATCAACATTTTTTCTTCAATTACCGAAACACAAAGAAAGCTCGGTCAAGTCTTAGCCATTATTATCTGTTTGAAAAAAACTCTTGTTTCAGAACAACCGGGTGGCCAAAATGAAGTACGTCGTTGAACCCCTTACATTCAAAGACCCTTCACGAAATTGTTCATAACTTCTTTAATGATTAATATATTTTTATAAAATTTAGTACACAACTTTGGTATTTGCATGCAAATAAACATCCAAAACGAATTTTCAATCATGTTACTTATTCCTTCAATATCAATTTTCTTGAATGTCCCTGATTGTCGGGACGTCACAGTAGCCCAACCCCTCAAAAATATTTTTTATGATAATAAGAATATCAAAAGAATTTTTCTCGTAATCCAACTATGCAACCATCAATACCATAATGTCTCAACGACAAAACAAGCGGCATTTCAGTGTGTCCCAAATACGCTACAATTATGTACCAAGTGAACGTGACATTTTCCAGCAAGCTTACTTCGTATATTTACTCGTGCCTTTTTCCAACACAGCTGAGAGTGAAACAGCATCCCACAGAACACACATTTGCAAAAATACTACAAATTAAAACTTTCTTAAGAGATAACACCACTCTAGGGTTTGCAAATATCGTTTTTTTTTGCTTAAAAAATACTTTAGGTCTTAAAAACAATATGCAATTGGTCCTGTAGCGAACATTTTTTTAAAAAGGTTCAATTATCGATTTTGCCGCAGCGTCTCGGACTTCTTTCTGGCGCCTCGTACAACTTTAAACGCATTTTTATAGAAACCACTTTTTTCAAACTGGGAGGACGGATTACTCGAATACCTTTTCATAGATCGATTTGAAATTTTGATAGTAGCTTCACAATTACATTGTCTATGAAATTACGTAGCCGTTTTTCTATTGAATGTACACTTTTTTTTTATAAACAATTTACTGCTCATTTTTGGGCAGAAAATCAATTTATTCCTTTCTAAGGGCACCACTTTTTCAAAATTTGATTTAAAAAAATCCCTACGTAGTCCCATAGCTAATAATATATAAATTGTAATTTTTTTTGGCTTTTGTTCCAGGTCTTATACTTTACGAAAAAAACGTGAAGCTATTTGTAAAAAGCACGTTTTTTAAGATGGGCTCTGTCGCCGCCGTTTTGTATGAAAATTATAATAAATTCTTTTTTAAATACTTTAATGTGTTAAATAAACTCTCTCAAAATAAATCCTATTCCTCTTTTCGTATTCCCAAAATAAATCGTCAAAGTTAGGCCTTATTTTCTGCCGCAAGTGTGGTGTTATCCCTTAACTCTATTCCACGTTCATGGATTGCCGCCAACTTTATCATACAGATTTTTTTAAAACCAAGTAACATCGCATGCAATTTCCATCGATGCGATATCACTTTCATGATGCTCCAGTGAATTCTTAAATCCCTCGCCTGCTCTTCAAGCCAGCTATGAGTTCCTAAACCTTACATATACACCGTGCTCTTGCTTTGCTTCCTTTCTGCGGTAAAGCTCAGCTCGAGATCTTTCGAGAGAAAGACACAATTAGCTTGGAGCAAATGAAAACCTGCAAATTGAATCTCCTCCGCCGTTGTTTCGTGGGCTATGCGCGAGAGAACGCAAACGTCTGAACCAAATGTAATTACCATTGCGGGTACAGGGACCAGTTCGGTGAACACCGTCTGCCAGTAGGACCACAAGAATTGTAGAAATACAATATGGAAGAAAAACAGATAAAACGCTGCAACATAAAAGTCATCCGTACATAAATTACACGCATATAACTAGGTACTTCCAAAATATCCTCGACTTGCTCTGTACTGTTGCGACGCAAGAACAGAGAGGAAAAACAAACAAGTAAGCACGTACCTTTCTGTATGTAGCTCTCTACTGTATCTGAAATCAAGATTAACAGAGATTATGAAAAAAACTATGCAAATTTAACAAATGCGTATCAGGACACAATTTCGTTGTGACATTAGTAAACATTTACGAAAAGTGTGCAGGCATAAGAGAATGTGAGATGTAGGAAACTATAGTGCGACGCGTGTAGGAATTTCCGGTTGCTGTATATTATAAATATCGATTTTATCAAGTTCCCGTAGAGAAATCGAATGCACCTATCGTGCCCGCGACGAAGCTCGCGACTACGTCAGCTCGAGACTGCGGTACCGGGGCGGAGAGAGAGAGAGAGAAAGCAAGAGGTTATATCAACGTCCGCGACGAAATCGCGTTTGCGAGTATCGTGCAAGATAAATGTGTAACGAGCGAAAGGAAAGAGTAACGGTTACGAATACGTTCTTACAATAACACAGCTGTACGACGTAGGCGTAATACGACCAGAAGACGATAGTCAAGATGAAGATGACGGGTACCCACTTGAGAACCTTGACGCACCACCAGCACGAACCGCCGTTTCGCTCCCCCATTCTCCTTTTAAACTAAAAATTGCCTCGAAATGCGCTCTCTCATCGCCTTCCGAACGTCCAAGTATTATTTTATGCGTCCGCGATCCATCGTAGCTACATTATTTCGTACGCACACGACATAAACAACGCGTATTTATTATTGGGGAACAACGAGCGAAACGTTTGACAAGCGCGCGACGTCAACACGCTCGTACATCGCCCACGAGCTAACGGATTTTCGCTTGCGAATCCCCGATAAAGCTATAAACGTAGTCGCCGTCGCGGGATTCTCTCTTGGTTATGCTTCGATCGTGTGACGAAGCTCTGGACAGCTACACGCGAACCACACTCGGCCAATGCGCGCTCCTGCCTCGGCTCCGTTCTGCTACGTGAGTAAACTCCTAACGGGAATAAAGCGATAAAAGAAGAATCGCCGAGCGCATGCGCTTATGGCCGTTCAAAATGCGCTCGACGATTTTCGTACGTACTTCCGGTCAACGCAAACTACCAATTCGAAAAATACATTTCGAAAAAGAAATTGCACTTGTACGAGAATCGCTTGGGGAAATGAAGATTACTACCGAAGGCATTCGACTTTTTTATTTTGTTTTTACGCGATATTTGCAACTGTGGTGAGTTTCGGTGCTTCATGAGCCCCGAGTTTTTGTTAAGGGGAAGACCATTTACAAATATGAAAAAAATCGATTTTTTTTTCTTTCCATAAATCGATCGTTCAATGTTTTGAGAATATCGTGTCTAGTTTTTAAAGCGAAATTCCAAGAAATGCCTGAGTTTTCGCGGAAAAACTCGAGGAGCGTTCGTACTGAGTAGACGCAAGTACGCGGCCGCGGACGGCGGTGCATGCGCCCTTCTACATTTCGTATTGCTCCGATCTTTTCTGTTTGGTAGTCGTACGCGGTAGGGCCTATCGTTATCGATGCGGGGCGTCGCAGGGACTTTGAAATTCACCTTGGGCCAGTTGTGAACTTAGTGCTTCTCAAAATGTCCGCGTACTCAAAAAGTTCTCATGCGACACCTAAGGAACCCTAACGGAAGAGAACATTTTTTGGAAACCAACATATTAAGCGTAAAACGGAAAATAACGGTAGGCAGAGTGCTAGTGCCAAAAAACTTTTTAGTGCGAGCTCTGATGAAGTGTGTTGGAATCCCCTGTTGATGTATCGGTTTACTGAATTTCGGGTCGGAAATCCCGTAGAGAGCACCAGCAGCAGGAAAATCGTTTTTACGAGAAAGCCGAAGGAAGCCTGTATGGCGCTGGAATCGCTGATTAGCCGGTAAGACATCAAAATCATTAAGTTTTCCCTTGTTGAAATTTTGAGCGCGTTTTTCTCAAAACTGTATTTTTTCCAACTGCTGGAGTGATTACTCAAAAACTGTTCAACCTATTTTTATGAAATTTGTCACACATCTTCCTTGTACCATCAGTTCGTCGGTGAATCTAAATAAGATTTTAATTCCAGCAAAAAAACGTACTTTTGCCCTTAAATATATAGCAAAAATTTCATGAAGAACCACAAAATTGACTTTATTAAGCTGCCATTTCGTGAATTTTGCATACTTTTCCAAAATCCTAGTTCACCGACAGCGTATGGGTGTTACCTTTAAGGGGTTTCCTCACTTTAGACGCTTAAAAAAGGCTATTTTCATGCATTTTTTTGATAGGTCTATAAATATTGATATAAAAGTTGTTACACTTAATAAATACACTTTCGAAATACATTTAAATTTTTTTTTAATGTATTTATGTAACCCAAACAAACTTTAAACGCGTTTTTCTCTAAACAACGTTTTTCAACGGCTTGTTGATAAAATCTTCGAAACTACTGAACCGATCCTTATGAAATTTTAACCACAAATTCTTTACAACTATAGCTATAGCGCATATCAAGGATGTTTTTAAATTTTTATATTTACTATTTTTTGTTGCAAAAAACGGTGATAAAATACGTTTCTTTTTGTTTTTTTTTTCGTAAAATATCCGCCATTTTGTTATTTCTGCATATATCAAAAATCGTATGATATGCGCTATAGCCATTAACATACTTGATCTAAAACCGTTTGATATTTTTTTAACTACCATTTTTGTCTATAAGTAGTGACTTAAGTAAATAAGTAATTGAAATTTTAAATGTATCTCGGACGTGTATTTATTAAGTGTAACAACTTTTATGTCAATATCTATAATATAAACCTATTTGAAAAATTGATGAAAATCGCATTTTTCAGCGTGTGAAGTGAGAAGACTCCTTAAGAATCATTTTGATTTGTTGTTTCAGACAATTTCAGCGCGAGGGAGAACTCCAGCAGTGCGGAAACTTTTTGAGGGACTTCCTCCGAACATCGATGTACACGACTGGCAATTCGCATTAAAAAAATAATAATAAAATATTTCCGCATACTTAAAATATCAATTTAAAAATACACAACGTTACAAATTTGCATGAATATTCTTTACATGAACCAAAAAAATACACGAAAAAACCCTAATTTTTTACCTTCTAAATGGTCTTCCCCCCTCAAGGGGTTAGGCTACTGTGACCCGAAAATCAAAATTATTTTAACATTATTCAAAAATGAATTACTTTAAAATCCAAATTAATTTTTAAAAAAATAATTTTGAAGGAATAAGTAAGATGATTGAAAAATCGTTTAGACATTTATTTTTATTTACATTAACGAAGTTGTGTACCAAATTTCATAGAAGAATATTAATAATTGCAGAAGTCATAAATAATCTCGTGAAGAACCCTTGAACGTGAGGGGCTCAACGGTGTACTTGATTTCGTCCTCCCGGTTAGTCTGACACAAAGAACGAGTTTTTTTCTAAAAATATGCAACATTGGCTGATACTTGACCGAGCTTTTTAGGGTTCCGGACCTAAAGAGCAAAACGGGACCCTATTAATGACACGCTGCTGTCCGTCCGTCCGTATGTCACGGGTCTCTAGCTCGTAAACGAAAAGAGTTAAAGATCTGAAATTTCGATATTTTGTGTAGAACATTGACCCAAAACCGAATATTAAATTAGAAATTCAATAAAATTATTTTTCATGGGGGTCCGATACTTGAAAAAGGAGCAGCAAAAATTAAAAAATGTCACCCTGGCATGTGGAATGTCATTTTTTAAAGCTCATTGAGTAGAGTCCAATTATATTTTTTTTCTTTTTTATCTTTAAAAATAAAAAAAAGGCGGGCCGTCAAAGTTGTCAGTTTTGGACAGTTTTTGTTACGGGGTCTATCTCAAAAACTAAACTAGTTAGGAATTTCGACCTTCTGTATATTATTTACTATATACTGTATTTAAACAAGAAATACTGAAAACACCGATTCATAATGTAGTATATATAATAATTTATTGTATACATAATACAATAAATTTATAATGAAAATACATGAAATTATTGTTATTTAAATGTTTACTGTAGCAAATGACTTATTTTTGGAGTCCGTGCCAGCCAAGAAGGAGAGATTGACGTCACGGGAGAAACGAGATTGCAAATTAAAAGAAGACCGTAAGTAGTGTAATGAGGCCGAAACGGAATCAAAATTCCTACTACCGACATTTACCGACATAGTTGAGAAACGAACCAAAAAATGGTAGATTTCTGAGCTATCGGCGGATGGTCGGGTAGGGTTCGGTTCCGTTTCGGCCTCATGATCGACTGTCGATGTTTCTACTTACCGACCGATGGTAGGGCTGCACTGCTTACCGACCGATGGTGATGCTCACCTGCTTACCGACCGATGGTAGGGCTCACCTGCTTACCAACCGATGGTGGTGAGTCCCTCTTCGCCGCGAATGGAATTCGGCGGAATGGGGAGGGGGGGGGGGGTAAACACGGGGACACGTCCGATTACTAGCGAGGCCGCGCAACGACTGACAAAGAGTCGAAGTGCTTTGTAGTAAAAGGGAGTTCCCCTCCCCTCCGCGGGAAGAGGGGGGGGGGGCGGCGGGAGGAAGAGTGGAGGGTCCGATTTCTCAGAAATTGTTTTAAACATTTGTGGGTGGTGAGTCATCGGGCGCTTGCCGTGGCTTGACAAAGCCCCCCCCCCCCCCGCCACCTCGGCGAGATGCGATAGTTTTGTTTATCGACGTGTTGAAACCGGCGAATTGAGGTGGTGAATGATTATTTTCCGAGAATTTATCATCGGCCGGTGACATTTGATAGCGCCAAAATGGCGGCGAGATTTCGTCAGATTTCTTTTCTATGAATATTTTTTTAACGTTTTGCGGGGGGGGGGGGGTCATCGAACGCGCGACATTTTTCCGCGCTCGGACCCTCGTGCCCTCAATGTAGGGGGGGGGGGGAGGAGTACATAATCTTGCGATTCAAGATCGGACGCACACATGAGAAAGAACTACGTACACACGAATGAAACAATGGAGTTCATCGATAAAATTGGTAAAATTGTCGATTTTCTGCCGACGAAGAAGCTCAGAGAGTTGTCACCCGGGTCGAATTATATCATCACCAACATACGGGCGGTCCACACCAAATTTGGCAAAAAGCACGTCGTTGACATTCGCAACGAATTCAGCGTGTTTGTACCCGGAACGATCATCAAGGCGCTTGAGGCTGATTCGACAACATTCGAGAGCATGTTGGCAGCAGCGCATAGAGGAGATCTATGCATGGTCTATCGCGGCGGAAAATGTCACAGCCTGAAATTCGCGAATTCAGCAACATTCCAGCTGATGTTGGCAGCAGCGTACAAAAGAAATGTCTGCATAGCCTACATCGGTGGAAAGTTTATCGCATACGTTAAGGGTCATGAAAATCGAGAACAGCTAGCTCATATACTAAATATGAAAAATTATCTAGTAATTGAAACGTTGGACTCAGACTCCGAAGATATGGATGCATAATGCATAATGAAGGATACTAGTAAAACATTTCAAGAAAAAATCATCTTGTGTTCAAGATTGAAAACCACGAGAAAGAGCGCCCACCGTCTCGCTGTTTAGAACTCGATCTTGTGTATACAAACTCGACGTTCGAGCGCGTGCCGGCACACACACACACACACACACACACACACACACACACACACACACACACAGGCACACACGCTCGCACAGACGCGCGTGCGAGGTTGTATAGAGATTTTTTCTTAAATATATATATATATATATATATTGGTGAGCCGTTCCCTTCGGTATTTGATTCATCGAGCAGTCTGGACCATGGACGATTGCGATAAAAATATCGATAAGTTGAGCGGTGCGAGGAACAATTTCTCTCACGTGGATAAGTGGCAAAAGTTCTGTGAGGTGCACGTCAAACTTTTGGGGCAAACGTTGAAAAAACCGGGGCTCAACGTCGGTCAAAAACTGAAAATTCAATCGACAATAGCGAAATTGTTGTCGTTGAGGGAAAAAATCGTGCGTGGAGCAAGTGTAAGCAGCGCAGGTGTAAGCGGTGCTGGTGTGAGTGATGCTCGCGAAAAACTAAAGTGGGTCGATCTCGAGTCGGCATTCAAAAATCGAATAAAGACAGGCTCGATTGTGAATTTCGAGCACAAAGATGTGCAAAGTTTCCGCGAAGATGCAATGCGCGTGGTGTTTTTAAAACTGGACAAAATCGTGCGCGAGCAGGGTAACGTGAAGGTGAATGTGACCTTGGCGTGCAAATTTCACCTCATGAAGGTGAATGAAATCATTGAGGAGGAAAAGACGTTTCAAACGACAAACGCGGTCATTCTACCATCGAGCGATATTGTCGAGTGGTTCATCGAGTGCGTCCAAGCAAAACTCTCCGCCAAAATCGAGGACTTTCAGGAAAAAGAGTCCGGTTGGATGTTACACGAAATCTCCCATCTACTTGTGAACATTGACAAGTACGAACCACCGCGAGGGAGCTTATCCACCTACACGCGTCTCCTGAGGGACATACAGATGAAACGGGCCGTCGTCGTCGTCGTCAATATTGAAAAACAATGACCCTTATTGTTTTCTCGGGCCCGTCACCGCAGCTCTCTCCCCACCACTACCGAGGATGCATCCCGAAAGTAAGAGTTCTTATCCTCATTATAGCGAAGTGCTCAAATACGAAGGCTTGAATTTTCCGATGAGCTTATCGATGATTAAGAAATTTGAGGAATTTAGTAGTTTGACGATCTATGTGTATGGGATCGATGGCATCACGAAAGACGGTATTAGTAAAATTGTACCGATATATCTGAATAAACAAACGTCGGATAAACCAACAATTCACCTACTCATCATCAAAGCCGAAATCGATGAGGAGGAAGAGGACATGGAGGATGCTGCCGCTCCTAAGGTGTATCATCATTTCGCGTGGATTAAAAACATGTCGCGACTCTTGAGTTCGTAGATATCGAAGGGTAAACGTTGCATGCGGATTTGCGGCCAATGCTTGCGTCATTTTACCACGAAAGAAAAATTGCAAAGGCACAAAGAGGATTGCGCGAATAATGCGTAGATAATTATGATAAATAATAAGAAGTCATGTATACACTACAATAAAATTAAGATTGAATCAACAATTATAAAAACTGGTTAATCCGAGTGTTACTGTAAAAAGTATGAAAGGCTAGCATATCGTATATGAAAAGGCTATCAATATGGGTTTTCTTCAGATAAATCAAAGACAATAAGAACATATCCATAAGACGCGGTAGCATTGCACTGCTAGCATACTAAAAAAATCAGAAGAAAGGCCGCAGATGAGTGGCACACTAATATGCCGGCCGTGCCACACTTGACGTATTACAATTTCAATCATCTGTATGGTGTAGCTATGTGTGAGTCATTGCTATACGGCTCGTTCGCTTGGGTAGAAAATTTCGAGCAATGTATCGGGGATATTCCAGATGAGGCTGAAACGGGATATATCTTGAAGGTTGATTTGGAGTACTCTTGAGAGTTACACGACACGCACAACGATTTACCCTTGTACCCCCAACACGACGGCCCTCCTAAGCGGGCACTCAAAGAAAATTAACGTTCACGCGGCCGCGAAAAGAACAATACGTAATTCACTAAATAAATTTGAAACAACGCGTAAAATTTGGATTACGCGTCATGGAAATTCACAGAGTCCTCGAGTTTAAGCTTGGCTAAAACGTCGCAATGATCGAACTGACTCGCATTCTTGCGTTTATTATTTTTACGATTCATCCGGGAAGCCAGAATGACATATCGCGGCTTTTTCAATTGTGTAGACGTCTTCACAGACCATATAGTATACTCGTTATGGTATCGACTTGAACGTGAACAATTCGACGAGTCCGAGAGCATGATTTTTAAACGGCTATAGTTCGATAGGTGTGATGGAGCTCGCTCTCGAAAGTGTCAGCGAGAAAGAATTAATCATGGATAGTTGTTGTTCAACTGTATCCGAACAGAATCCTTTTTATACACTTTCAAAATGTTATACATAAATCACTACATACAATAGTATCATAGTCCTGATATCGTTCATGATAGTGTCTGATAGTGCTACCAGCGCCCAAATATCTCTCCAGATCTTGAGGTAGCTAAAATTATCAAAACTGTCGAATCACATGACTTCATCTCTAGTTTTTCTGTATGCAGCCCAATGTGTGCCAGGTCCATCTTTGTCATCGAGATTCACAATAGTGGTTTCGTAATTTCGGCGTCCACTCTTGGGAATTCATTTCTCACGCAAACTCCACGACAATGAGGAATTTCCATAGTTTTTGAATTCATTATCGAAATTTTAAGCAATGCCTGAAATTGGGATTGCGCATCACAAAATGCCAAGAATTTTCAAATTCAAACAGCGCGCTTGGCTAAAAAAATACACTGATGTAAATATGGAATTGGGGGAGAAATCTGACAAGGACTTTAAGAATTTTTTACAAACTCGTGTATCGTCCGGTCTTTGGTAAAACAATGGAAAATGTGAGGAAACATCGGGAAGTACGACTTGTAAGAAGGTGGAAGAGGCGGTGGGGAGCGGAAGCGCAGATCGCCAAGAGCCCATATTCCATAGCTGCAGCATATTTGACAATTACATTGTTATAATTGCGCTCAATAGAGCGTGCGTTCTATTTAATAAGCCCATATCCACAGGATTTTCCATTCTCGATTTACCTTAGCCCTGGATTTGTGATTTTAACTACAATTACATACTCGAAAGATTTAACAATCGAGCGACATTGTTGTATACGGAGACTGATAGTCTGATTTATCACATCAGCGTGTCCAACATTCATGAAACGATGAAGTGTGACATTGACAAGTTTGACACGTCTGATTATTCGCCGAATAATCCATACAATGGCCCCTCGCGAAATAAGAAGAATTAGGCCTCATGAAAGATGAGAATAATAATCGTATTATGATGGAATTTGTAGACTGGGGAGCGAAATTGTACTCGTTTAAAATCCTCGACTGTGACGATGTGAAGAAGCGAGCTAAAGGTATTAGGCGGTCAACCCTGAAATCCATCACATTCAAAGACTTAAAAAAATTGCTTGTTTGCGCACGAAAAAAAAAAAAACCTCATCAAGGTGCAACAATTGATCATAAGTATAGAAACACATTGTTCATACGATGATGCAAAATAAAGTTGCTCTCAGCTGGAAAGACGACAAAAGAGTGCTAATTCCCAGATTCCACGGACACTCTTCAGTTATGATTTCGATTATATGGAATATTAAGATATACTGTTAAAAAACAATTGTGTGTAAAGAGAGAAACGGTAAAATACATTTACGCTTAAACCTAAACATTTTCGAAAATGTACCCCCCCCCCCCCCCCTATCGGACCTATCGAAGAAAAAACCATGCCATAGATGTTCGGGCCAAGTCCGCGACACAGAATGTAAACAAATCATGAATACTATAAGACGAGCAACAGGAATTGGCTTTGAAGGAGGAGGAGGAGCAGGAGGCCGATGTCGATAATACTTTTAATACTAAGAATGGTGATGATGATGATGATGATGATGATGATGATGATGATTATCAACAAGTATTATTAACATCATCTAAGAAGGATGTTGAGCGAGAAACATTCGAACTTCGATGATTTTATATCCTGGTGGTACGGATGGGAAAGACTCGTGAATCGTGTGTACTCTTCGCTCATTGATAACTTTACGAATTTTTAATGATATTTAAGAATTTTTTAACAGTAATAATAATAATAACATTCGTTTTTAAAAAATCTGATTTTTTTCTTTGAAAATAATTTGGTCGTTTCTGATTTGTCGGAAAAGAAACATTTTTTGTACTCTACAAATTTTCAAATTATTATTTTAAAAATAAAACATTTTTTTCCGACAATTTTGTATAATAATAATAAATTTGTATTCGAAAAATCTTTTTTTCGATGAGAATCCGCTCGTCGATTCTGATTTGTCGATCCAACTGTTGTGTGTACCATCGAAGGCCAATCACCGGCTGAACGAATAAATAATTTAAAAACGAGTTTCTTAAAGATCAACGTCAGTCATGATTTGATCTTGCCATCGACTTGATCACGCTAAAACATATTCATTATGACTGTGCCCACGTTTGTGGATCTGCAAGGATTCATTGTTGGACGGAACTTTATCGTGAAGGAAGTAGCAATTCTGCGAGTAGGATGCGTACTCTCTCATTACATTTTCGCGAGTCCCATACCATGGAGACTTCTCACAAAATCTGAGAGATACGAGTCGTCATGGGCGATTCGGAATCAACATGGTCTAAAGTGGGCCTATGGAAACGTTCCATATAGCATGGCTGACGGTTTAATAACCGCTGCAGTTGAGGGTTCAACGGAAGACGACATGTGCCCTATCGTATGTGTTAAGTGTCATGAGAAGCGAGAATGGCTAGCTGATATACTAAAAATGAAAAATGATCTAGTTATTGAAACGTTGGATGTGGACTCGGAAGATATGGATGCATTGGGTAAATTAGATGGAAACTCGACGCTACGTTGTGAAAAGCATGAAAAAAATTGTGCATTGCAAAATGTATTTAAAATGTTTAATTGGTGGTCGAATCATAAAGATTCGTACAAATAAAAGAAATGTAACATTATGTAATTTTGATTTATTCTCCTCACCCCGTACTTCGTTACATTATCATCTGCTATAGGGTCGCACAACTATATGAAATATTTCTTTCGAACGTGAAACTAAATTTCTTTTGTATGGAATTTGATTGAAAATAAATTATTATAATCGCTCGATGGCGTTCGAAGACATTTATCGGCAGACGTTCGATAGATGTTTGTGAGACGTTCGAAGACTATCGAAAACATTCGCGAGACATTCGAAGATGTTCGTGAGACGTTCATAAGACGTTCGCGAGAAGTTCGAAAGCATTCACTAGACATTGGAGAGAAGTACAATAGATGTACAGAGACGTTTGGAGTCATTTGAAGACTTTCATGAGGGACTCAATGGCGTTCAAGAGATTTTCGAAAACGTTCATGAGCCGTTCGAAGACATTAATGGGGGGTTCAGGGACGTTCAACACACTTTCGAAGACGGTCATGAGACATTCGACCATGTTCGTGAGACATTCAAGAGACGGCCATAGACGTTCATAAGACGTTTGAAGACATTCATGAGGTGTTTGAAGACATTCAAGAGAGACTTTCGAGGTCGCTCATGAGACATTCGAAGACTTTCATGACGTTTTAGTTTTGTTAGATTTGTTTCGGTTTGTTTGGGTTCCCACCCCAAACAAACCGAAACAAATCTAACAAAACTTGGGTTCCCACCCCAAACAAACCGAAACAAATCTAACAAAACTAAAACGTCATGAAAGTCTTCGAATGTCTCATGAGCGACCTCGAAAGTCTCTCTTGAATGTCTTCAAACACCTCATGAATGTCTTCAAACGTCTTATGAACGTCTATGGCCGTCTCTTGAATGTCTCACGAACATGGTCGAATGTCTCATGACCGTCTTCGAAAGTGTGTTGAACGTCCCTGAACCCCCCATTAATGTCTTCGAACGGCTCATGAACGTTTTCGAAAATCTCTTGAACGCCATTGAGTCCCTCATGAAAGTCTTCAAATGACTCCAAACGTCTCTGTACATCTATTGTACTTCTCTCCAATGTCTAGTGAATGCTTTCGAACTTCTCGCGAACGTCTTATGAACGTCTCACGAACATCTTCGAATGTCTCGCGAATGTTTTCGATAGTCTTCGAACGTCTCACAAACATCTATCGAACGTCTGCCGATAAATGTCTTCGAACGCCATCGAGCGATTATAATAATTTATTTTCAATCAAATTCCATACAAAAGAAATTTAGTTTCACGTTCGAAAGAAATATTTCATATAGTTGTGCGACCCTATAGCAGATGATAATGTAACGAAGTACGGGGTGAGGAGAATAAATCAAAATTACATAATGTTACATTTCTTTTATTTGTACGAATCTTTATGATTCGACCACCAATTAAACATTTTAAATACATTTTGCAATGCACAATTTTTTTCATGCTTTTCACAACGTAGCGTCGAGTTTCCATCTAATTTACCCAATGCATCCATATCTTCCGAGTCCACATCCAACGTTTCAATAACTAGATCATTTTTCATTTTTAGTATATCAGCTAGCCATTCTCGCTTCTCATGACACTTAACACATACGATAGGGCACATGTCGTCTTCCGTTGAACCCTCAACTGCAGCGGTTATTAAACCGTCAGCCATGCTATATGGAACGTTTCCATAGGCCCACTTTAGACCATGTTGATTCCGAATCGCCCATGACGACTCGTATCTCTCAGATTTTGTGAGAAGTCTCCATGGTATGGGACTCGCGAAAATGTAATGAGAGAGTACGCATCCTACTCGCAGAATTGCTACTTCCTTCACGATAAAGTTCCGTCCAACAATGAATCCTTGCAGATCCACAAACGTGGGCACAGTCATAATGAATATGTTTTAGCGTGATCAAGTCGATGGCAAGATCAAATCATGACTGACGTTGATCTTTAAGAAACTCGTTTTTAAATTATTTATTCGTTCAGCCGGTGATTGGCCTTCGATGGTACACACAACAGTTGGATCGACAAATCAGAATCGACGAGCGGATTCTCATCGAAAAAAAGATTTTTCGAATACAAATTTATTATTATTATACAAAATTGTCGGAAAAAAATGTTTTATTTTTAAAATAATAATTTGAAAATTTGTAGAGTACAAAAAATGTTTCTTTTCCGACAAATCAGAAACGACCAAATTATTTTCAAAGAAAAAAATCAGATTTTTTAAAAACGAATGTTATTATTATTATTACTGTTAAAAAATTCTTAAATATCATTAAAAATTCGTAAAGTTATCAATGAGCGAAGAGTACACACGATTCACGAGTCTTTCCCATCCGTACCACCAGGATATAAAATCATCGAAGTTCGAATGTTTCTCGCTCAACATCCTTCTTAGATGATGTTAATAATACTTGTTGATAATCATCATCATCATCATCATCATCATCATCATCATCACCATTCTTAGTATTAAAAGTATTATCGACATCGGCCTCCTGCTCCTCCTCCTCCTTCAAAGCCAATTCCTGTTGCTCGTCTTATAGTATTCATGATTTGTTTACATTCTGTGTCGCGGACTTGGCCCGAACATCTATGGCATGGTTTTTTCTTCGATAGGTCCGATAGGGGGGGGGGGGGGGTACATTTTCGAAAATGTTTAGGTTTAAGCGTAAATGTATTTTACCGTTTCTCTCTTTACACACAATTGTTTTTTAACAGTATATCTTAATATTCCATATAATCGAAATCATAACTGAAGAGTGTCCGTGGAATCTGGGAATTAGCACTCTTTTGTCGTCTTTCCAGCTGAGAGCAACTTTATTTTGCATCATCGTATGAACAATGTGTTTCTATACTTATGATCAATTGTTGCACCTTGATGAGGTTTTTTTTTTTTTCGTGCGCAAACAAGCAATTTTTTTAAGTCTTTGAATGTGATGGATTTCAGGGTTGACCGCCTAATACCTTTAGCTCGCTTCTTCACATCGTCACAGTCGAGGATTTTAAACGAGTACAATTTCGCTCCCCAGTCTACAAATTCCATCATAATACGATTATTATTCTCATCTTTCATGAGGCCTAATTCTTCTTATTTCGCGAGGGGCCATTGTATGGATTATTCGGCGAATAATCAGACGTGTCAAACTTGTCAATGTCACACTTCATCGTTTCATGAATGTTGGACACGCTGATGTGATAAATCAGACTATCAGTCTCCGTATACAACAATGTCGCTCGATTGTTAAATCTTTCGAGTATGTAATTGTAGTTAAAATCACAAATCCAGGGCTAAGGTAAATCGAGAATGGAAAATCCTGTGGATATGGGCTTATTAAATAGAACGCACGCTCTATTGAGCGCAATTATAACAATGTAATTGTCAAATATGCTGCAGCTATGGAATATGGGCTCTTGGCGATCTGCGCTTCCGCTCCCCACCGCCTCTTCCACCTTCTTACAAGTCGTACTTCCCGATGTTTCCTCACATTTTCCATTGTTTTACCAAAGACCGGACGATACACGAGTTTGTAAAAAATTCTTAAAGTCCTTGTCAGATTTCTCCCCCAATTCCATATTTACATCAGTGTATTTTTTTAGCCAAGCGCGCTGTTTGAATTTGAAAATTCTTGGCATTTTGTGATGCGCAATCCCAATTTCAGGCATTGCTTAAAATTTCGATAATGAATTCAAAAACTATGGAAATTCCTCATTGTCGTGGAGTTTGCGTGAGAAATGAATTCCCAAGAGTGGACGCCGAAATTACGAAACCACTATTGTGAATCTCGATGACAAAGATGGACCTGGCACACATTGGGCTGCATACAGAAAAACTAGAGATGAAGTCATGTGATTCGACAGTTTTGATAATTTTAGCTACCTCAAGATCTGGAGAGATATTTGGGCGCTGGTAGCACTATCAGACACTATCATGAACGATATCAGGACTATGATACTATTGTATGTAGTGATTTATGTATAACATTTTGAAAGTGTATAAAAAGGATTCTGTTCGGATACAGTTGAACAACAACTATCCATGATTAATTCTTTCTCGCTGACACTTTCGAGAGCGAGCTCCATCACACCTATCGAACTATAGCCGTTTAAAAATCATGCTCTCGGACTCGTCGAATTGTTCACGTTCAAGTCGATACCATAACGAGTATACTATATGGTCTGTGAAGACGTCTACACAATTGAAAAAGCCGCGATATGTCATTCTGGCTTCCCGGATGAATCGTAAAAATAATAAACGCAAGAATGCGAGTCAGTTCGATCATTGCGACGTTTTAGCCAAGCTTAAACTCGAGGACTCTGTGAATTTCCATGACGCGTAATCCAAATTTTACGCGTTGTTTCAAATTTATTTAGTGAATTACGTATTGTTCTTTTCGCGGCCGCGTGAACGTTAATTTTCTTTGAGTGCCCGCTTAGGAGGGCCGTCGTGTTGGGGGTACAAGGGTAAATCGTTGTGCGTGTCGTGTAACTCTCAAGAGTACTCCAAATCAACCTTCAAGATATATCCCGTTTCAGCCTCATCTGGAATATCCCCGATACATTGCTCGAAATTTTCTACCCAAGCGAACGAGCCGTATAGCAATGACTCACACATAGCTACACCATACAGATGATTGAAATTGTAATACGTCAAGTGTGGCACGGCCGGCATATTAGTGTGCCACTCATCTGCGGCCTTTCTTCTGATTTTTTTAGTATGCTAGCAGTGCAATGCTACCGCGTCTTATGGATATGTTCTTATTGTCTTTGATTTATCTGAAGAAAACCCATATTGATAGCCTTTTCATATACGATATGCTAGCCTTTCATACTTTTTACAGTAACACTCGGATTAACCAGTTTTTATAATTGTTGATTCAATCTTAATTTTATTGTAGTGTATACATGACTTCTTATTATTTATCATAATTATCTACGCATTATTCGCGCAATCCTCTTTGTGCCTTTGCAATTTTTCTTTCGTGGTAAAATGACGCAAGCATTGGCCGCAAATCCGCATGCAACGTTTACCCTTCGATATCTACGAACTCAAGAGTCGCGACATGTTTTTAATCCACGCGAAATGATGATACACCTTAGGAGCGGCAGCATCCTCCATGTCCTCTTCCTCCTCATCGATTTCGGCTTTGATGATGAGTAGGTGAATTGTTGGTTTATCCGACGTTTGTTTATTCAGATATATCGGTACAATTTTACTAATACCGTCTTTCGTGATGCCATCGATCCCATACACATAGATCGTCAAACTACTAAATTCCTCAAATTTCTTAATCATCGATAAGCTCATCGGAAAATTCAAGCCTTCGTATTTGAGCACTTCGCTATAATGAGGATAAGAACTCTTACTTTCGGGATGCATCCTCGGTAGTGGTGGGGAGAGAGCTGCGGTGACGGGCCCGAGAAAACAATAAGGGTCATTGTTTTTCAATATTGACGACGACGACGACGGCCCGTTTCATCTGTATGTCCCTCAGGAGACGCGTGTAGGTGGATAAGCTCCCTCGCGGTGGTTCGTACTTGTCAATGTTCACAAGTAGATGGGAGATTTCGTGTAACATCCAACCGGACTCTTTTTCCTGAAAGTCCTCGATTTTGGCGGAGAGTTTTGCTTGGACGCACTCGATGAACCACTCGACAATATCGCTCGATGGTAGAATGACCGCGTTTGTCGTTTGAAACGTCTTTTCCTCCTCAATGATTTCATTCACCTTCATGAGGTGAAATTTGCACGCCAAGGTCACATTCACCTTCACGTTACCCTGCTCGCGCACGATTTTGTCCAGTTTTAAAAACACCACGCGCATTGCATCTTCGCGGAAACTTTGCACATCTTTGTGCTCGAAATTCACAATCGAGCCTGTCTTTATTCGATTTTTGAATGCCGACTCGAGATCGACCCACTTTAGTTTTTCGCGAGCATCACTCACACCAGCACCGCTTACACCTGCGCTGCTTACACTTGCTCCACGCACGATTTTTTCCCTCAACGACAACAATTTCGCTATTGTCGATTGAATTTTCAGTTTTTGACCGACGTTGAGCCCCGGTTTTTTCAACGTTTGCCCCAAAAGTTTGACGTGCACCTCACAGAACTTTTGCCACTTATCCACGTGAGAGAAATTGTTCCTCGCACCGCTCAACTTATCGATATTTTTATCGCAATCGTCCATGGTCCAGACTGCTCGATGAATCAAATACCGAAGGGAACGGCTCACCAATATATATATATATATATATATTTAAGAAAAAATCTCTATACAACCTCGCACGCGCGTCTGTGCGAGCGTGTGTGCCTGTGTGTGTGTGTGTGTGTGTGTGTGTGTGTGTGTGTGTGTGCCGGCACGCGCTCGAACGTCGAGTTTGTATACACAAGATCGAGTTCTAAACAGCGAGACGGTGGGCGCTCTTTCTCGTGGTTTTCAATCTTGAACACAAGATGATTTTTTCTTGAAATGTTTTACTAGTATCCTTCATTATGCATTATGCATCCATATCTTCGGAGTCTGAGTCCAACGTTTCAATTACTAGATAATTTTTCATATTTAGTATATGAGCTAGCTGTTCTCGATTTTCATGACCCTTAACGTATGCGATAAACTTTCCACCGATGTAGGCTATGCAGACATTTCTTTTGTACGCTGCTGCCAACATCAGCTGGAATGTTGCTGAATTCGCGAATTTCAGGCTGTGACATTTTCCGCCGCGATAGACCATGCATAGATCTCCTCTATGCGCTGCTGCCAACATGCTCTCGAATGTTGTCGAATCAGCCTCAAGCGCCTTGATGATCGTTCCGGGTACAAACACGCTGAATTCGTTGCGAATGTCAACGACGTGCTTTTTGCCAAATTTGGTGTGGACCGCCCGTATGTTGGTGATGATATAATTCGACCCGGGTGACAACTCTCTGAGCTTCTTCGTCGGCAGAAAATCGACAATTTTACCAATTTTATCGATGAACTCCATTGTTTCATTCGTGTGTACGTAGTTCTTTCTCATGTGTGCGTCCGATCTTGAATCGCAAGATTATGTACTCCTCCCCCCCCCCCCCTACATTGAGGGCACGAGGGTCCGAGCGCGGAAAAATGTCACGCGTTCGATGACCCCCCCCCCCCCCGCAAAACGTTAAAAAAATATTCGTAGAAAAGAAATCTGACGAAATCCCGCCGCCATTTTGACGCTATCAAATGTCTCCGGCCGATGATAAATTCTCGGAAAATAATCATTCAACACCTCAATTCGCCGGTTTCAACACGTCGATAAACAAAACTATCGCATCTCGCCGAGGTGGGGGGGGGGGGGGGGGCTTTGTCAAGCCACGGCAAGCGCCCGATGACTCACCACCCACAAATGTTTAAAACAATTTCTGAGAAATCGGACCCTCCACTCTTCCTCCCGCCGCCCCCCCCTCTTCCCGCGGAGGGGAGGGGAACTCCCTTTTACTACAAAGCACTTCGACTCTTTGTCAGTCGTTGCGCGGCCTCGCTAGTAATCGGACGTGTCCCCGTGTTTACCCCCCCCCCCTCCCCATTCCGCCGAATTCCATTCGCGGCGAAGAGGGACTCACCACCATCGGTTGGTAAGCAGGTGAGCCCTACCATCGGTCGGTAAGCAGGTGAGCATCACCATCGGTCGGTAAGCAGTGCAGCCCTACCATCGGTCGGTAAGTAGAAACATCGACAGTCGATCATGAGGCCGAAACGGAACCGAACCCTACCCGACCATCCGCCGATAGCTCAGAAATCTACCATTTTTTGGTTCGTTTCTCAACTATGTCGGTAAATGTCGGTAGTAGGAATTTTGATTCCGTTTCGGCCTCATTACACTACTACCGTAGATCGTATATTTCATTTATTTTTCTTCGCCTCCTCTTTTTCTGCAAAAAAAAGTGTCAATATTGGCAATTGGCTGGTACTGACTCCAAAAATAAGTAATTTGGTATTGTAAACATTTAAATAACAATAATTTTATATAATTTCATTATTAGCTTACAGCAGGAGTATACAAAGCATTCTTTAGCTATCATCACCCCATTTGGTTTTAGTTTAGTACTACCTAAGTACTAAAGCAGAAAAAAAGACATTTAATATCTAGTTTTAAAAAAAAGTTCATTGGTCATATGTACGGAACCCGTCTCGAGAGAAACGCGTTTAGGGTAGAACGAGAGCGCGCGTTCTCAATATCTATAGATTTTGTTCAAATTTTAACAAGACTTTTTTCATATCGTTATGCATGTTTGAGTGAAATTCCAAAACAGTCCACTATTTAGATTGAGAGATAATGAGTTTTTGAATTGCAACTTTTAACACTGCAGGGTCTGCATTGAAATTTAGACAGAACAATTGTCCATAAAAAAGGTTTGTCCCCTACAATAAGAGGACCTGTGGCAACACCGCATCTGCAGCATTAACTATTTATTAACGCAGCATAACTATTTATGAATTAACCAACACTTTTATTTGTTAATGAAGATAACATAGACGATATAAAATATTAATATTTATAATGCAAATATTTTTTTATGTTGAAAGTTTTTAACTGTAGGAACACGATATTTTTTTTTCGGAATCTTGAACAATACTGTTCGACGGTGTTGCCATGTCTTTTTATTATAGAGGACAAATATTTTTTACGGATAATTATTCTGTCTTTACCGAACGTTTTTAGCAACGGTGAATAGTAAAGGCCAACCAAACTTTTTTCACTCTTTCCCTAACAAGGTTGCTATCTAAACATAATTTTTTTTCAAAATTTATAAACACAATAGAATGGTACGACGAATTATGTGACCTGACTTTCGGCCAATGCAGACCCTGCATTGTTGAGGGGCTATACAAGTGTGAACGCTGAAAATTCGGGTGATTTTCGGGAATTTTTTGGAAGAAAAGAACTCAATCAAATGTTTCGGAAAATTAAGAATATATTTGGCTATATTTGACCTATATTACATAATTTTTTCATAGATAAATATTGAAATCCAAGCGACTTATGCGCTGCCTTCGGAGGCGCAAAAAAAAAGTTTCTCCACTGCTGACAGGATTCCGGCCGATTGAGTAGCTGAAACCGATAAAAGAAATGTCGTTAAACTGGAAGGTATTTCCTGTACAATGACGTAGGATTTTCGAAACGTATCAAAATCTAACAATATGGCGTAGTTATGAAAAAAAGTCTTTTCTTGCCTATAAAATGGTCGTTTTTTTTCAATGCCAAATCGTCAATTTTCATCCAATCAAAAATATCCTACGTCATTGTAGAGTAAATATATTCAAGAGTACTCAGTTCAAATTTCAAGTCAATCGGATAATGGCTCTTGGAGTTACAATGTCAGCAAATTTGAAAAATCTCATCTCATATTCTTGAAAGTATAAACTGTCGAAAAAAAGCAAAAAAAATCGATTTTTTTTAAGTGTCACACTGGTATAGCCCCTTAAAAGTTGCAATTTAAAAACCCATTATCTCCCAATCTAAATAGTCGACTGTTCTGAAAGTTCACTCAAACGTGCATAGTGATCTGAACAATGTCTGATTGAAATTTGAACAAAATCTATAGAAATCAAGAGCGCGCGCTCGTACTACGTTAAAAGGCGGTTTCTACTTTGTTGAACCAACATTAAATTTTTATTTTTATTTTGCCGTTTCGTAAAGAGGCAATGCTCAAGGAATTTCTGTACTCTATGGTCTTGACATAGCAGATTAGGTGTAAGTATGAAACTTATCATTTTATTCGCACATGAATTTCAGTTTAACTATAAACGCGTTTTTCTCGAAACGTTTGGTAATTTTCGGAAGCGCTCTTACCCGCCCTAAATGAGCAATGGTTATGAAATTTGGCAGGCACATGTACAACAAACGGCTTCGTTATTTGAACTAGAATTATCCAAAAAAATTCAAACGTTTTTATTTTATGAACAAAAAAATGCACAAATGTTTCGCAAAAAACTAAACTTCGCCTTCGATCGCTCACATTTTCTTTATTTTTCAATTTTATCTTCTTGATTCTAGTTCGATTTATTTACAACATAGTACAAAGTAAAAATATGTTTGATTTGTTTGCTTTAGATCACTCCCAGTACAATCATGTTTTGTCGACTTAAAAATACACTATCATGATCAATAAAGACCGCTTAGTGAACATGCCAAACTTCAACATTCCATATTTAATATTTATGGCATAAAAAATTGGTGAAAGATCGAAGATTTTTTTGGCCCGACAAAGTAGAAATCACCCTTAAAGTTTTACTAGCAGTTTTATCGTTGTAATAATAATTTTACCTTAAAGAAAGAAAATTAAGTTTCGCTCGTTTGATTCAGATAAAATTTATATTGAGTAAATATGTTATTTTATTTTTTTCACCATATCCGATATTGATTTCCAAGTACATTATTCGTTAAAATATTAATATTTTATTTTGATTGAAAAATATTGAGCAAATGTCTGAATTGGTTAAAAAATTATGCGAAAATAAAATTTGTTTCTTGCGCATTTGGTTGCAAAAATTCAACCAAATCATGGCCGAGCACCACCGAAATTATAGGTGTGAGGAAACCCGTAGTTCTCGGAGCGACCGCTAGAAGCCGCACGCGCGCTCGTTTCTCGCAAGCGTAGCGCGAACCGAAAATCTACCTAAACGCCGGAGAAACTCTAAAAAGTATTGCTTCTTGGCCTGTGGCTAAGATCAAAATGTAGTATCTGTTCTTATCAGTTGAATATCTGATATTCTCTCCATGAATATTCCATTGGATATCTGATATTTTCTCCACTATTATCGTGGATGCTAATTCTAATGCTAATTTTTTATTTAAGTTTTAAAACAAATTGAGAAACTTACGTCCCATGGCATATTCGTTTCGATGCAGCAACGAAATAATTAATTCTATTGATTATATTTTTGTACGAAATAAAAATTTTTGTAGCAACTGCTTAATTATTTCATCCATACTTCTACGGATTGTTTATAGAATGATTTCAATAGAATATAATTTTATTTGAAGGATAATGTAGATATTCAGAGAACAGAAGAGCTTTTTCAAATAAAATAATATGTTATTTAAATCAATCACATTTTCCAATATTTTATAGTATTGTAACAATCTCATATATCGATGGCATTCCGCAGCAGCATATTTATTTGGATCAACCAATATATTTTTTTCATTCAATTGGTTTTTTTTCTCAGTGTGCACCGTATCTGGACCTTCTTGGACCTCCCTCTTCAATTTGAGTTGCTTCAAGCGACGAACGACTTTTTGAAATTTTCTCAGTAGCCTAACCCCTTGAAGCGGGAGCCTTAATTAGAAGGTCAAAAAAAGCGTATTTCGGGAATTTTTTTTAGACGCAAAAAAAACAAGTGAGCCCTGTAAACATTGAGGTATCTTTTCATGTATATTTGAAATGTATCAAAAAAATGTTTCAACATGAAACAACAAATGACTGCCGATTTATCAGCGTAATTCCATGTGTGCCTTGCCACTGCAGTCCCCAATCGGTCGGAAAAATGCAGCTCGTAATTCTTGACTGAAACAACAAAAACCAATAAAATGTTCAATTGTCATATATTTTTCTTCTGGGTAAATTAAGAAAAAGCTGAAAGAATCGTGAAATTATAACTTTTTTCAGGTTTGAAAAAGGGCTACATTTTGAAATAAAAAATACTTTTTTCCTTAATTTTCAAAAACATTTAGGGTCATGTTTTAGGCAATAAGGTTTGAACGAATTATACCAAATTTCATCAGAATCGGTCGATTAGTTTTTTCGCTACACGTCACACCAGTTTTGAAAATGCAGTTCAGAAGACCGTGCCATACCTCCGCAATTTTTAAAGATACATTTTTTAAAATACCACGTAACAGTCAAAAGTAGTAATAAAACATATCCTAAGAGGCCGTCCATATATTACTTCATCGATTTTTTGCTGATTGTTACCTGATCCAACTATCGTTACCATCATCCAACGATCAGACCCCCCCCCCCCCTATTTTAAAATGACGTAATTTATAGACGGCCCCTAAGGCGGGAGATACATTTACAACGATCGAAAAATCGATTTCTTTTTTTTTTCTTTAAACGATATAACTATATATGTAGAATATATTCCCAAAGTTTCAAAGCGAAATTCGAAAATCTTCAAACGTTACAGCTCATCAACGCTGTGCCTCACCGCTCGGATTCGGGACGGGCGTGTACTTCAAACACGTTTTTCTCAAAACTACATTATCGAAATTGGCGTGCAGGATTACTCAAAAACTATTAAGCCGATTGAGTTGAAACTTGGTAGAAATATTAATAATATTGGTACCTTCTACTTGACGGGAATTGTTTTTGAAGAATTGGAAAAAGAAACTACTTTTTTAATCCACATCTTACAGAAATGTTGCGTGGAATGTTGATTTTTTTCGTAAATGCGGGCCATTTTCTTAAATTTGCATTTTCTTCATTTTAATTACCATCACATAGAAATTATACATGTTCTAACTGAGAAAATGTTTGAACTTTTTTGCAAATCAAAGTCTACGGGAAACTAGACTGCACGCCGATTCGCAACTCCCGCGGCGACCTTGCTACACTGTAACACTGCCACAGCTGCGCCATTTTAATGATAAATTAATTTTTTTAAATTGTTTCCTATACTTAAATATACTATTAAAGTATACCTAAAGTTTAATAATTGTAGAATAATTATTTCTTAGTTTAAAAAATCCCTCAATATTGCTTATTTTTTTCCTGTCTAAATGTATATCCCGCCTAAGTCTCAAAAATGGCGAAGAAATCTTTAAAAAACTTAATATTTTAATTTAATGTTAATCTAAAAAAAATCTCCCCTTAATTTACAAACAAATAACTGTCTAAACGATTTTTGAATCTTACTTATTCTTTCAGAATTAATTCCTTTAACCTTGATTTTCGGATCGTCACTAGTCCCTTAACCTTTAAAAATGAATCACGTCGAAGACCGTTGTTCGGCCCGGCTGTATCTAGTCCGTTGTTACCGAAAAACGATAACGGGGCAGTCGAGCCGCAAGCGCGCCGGAGATGAAAGCGGATAGACGAGAGTGAGAAAGACGCATGCGAGCGTCATAAGTAGCTTCACAAGAAAGGCGCGCGTCGATCGAGTCGGAGCGCCAGAGCGATCATCGCCTTCCGAAGTCGATTGTGTCATAAAAAAAGGTTGCCTCAAAAAATTGAGGTGATCTTCCAATGGCGTACCCAGCGAGGGGCACCCCCCCCCCCCCCTTGGAGGAAACATTTAGTTTATTATCTGCCCCCCTCTTCCGCGAGACTAATATGCACTGCCCCCTCCCGCCTAGCTTAGATCCTGGCTACGCTTTTGTGATCTTCACGTAATCCTGACACCACCAAACTTGGCAATGTGACCATGGTGTTTCCCTACGAAAACCAGGCGACCTTTGCTGACAATTTAACGTTCTTAAAATATTCCACTATCATTCCGGTAAAAATGGCGCCTGTGTGGTGATCATAAAAAAACATAGTACGCTGTTTTCTTTGTATGAAATTTTTTAAATCTAATTTATTATTTAATTTAAAAACAAACGTCCTTTTTCATTTACTTTGTCAAGGCGGCGGGGCACGCGTGACTATCGTAAAGAATTCTTGGCCTGATAAATCAGCGAATAATACGCATAATGAATCATACAATGGGATAATCCAATCGGCCGATTTCTCGCGCGTCGAACAAGGCCACGAAGACTAAAAGATTGGCAGGAGGGAGAGGGGTATTAAGAGTGGGGGGCCTCTGACGTATGACAGACGTTTTTAGTGAATATCGATGCCGTGCGAGTCTCGCTCGTATCGGAACGCCGGTTTTCCTCTTCCCATTCTCTCCTTGCTCGTCCGCTCCATCCTCCTTATTTCGTATACGTATACACGCGCGACCCCAAAGCCGTACGAAGTTACGCTCCCCGCGGTGGGTGTGACTCTGGCTCTCGTCATTCGATCGCCGTTTCTCAAAGTGATCGCTCCGGTAGGTTTTATTTTCGGAGCGCGCTCCTTTCATTTGTTTTTACTAAACATTTCGTTGCTTATATCGCGCGGCTCAACGTGAAATATCGCTCGACATATTATACACGCCGTGTGCACGTGAAAATTTTCCCGACTTGTATACACGCGGAAGTCCAATCGCGCAGGTTTACGATCCTTCGTATCTACGGGCTGTGCGTGCGTGTGCGTGCGTTCCCATGCGCAGTAGGAAAATAAAAAGTACATCGGCAATTTTTTTACCGCTCGTTGGAAAATGTGCATATCGTGAATGCGATAAAACGACAGCTATATTTTAAAGATTCTCATTTTCACGAGGTTTGTAGCGCTTGTGCAGGCGAGACGAAGAAAAAATTGCCGCTGATGCGTCACCCTTTTGTATTGCCTTGTGTGCGGGCGTGTTTACTCATCACGTGCCGGTCAATATTTCGCGCGAACTGCAAGCAAAAAGTGCAATTCTCGCGATCCAGTCATATATATATATATTACTTTATGAATTAAATTAAATTCCTCAATTCATTTTCAGATTATTAAAAGTCCCCGTCCACAGTCAATATGTCGCAACAATACTATCCTTTCAAGGTCAGTCTTTCTACATACCTATATATACTATACAGGATAACATAAAGTACGCAACTTGCCATTTGGATTGTATACATACATTTACGTATTGTGTGTGTGTGTGTGTGTGTGTGCATGTATATGTGTGTATATATATATATATATATACCGATGTATTTTCTTAGTGAATAAGTTGATGTGTGTACCAAGTGGGTCAGGGACGTCGATGGGCGTCATAGAGAATTTACAAAGAATATATATATAGATATATTTTATAAGATTATATATACATGGGTATATTTTTATACCAGAATGCTTCGAGTTACGAACAAAAGAGGCCCTCGCAATGTTTACGATACAATGTACGAACGAATGCGAATTACAGCTTTTCAATATTCCCAAGTTCCATAAAGTTTTTATGTTGGCAAATATATTTCCGTAAATTCAACATTTATTTTAGCATAAACTTTCTGGCATTGATTGCTTCACACTGAAGTGTATCTCACTAGCAGTGATTAATACGAACGTGAAATTTCGATTGGATCTTTTGGTGGAGGAAAAATCCGTCTATAAAAAAAATTGTAATTTGGTAAATTGTAGAAGAGACAGTGTTTATTGAATATCTGTGGAATAAGTAACCCAATTTTTCTCCCTTTTATACGAAAAAAGTGGTGTCTAAATGAAGTTGTCTAAAAATTGTCGAAGACAGAAAGTCGTCGGCATGAAAAAGGATTTAAAAAGTTGTTTTTTTTTTAATATGAGAGAATTTTGGCAGGCATTCTTATAGTAAAGAGTTGTCGAATGCAAATGGAATGTAAAGTACCTGTTTAGTTGAAATTTCAACGAAAAATGATTTGTACAGTGCACCCCTACGGTGTATCCGGCGGAGCCATTCGACGCCAACACAGACGCTGCGATCCTGCGCAAGGCCATGAAAGGTTTTGGCACCGACGAGAGAGCCATCATCGACGTTCTCACCAGGCGAGGCATCGTACAGCGCCTGGAAATCGCAGAGGCATTCAAGACGCTCTACGGGAAGGATCTTATAAACGACCTAAAGAGCGAACTGACCGGAAAGCTCGAGGACGTTATAGTGGCTCTAATGACTCCGCTGCCTCATTATTACGCCAAAGAATTGCACGATGCTGTCTCTGGCCTCGGCACCGACGAGGAAGCCATTGTCGAGATACTGTGCACCCTGAGCAACTACGGCATTCGCACGATCGCCGCTTTCTACGAAAATCGTGAGACTTTTTCCTTGCCTTTGAAGAGTTTTCGAGTCGACCGGGAGCAATAACTGAAAGAGGCTTTTTGAAATAAAAAAAAAATTCCTGCTGGCTTGATGAATTTTGCACGTTTAGCGTACTCGAGAGACGTTTTTGTCACAAAAGATTCATATTTTCATGCGTCATTGATCGATCAATAATAACAATTGGTGCCTAGAATTGCGCAGCTTTGAAGCTTGGAAATGGAAGAATAGCAAAGATTACTTCCGAGCAAGCGAAGGAAGTTTGTTCGCTAATCTCACATTTAGTCAACAGTGTTGCATACTATTGAGTGTACAAATCAATCAAAAGCATCCTCTGTAGAGCTGAAAATTACTTTGTTATAGTGACGAGCAGATTTTGATCGATAAAATAGTTTTCATAATCTTTAAGGGGTCCACATAGCCTTGGGGCCGAAAAAAATAAGTCGGTTTTTAATATTTTTTTTCTGATGAGTGTATTGGAATGACGAGGTCGAAAATTTACACACAATTAATATATAGGCTTGTCGAGTTTGTTTTTTTTTAAATTGAAAAGTATTGATAAACAATGATGTTATTGTTATTTTAATAAAGTTCCACCATTGCTGCATGGCGTAGGTGGTGTAGGTGGTTTTAGCACCTACAATCATCTGATTGTAAAAGGAAAACCTAAAAAAACTACTTCAAGTATAACACTATAACTTTCCTACGACCGGTTACCTGTCTGAAATTTAAAAAATTACAAAAAAAGCCAGTTGTAGAATAAAGTCGGATTTTCGACAAAAAAAAACAACTTCAATAACTCGTTATTAACAAATGGTTAAATGGATTTCAAAAAACATTTCGTCATACAGTAGAAAATGTTATAAACTATGCTCTGTCCACATTTGAAACGAATCGGACGGATAGATTTTCAAATATGCCTTACATTCCATAAAACATAGTTTCGACAAAAACGCGAAAGAAAAAAGGGCGAATCGGAGCGGGGAGGTTCGTAGCGCGACGAGCGATCCGACCCTTTATAAAACACGTCATTACGCGCTCAATTTATGGAATCTTCACGAAATCTTTTTTGCAAATTTTGCAATTGAAAGTTTTTTTAAGCAAAAAACAACGATTTTTCCAAAATCTTATAGCGGTGCATCCGTTAACGCGGTCCTCTAGTTTCTCGGCTGTTTTTTACGGCTTTTTCAATAATTTTTTACGGGCAAAGCATCGAATTAATCAATCTCATTGTTTTTGCATAATCTTTATTAACATTTAAATAAGCTTTATAAATTTTTTTAAGTCAAAATATATAATAGAATAACAGTTATAGTGGCCGACAGGAAGACATCAAGCAAAAGAGGTGCTTGACGGTGACCAAGATTGCGGCTGTTCTGCTTATCTGAAATCAAAAAACCAAACGGCATTTTAATCTTCATATTTAACACTAGCGATTGAACTAGAGTGAATTCTAAATTACAAAAATTGACTTTTTTATACACTTTTGAAAATTACATTCTATTTTTTACTCGTTTTTTCTTAAGTTTTTCGCTCGTACAAAAAAAAACTATCGAAGCAATCATGATAATCCTAGTTCAATCGCTGGCTTATAACATATTAAAGGCGCTGTATAAATTTGAACAAGCTCCGTATACCTGCTCCGTTCCAGGGCCGTAACTTGTGAACCACTTCGAATATCGAAAAATCCTTTGGCACACATTTACTACACATGTTGTAGATGTGATTTATGAAAAAAAATCGATTTTTTCGACCCGAGAAACTAGAGGCCGCCTTAACGTAATTGGAAATGATGCAGACTGTTTTATTGATAAAAACCTTGCACTTCTATAAATCAAATTTGAACTTTAAAACAAAAAACAACAAATCAATTTGTACATTGAATAAATCAATATCGAGAGTACCTACATCAAGTTCTTTTCAAACTGCTGTATTCTTATTTTTCAAACACGCTCTATCATGAATTGCTTTTTGAAAAATACTTTCACAGCCAGCAGTTATTCACTTTCCAAATGACAAATCGGTCAGAATTGCCCTCGTGACTCATATTTCTTGCCCCAAACAAAAGAGGCCCCAAAGGACATTCCGGTGGACAGTGCGTTTCACGTCACTGTCGTGTGACTTATATCAACAAATCATTATATGCATTTGTATTCAACTACAATAGATATTATACCGCTTCTCGAAGATTAATATTTGCCAGTAAAGATAATAACGGAACAATGCTATGTTCATAAATACTTTCTCCTGTGGTGCAAAGTTCCCTGCATCATCTGAACTGTGTAATTTTCGACAGTTCGTGAGTCATCCTATAGTTCTGATAAGTGAATGCATATCATCAAGGCCGCACACCTTTTTCGTTCGAATCTAAAATTCAAAGTCACATGTATAGCAATAGAGCCCTAAAGATGACTAATCTATAATTATACAAATATGTGCAATCTCAAGCGGTAAGAATGATGTCATGACTTTTTTCTGTTAAAGCCATTCATACATGGGAGAAATCGTGGTCGTGGCTGAATAAGCACGCCTTACAATACACCTCTCTCTCTCCCCCTCTCTCCCTCCCTCCCCCCCTCTCGTTGCCAATGAGCCAAGTTTGTCGCGCATAGCGATATTATACATATATATTTGTAGTCTTGCGCGTCTTCGTCCTCGCTTGCCTCGCAAGTTAACTTCAATTACCCAACAATTGATGATATTTAATTTTTTTTTGCCTTTTCTTTCTTTTCTCATTATTTCGACATCTGTTACAGTATACGGCAAGTCGCTCGAGAGCGATTTGAAGGGGGATACCTCGGGCCACTTCAAGAGATTGCTCGTTTCTCTGTGCCAGGCGAATCGCGATGAGAATCAGGGTGTCGATCAAGAACAGGCAGCATCCGATGCTCAGAATCTCTTCGAATCAGGTAATCGATCGACGTCCATCGCTCCCCCCCCCCCCCCCCCCTTATTCTTGAAAAGTAACGAGCTAATCAATTAAACGTTTCTTTTTTTCAACATTACAAGGTGAGAAACAATGGGGCACGGACGAGTCTCAATTCAACTCTATCCTTGTGACCCGGAGCTATCAACAGCTCCGCCAGACGTTCCTCGAATACGAGAAAATCTCGGGACACGACATCGAGGTGGCGATCAAAAAAGAGTTTTCGGGTAGTATCGAGAAAGGTCTTCTCGGAATCGGTGAGTTTCTCGAACAATTAACGATAAAATATACGCCAAACGTGCGTTACGATATTTATTGTATTTTTATCGTTGTTGCACACACAGTGAAGTGCGTCAAGTCGAAGGTCGGATTTTTCGCGGAGAGACTTTACGCGAGTATGCACGGAATTGGAACGAAAGACCGTACCCTCATACGCATCATCGTATCGCGAAGCGAAATTGACCTCGGCGATATCAAAAAGGCCTTCGAGGAGCGCTACGGAAAGTCACTCGAAAGCTGGATCGCTGTGAGTGCTTTGTTTTTAAATTAATTATCGCTCCGATAATCGTTTGTCTCGAGACGCCAAAATGACTCACGAACTTGAGAAATGACTCAAAAAATCGCGAAACAAGTATCGATGAGATTCGAGCGAGTCGTAAAATGGCAAAATAACTTTCGGTTGACGGTTACAAGATCATTTCCACGTCAACCTTTTTTCCTCATGGAAACCTGTATTTTTTATAACAAAATCTTAGTTTATGTTGACAAAACGGATGAATTTTGCCCAAAATATATTTTTATTTGGCCCTTTAACCCCTAAATTGCAAAGATGTAGAAATTTAATGACGTTGAAGTTTGTATCGTTGGAATGCAACGATCTTTTTTTTCCTTCTTGTTTCTTCATTTTTATTATTTCTTCGAACCTTTTTTGCCACTTTAGGTCGTAAATCGGTAATAAAAATAAACAAAAACGTTCGAATGATTTTCGTAGCCTGAAACGACCAAAAAGAAATTTTATCAATGAACAAGAATTTATTTTCGCTGCGCTCCAACCATGCGAACTTCAAGAGCATCGAATCTATGGCCTTCCACTTTCAAACATCCATACCGCGGATAAATAATTGTTAAGCTTGACAAAAGTCTCTGCGGGTACTGACACAAGCATTTCGAACAATAGGGCCTACCGGGTGTTTTACTAAATTTCAGAATCCAGTAGTATGCGCCGTTACGTACAAAATTTCTTCGAATTTGTTATAAAAAAGTTTTAAAAAGCTACGAAATATATAGGTTTCAATTTTTTCGAGCTGACGTTGAAATCTTGAAAACCTCTACTAAATAGAAACTTTTCTCTTGCCACTTTACTTCTCATTCGAATCTACTGGAAACGTGTCTCGAAATTTTGCCACTAACCCTTCCTTGGCACACTGGGTCATTTTGACCCGGATGAATTTGAAATTAAATGCTCGCTTTCCTAAAACTGAAAGTTTTCAATAATTTTCTTTCAACAGCTCAATTTTATACTTTCCGAATTTTAATTATGCAGACATATTAGGAAATGTTTAAATTCTATCCCGGATTTTTTTTCAATAAAAACCGACCGAAGGGTTGTAAGAGCAGGTGGATGAAGTACCATCCGGGTCAAATTGACCCAGTGTGTCAATGCCGTGGCCAAATATACGTGTGTCAAGGAAGGGTCAACACCGCTGTTTTTGAGTTGTTTCGACGTGTCAATCTAAATGCACAACCTGTGTGCATGTATACATCCGCGAAACAAAAACTGTTTTGCACCAGCACTTTCTTCTAGTCACAAATGTCTCATAATATATGGGACATTCCACGCCATTTCACCTAGCCCGTGACTGTGCCCGTTATTTATTTTCCTGATTTAAAAAAAAAATTTACCCATGCAAGGTATATCCACATCAATTTTTAGATTTTTATCTCTTCTCTTATAGGAATTATAATTTTTCACATAATTTCGATTTCGGAAGTTTTGGAAACGTTTAAACGCTGATAACTCCGGAAGGAATTGAGATATCGACAAATGTCGATATATAACTTTTTCATTTTGAAGCATACTTTCGTTAAAAAATATGAAAAAATCATCAGTTATCAGTGTCAACGTTTTTTTGCTTCTGAAGTGAATACTATTTTTTTTTAAGATTACCTTTTTTAATTTTTTCCAAAAAATTCTCATATCACATTTTTTAGCATATTTTTATCATTCTCATATCACAAAATTATTAATAGCATGATTGGAGATAATCATGCTATTAATAATTTTGTGATTTCCAGTTCGGCTTGGACAGGGCTGAAACTGTTTATTTTTAGTTTGTGCTAAATTTAACGAAAAAAAAATATTTTGAATAAAAAAATTGTTTTTTCGTTACCGTCGCAACGTTTGGCGGTGGACACTCCAGCGGAAACGGTGCATCTGAAGTCTAAAAACCAAACGGAATATTCAAGTTAACAATAAATACGAGTCGTTGACGATCGTCGATTTTTAAAATCATTTTTTTTAACAACGCGCCGTCGAATTGGAACTCGAGCATACAATACCTATGAAAAAATATTTTTCATACCCCGTTTTTACGTGACTATTAAAAAAGAAGATCGATTTTAAAAATTGAAATCACCAACGATCTTTAGATGTGTCTCGTCGTATTTCCTGTAAATCTGGAAACAATCCATCAAGTGGTTCCCGAGATATCATATCCACCGACTTTGAAAACAGTGTTTCGAGAAAAACGCGTTTGAAGTATGGTGCTGCTACCGCTCGTTAAGCTCATTTAATTTTAAGAATATTTCCATGACATTTTCAGGGGATACAGTTGAGGAGGTTGCTCAGTTATCGCGAAATAGTAAGAATTTGCCGAAATTTATTGAGGACATTTGCGGACAAGTGTTACGACTCTGTGTAAAATTTCAAGTACTTCGTCTCCGTGATTATTGAGTAATTCATTATTGAAGTTAGCCGCTTATACACGGGCGACATAGCAAAAGCTTCATGAGAACTCTAATACGACTGTCGCAACATAATAAAAATAGTAAGAATTGAATGGAAATAGGCGGAAAATATTCTTGAGATCTTTGTGAATAATTTTAACGAAGAGTACTGCGTTTTGTCTGTCTCGTTATCGAGATATTCGTGGAATAAAACAGGAAATTTCAGCTGCTTCGTATAAAACGATAAAACGCCCTACGGCGCGTGCCAACGCTGTTGTCAAGTCGGCCATTTTGAATAGGCGCCAAAATTTGACACGCACGTACTATTGCTTCCTTGCTATAAATTTCTTACTGCGGTTTCATAAAGAGTATTCAAATATTGCAGTGCATGTGTTTCGACATAATCTTCAAATCAATTACGCGTCGTCCCTCGACTACGCATTCATTTTCCGGCTCAACTACTTTTTTCCGCCGCTTTCCAGGTTGTACTTGCTCCAACCGTCGATTGTACTGTTTTTCGGTTTGCATTTTTCCCTTCCATCTTTTCATTTTCGCCGAACAAAAACACCAAATTCGCAAGAAATGCTTGACAGCTACGCGCTCACGATGTGGCGTTCGTATCTGAGCTCAGTGATACCAGTTATTGAGAACTAAATTGCGCGATTACCACATTTCAACTTGGTTAATAACTTATTCGTGATGGAAGTAAATAAAAAAGACTAATAACATTTCTAAACAGTCAATCATATGCATTCCACATATTTATTAGCTGGCATTTATTTATTTTACGTAACCGAAATTTTGATTATTCGGGGTTGGCAGCCGTTACAGGCGCTCGTTCTTAAGGGACCAGTCCACTTTTGAGCCACGAAAAAAGGATGTTTTCGCGATTTTTTTTTGAGAATTTTATAAAAGATATGAATATAAAAGTTTTTGGGCTTGATAGATAAAGTCTTGAAATACATTTAAAAAAAATTAATTAATTTTTATTCATTTTTAAGTACAAAAACTATAGTTTAACCTAACGCCTCAAAAATAAGTGGACTAGGTAGCTCCATCACAACTCGGCAACGGCTTGTCTGAAACAAAAAAATCAAAGTCCTTTAGATTCGGTATGACACCAGCTACAAAATGACCCTCGGAAATAAAGTTTTATCAAAAAATAAAAAAATGACAGATGAAAAACGAAAAAAGTTTCAAAAAATGCGTTTTTTTGCAGTTTTTCGTAAAAAAAAGAGTAAAAATCAAAATTTTAAAACCATCGAAGGTCATCTTTTTGCGAATCATGTTTACAATATGTGGTTCAAATTTCGAGAGAATCAGTTTATTAGTTTTAGAGATACGATAGCGGTAGATTTTGAAAATGTTGTTTCGAGAAAAAAGCGTTTGACGTTTATACTATGAAAAACTCTTACCTAAATTCAATCGGCAATTCCTGCACCGTAAAAAATCCCTTCTGATTGCCCATCATCGTCGATTTCTTCAAGTCTTGCTTGCTTTCGACTTTTTGAAATTTTCAAAGTGGACTGACCCCTTAAGTATATGCGTCCCCCTCTTGCCGCCTGCCCCGCAAAGACCCTGAGCAGCCACCTTAAAAGGTGATACTATCGAATAAAAATATTTTTGGAAAATGCAATGTTTCGCCCCACCTAGGTAGATGTAACCCGTTAAATTATTATAACTACGCGACAAACACGACTGTGTTTCTTGCGGCGTTACAATTCCCTTCAGAAATTCGATACAATAACCATTTTGTCTTTTTGTTCTTCATAGGGCGACACTTCCGGCGACTACAAGAAAGCTCTCCTCTCTCTCGTCTCCACATAAGCCCGTCCTCGGACAATACACCGCGAGCATTCGCGAAACATTAAGTGTGCTTCAAACGCGTCGGTAATCTTGTACCCTCGCCAATGTGTTCAAGCGAATCGAATTTTTTACAAGCAGCGCACAACGCGGGCTTCACACCGTTCAACTGAACCCACGGACACAAATCTCGTTTTACATCGCTCTACACACTATACGAATGCAGAGGTTTGATAACCTCGTTAATAAGAATCAATTGCACTGGCGAGAACATATTTCGTAAGTTTATAAACGACGTCAGGTACAACGAGCTAAACAGCGCCTGAACATTGTTGCGCTCGATCAATCGAGGTCGTGCACGTGTTGCAATCAACTATTCGGACATTCAATCGACATTTCCAGAGAACCGTAGTCGTGATTTTTGTTGCTTAATTATCGCAACGATCAGGAAGAATTATTGTATTGACAAACGGTCCAAATTGTACATTGTTTAAGTTTATCGAATCTTACGCACAATGGAAAACCCCGAAAATGACTGCGAATACTTGTAATTATCAAATTTTACAGAATTACAAAAATCAATGTCGGAACTAAAGCTATTGCTTCATATATATATATATATATATATATATATATATATATATATATATACACACGTATATATGCCCGAGAACGTAAAGAATTTTTCACACGAGCAATTTGTTGTACAACCATGAATGGCCTATTATATATTTTTTAAATGTTTATACAACTCGAAGAATGAATAAGCTGTTATTATATGTTGCTGGCCTTTTTTAGAACCAGTAAGGCTTTATATTTACTGTTTAATCGTTGAATGTAAAGAAGAAAAGGAACGAATGAATAAAAAACAAACGTGGGTGTCGAGGTATCGTTTTGCGAAGCTTTGCCACGCTATATGGGAAATTGAGATAATTCCACAAAGCTTTATTCGCCATCCGGGGGGCTTCGATCTGTCGATTGGTCCCTCACGCCATCCTCGGTAATCTGCAAAAACAATCACGCCTCATTACTCATCGATATCATTTCGACGCCGATATACATTACAGCTCGGTTCAAGCCTTTATATCGACGTGTGACAATTCTGTAATCCAAGTCCTCACAAAATCCCATATTTATATTTAATTCGTTTTTTAATCAATGTCACACGGCGGCGACAAACTGCTCTATGAATTCTTTAGTGCAATTCATGCAAAATAGATGGCGTTAGTTGGATTAAAATTTGATCGAAGTTCACTTATCGCGAGATTGCAAGATTCGAGTGTGCGTAAAGGTTGCGAAAAGCGAAAAATATATCAAAACGGCAAACGGTGTGTGGAAAATGTCGCATGGCTTTGTGCTACAATAAGCAAAACTGCTTTGAAGCATTCCATACATCATAAAGGAATGTTACTACACAATGCAACATGTCAGTCACACATTATTTATTGCTTTATACCTAGCACCCTGGTTCAATTTGTCAAAAACTAAATAATACGTATTTTTTCATGTGTTAAAACGTACCATACAGTGTACTATTTTTTGTATTTTACGTTGTTGAGTTATGAAGGGTCAAAGTTGTTATGGGGTTAAGTCAACACGTTAGCACCAAGCTGTAATTTTTTTCTGGCCCTTTATAACCTCTTTGCTGATCATCCTATGCAGTTTGAATACGATCCACAGTACCGTTCTTTAGAGAAAAAAAATCGGCAACTCAACGTATTTCGTGGGCTAATTGCAGTACGCTTATAGAAAACTCCCGATCATTTTTCAGTACATTATTAATATCTATTAAGTGAATGTTACCACGGAGCTGAAAAAATAGGTACGATTCGACTAATTATCGGACTAACCCTTAGTACCGTGAACATGAGGATTTAGAGTACCGTTATAAATTTTGGGAATTTGTGCGAAAATCATGCACACCAAATATTCGACTGTGCAATCATGGCAACGTCGTAGACGGCACAAATGCTACCTATCTTATCGGTATTCGGTAATTATGCCCAGGAATTTCAAACTACTCGGTCCGGATAATTAACAACGAATATTATTGGTACTTATTCTCTTAATTAGTAATAATTACTTAATATTAATTTGATAACTATGTTTAGAAATTATACATTTGTAGACATGTCTAGGCAAAGACAAAATAACGCGGATTTTTTTCATACATAATTTTTTTTGTTGGATATTGGAAAATCATTGAAGTTTTTGATTTGTTCGAGATTATAGACAGCTTGAGTACACGCTTTTTCTTTCCAGCGGATTTTTTTTTACTCGGATCGATATTCTTTTTTGACAGCTCTTTGGGCCGATATTGACGTTACGTTTGAGGCGCATTGCCTCTAACTTCGCGACACTTCTGCCAACCTGGGCATTATGATATACCACGATTTACGACGTTGCCAATTCGTTTCGCGTTAATTAGTTATAGAAAAAGTTATAGAAAATAATTACACAAAGTAACGAATAGACTTAATGTAATCGCCGAATGTTCAAAAATGCAGATTTTTACAAATAGATGTAGAAAAATAGGTCAAAAATGCACGTTTTTTATGACGATTATTTGAAAGCTAATAGTTGGTCACAGTCAATCGGCTCCGTGCATAAGCATAGGGCGCTCCCCTCGCATTTCACCCCCGACGGCTAAACTCCATAACAACCTTAAGAATGTATGAGAGGTACAATCCCAAGAAAAAGAATTCGAAATTGGAAATTCTCAAATATATGCCCCCGTACGTGTGAAGTAAAATCGGTTCCAAGTTGCATAATACGTAGACCGAGCCTTAAATTTCCAGTTGAAAGTTTGTCACCTCTGTTAATTTTCGATATTATTAGAACAATTTTCGAGCCGCTCGACTATTTACAGCGTTGCTATAAGATTCGGTGATGCGCTATGAGATTGACGTTTGCATCGTTGGAATTCAATGAAAAGTCATTTCTAACTGCTCTAATTTCTTTTACCATATTTTAGCTATAAAAATCTCCCAACTTTTTTTTCAGATGCTTGTTTCCAGAGCTACAATCGAAGTCTGCAGTAAAATATTCCGAATGATAATAAGAATAAGGAAATAGAAATATTTTTAAAAAGTTCCCCGCTTTCTAACGATGGAAACTTCAACGCCATAATGAGTTAACGAGAAAAACAGCAGGATTTCATGACGTCGCATTTAATTATGCTACAATTATTTAGGAAATGGTGGCGTAATTTCCAACAATTTTCTCTCGTACATGAATGACTCGCACAAAACATCTCAAACATGTTGCGCTACTTTTTTCATAGTGCCTTTTCTGTCCGTTGCTGAGAATTAAATAGCCGCCCATAAAAAGGCATGCAAATTTACGGCGAATTAAAATTGTGGTAATTTTTCGACGGCTTAGTGGGTCGATATGAAACTTGGAATACAACCTCAGACAGGGTTTCTACGTATTATTGACTTAGAAATTCCCCGACGTTGCATGTTTTCCATACAGGTTTTGCAAAAATTCCAGGTTTTGCGAATGATCCAGATTAAGGTCATTCAAAGAACACTTCGTTTTCATCAAGTATACAGGGTCTATACTTGAACGACTTTGACCCCCTAATGTTTTTTATGTGGCATGAGGTGCTCCACAAGATGGTTGAAAAAAATGTACCATTCCATTTTACAATGTGGAGGTGACCTTCACAGTGCGTCGTCGCCTCCACTGCAATAAAAAAAATTGGTCGCATTTGATGGCCCCCTTCGCACCGTACAATTTTTGTCTGGAACTTTTTTTTGTGACGTCGATAATTACCGAGTTATTTCGGGTGGCAGAGATAAGAGGGACACCATGTATATATTTTTTAAGTTAAAGACCGCGAGTTGAGTCTCGTTTCAACGATACTAGTATTTGTAAACGTTACAAACTATACGGGAAAAAAATATACGTAGAAATAGCGAGGAATCATTTTTGTGAAAAAAAAAACAACTTTTTTAACCGAATTGGAAAAACAAAGGAAATTCCCAATTCGATCCTTCTATTGAAAAATTATGTTGAACTGAATAAAATCATTTTTTTAAAGATCAAACATATCGAAATGTTAAAAATTGAAATAAAATTTCAAAAAAAACTGAATTTCGAAACATAATTGAAAAATTGTAAAGTAAACAAAATACATTGAAATCAAATACAAAAAATGTTCTTTATTATAAACAGAATTTTTATGCCGGTGACAATGAATAAAAAAGAAATCTAAACACTTATCTATAATAATAGTGATTTGGTTGTGTATCGACAGATCGAATGCAAATGTATAGAGCTTTACAGTAAATTAGTTTTCAGTTTTTTTAATTTTCAATGTTTGGCACTGAAATAATTTTTTTGTACATAATAAAGAATAATATACATATTAAAAATATACAAAAATATTTACTTTTATAGAGTTCAGTTTTTTGTCGAGTCGGTTTCATTTTTTGTAATTCTTGCCAAAAGTAATATATGAGAAAATTCGAGAGAATTTTCAAAATTCCCTGACTTTTCCCTGATTATTTCAGAAGGAAAGAAATTCCCTGAGTTTGTTTGTGTTTTCCCTATTTTCCATATGCGTAACAAACCTGTTAGAGCAAACAAGGTACAATAATTAGGCTACTGTGAAAATTTCAAAAAATCGTTCGTCGCTTGGCGCAACTCGAATTGAAGAGGAAGGTCCAACATATGGTGCAGGAATCGTAGATTGAAGGTAAACTTATGATTACAACGATAGAACTGCCAAGGTAGTCGGCTCAGTCGCCGCCAGGGTCCTAGTGTTCGTCATGTTTACGCATTAAATAAGTATTTGAACATAAAAATCAGTCCTTCGTGCAGATCTGTGGTATATTAGCTTCCAGGAGGTATTTACTATGTTGTATTATATTTTCACACCCGTAAGTATACGTATAAAAGAATAATCAAATTAAATGTATTCCGTTACGACGTCTATCTATCATTTCGGCCGAATCCTTCATTAGAAGGTTAACGAGAACCATGTCACATCTCGGGTGATTTTAGAATGCCTGTGGACTTGCGTGAAGTAAGTTTTCCTTTACGTGATTAACAAGGATTTTAGTTTTGCGTTCAGCATAAAAAATTATAGTTTTATGTTAATTTCAACGAATTTTCATATATGACGATTACCGGTTCAGCAACATAAACACTCTGCCGATTAATCGCCACGGCTGTCGATAACTGGGACAATGTTAACAAAAAAAGAGTTTAATGAATAGAATATTAGTTTATAGAAAATCAGAAAAGAAATATTGGGCCCGTAATTAGCATTGCCTGAAGGATCCACGGACCAGTAATCGTCATACACATATTCGCGATAGTAAAAATATATACATATAAATAAATGTCGATTACGGGGTCGTGACCATGTCGATAACTGGGTATATCTTGAACACAGGTTAACAGCACTCGATCGAAATAATATTAAATATTATTTTTTGAAAAAATAGTTGTTTATAATGACTACAAATGAATAAAATTATAATTTTGACGTAATAGGCAATAATTAGTTTTATTTTTTAAATTGATCAAGTTCCATGGAAGAGAAATTTATGTTTCAAATTCTTTATCAAATGTTTTAATAAAAATCATAAAGTTTGTGACAGAGTGCGTACAAATTATTCTGCCGTTCTATATGCAGACATAATCGAGTCAACAAAGTCCTACGAACCTTTGCATAATTAGTTAAGGCCTTATGTACCTTTGGATGGTCGGAAAACAAGGATTTTTGGGATAAAAAAATATTAATAAAGCAATCAAAACGGGGTTTAGAGGGTTTATTTCACATATCTGTAGGTACCTCCAACGAGCGGACTCGTTGGAGTCGCACATGTGCACCCAGAAGAATTTTCTTTTCCCCGTAATCTACATGAGTTTTGCTACCGAAGTAGACACGATTATTATAAAATATTTATTTTTGTACATCTAGCCCGATTTTTAAGAAAATCGCATTTTCAACTGAAACAACAGCCTTTGTTCGTTTCCAAAAATCGCAATTGTTAAACGATTGTAAAAATCGTGTGTACATCGCTATGAAATGTATCTAAGAAGTTATAGTTGCAATTTGAAGTCAATCGGTCAAAAAATGCAGGACATACGAGTCTGCCCGATTTTGAATAATTTAAGTCAATAAAAAAAAAAAACAATTTTTTTTCAAAGGTATATAAGTCCTCAAACCATTTTGAACGCATGTGAGGATTAGTGGGACGTTCCCATGGCGATGATCAGACCAACTGTAATGGCGGCATGACGATGACTCGTACAATAGCATCTTATAACCTTTACGAAATATTTTCTCGAAAACTGTACCAGGCACGGAAATTTCCCAACGATCTTCTTCTTCGTAATAAAAAACTGATTAAGAACGACTTAAAATAACTTGTACTCACTTTCCTAGTTGAAGTATATAAATTTGCAAAGTCAAGCGATCTGCTTAAGGTGACGATTACTGGGCCATCTACCTTAGCAAAACTTTAAATTCGTTTTTCTCGATCCTATTTTGTTTTAAACGGTATACAAGTTTTCTTGACATCTATTTGTGCTATGTATACTGGTATCAAGCAGTGACTAGATCTATTACTTCATCTAATAAAGTGATTGACTTGGAATTTGGTACATTTATTCAGTGTAATAGTTACGCAGTTTTGACCAACGTTTTTCGTCTTAATTTTTTTTTTTCATTAGTTATTGACAATGATATCATTTTTGATAACTATTTTTTTCCATTAGTTATTGACATTAGTTATCTTAGTTTTCATTACTTATTAACATTTTTTCATTAGTTATTAAAAATGATGTCATTTTCACGAAAAATCGAGAAAAAAAATCTATTTTTTTGTTTGAAACAAAATCCACGATGATTCAGTATAATTGTGATGCAGGCTTGACCGACGTTTTTCTTCTTTATTATTTTTTTATATTAGTTATTAACAATAATGATGTCATTTTCCTCGAAAAATCGAAAAAAAATCAATTTTCCTTTGTCAATATAATCTATTTTGAGAGGAAAACCCATTTTTCTGGTTCTAGATCAACCGGGTGTCTAAAGTCAAGTACACCATTGAGCCCCTCACGTTCGAAGGTCTTTTACGAGATTGTTCATAACTTCTTTGGTTATTGATATTTTTCAAATAAAATTTGGTAAACAACTTCGTTTTTGTACATACAAATAAATGTCGAAACGATTTTTCAATCATCATATTCCTTGAAAATAATTTTTTTTTAATGACGCGGATTTTCGGGTCGTCACAGTAGCCTAACCCCTTAATCGCCATTGCATCATTTCCGTGAACCAATCATACGCGCTTAAGCGATCATCACAGTGTAACATTTTCTAAAAATCGATTTCTTTGCATTATCCGATAGTATAGATGGTTATAAACATGCTGTTCATATACTTACATAAACGTAAGTAGACGATTTATATGAAAATTCCACACTCGAAATGTTAAACGCGCTTTCCTCGAAATGCCGTTTTTCAAAACAGTGTACAGTCTCAAAGGAAAAGTTCTCAAGCTATCCGTCTAAAATTTTGACACAACAATCTTCACGCCATTCTTTATCTCGCTCGGGAAGATTTTTTGGTTTAAAATCGAAAAAATTTTTTTAACGAAAAACTGTCGAAAAAATAGGCTAAATGCAATACTTTTTTTTAACCGCCACCATTTTGTCAAGTTTGATTGTTAAAAACCTCCATAGCAAGATAGCAGCTTTCATACTGATGGGGCCGGGTTGAGATTCCGAATCATCAGAAAGCTCAAAATTCCAAAAGAATACTACCCCGAAAGATGAAAACTCCGAAAGAATTTTACCCGAAAGACCTAAACTCCGAAAATCTCAACGGGGCCCGGTTGGAATTCCGAACTTTGAATGATCAGAACGCTCAAAACTCCGAAAGAATACTACCCCGAAAGATCGAAACTCCGACAGAATTTTACACGCAAGACCAAAACTCTGAAAATCTTAACCCCTGTCAAAAGAATTCGGCAATGGGAGTTTTTTAAGTTTCAAAATATTCAATAAATCGACGAATTATTTGAAGAATTTTTTCTATTGAGAAGTAATTGTATGTCAATTTTGAAATTTGTCCAGGCAATTTTATACGTTCTGCGTCATTTACAATCAACTGTGTAGACTTTTGCTGGCATGATCGTGACGAACCTTGTAATTTCGGAACATTAAAATTAGGAATTTTAAACCGTCGGCGCATTCAAAGTTCGGAATTTTAACCCGGCCCCCATGTCAAGATCATGCCAGCGAAAGTCTACACAGTTGACTGTAAATTATGTAGGACATATAACATTGTCTAGACAAATTTCAAAATTGACGCAAAATAACTTCTCAATAAAAAAAAATCTTTAAATAATTCGTCTATTTATTGAAAATTTTAAAACTTTTAACACTTCCATAGCCGAATTATTTTGACGGTGTTCAGATTTTCGGAGTTTTGGTCTTTCTTGTAAAATTCTTTCGCATTTTTGATTTTTCGGGGTAGTATCCTTTCGGAGTTTTGAGCGTTCTGATCATTCAAAGTTCGGAATTTCAACCCGGACTCATGCTGATTAATAATTTTTTTACAAATTTAGTTTCAGATAATATTTACGGTCACAACCGTGTACACCGTGAGGACTCATTTTTTTCGATGACATTTTCAACCGTTAAAAAATGTAAAAATAAATAAAAATAAACGCTTCAAAATTGATTTTCTGTTCTTCATGAGTGCTTTGATTTGACATTAAAAAACTGAAGGGCGTATTTTAACCGTCGAAAAAAATGGTGAAAATCAGTTATTTTTCAACCCGTTATGATCAGCTATTTTTCAACCCGAGTGATCATCACAGTTTACACTGTGATGATCACTCAATAACCAACAATCGAGGAATCGCGCCCCAAGTACGAAACTCACCCGAAACTTGATGGAAACTTGTGGCAGGTTTGAAGCTTTCAGGATTCTTGCAGCAAATGTGGAATCGTTGAGTCGAGCGACGACCAGTCTTTTGTGGGCTCTGTGTGCGACGAGTTGACCACCGGCACTCTCGTAAGCGATCTTACCTTCGGCATCCATGTGCGAGCGAAGTTCGTTTACGATTATCACCTTGGGCAAGCAACGAGAAAGCTCATTTACGAAGGAAATGAAAAAGCACCTTGAGTCCAGCGTCTCAAAGGATATGATAGTTCACTCACGGCGACGCTGTTGCGATCGGCGATCTTCTGCAACTCGTCGATTATTCGAAAGTAGAACTGTGTACGTTGCCATCCGTCAGCAAAGGTGCATTGCACCGGAAGGGACAAACTATCGAGTATCACGAGGCCTATCTAAACATATACAAGAAACAATCGCCAATATTCACATACATTAAGGGGTGAGATGCAGTCACAATTTTCAGAAAATCGATTTTTTTATATTACATTGTCTTGAAGTAAGATGTTTCGAAAATATTCCCTAAAAATTTCAAGTCAATCCGATGAATAGTTTCCGGGATATCCCACAATCAGTGAAGGGGCAAATTGGCATTTTGGAAGCTTCCACATCGGTAGAAGCCCTATTGTATGGGCCAGGAATTCATGATTCGATGTAAGTAATTTTTTAATTAGTATTTTTATACATAAATCAAGTGTAAAATTGGAAAACTCTTTCGGAAATTTTCAAAAATGTATTACTCAAAAACTATGAACTTTAGCAAAATTTTATAAGAAAAACTTTCGTTTCAAAATTGCCCAAAATGTTTAAAAAATATAATTCATCCCGAAAAACTACAATTTTTTGAAAAATTGTTTTAACAATTGGCTATGAACAAGTGAATGCTCGACTTTTCGGCAAAAAATTGGGATATTCGGATTCAGCGGATCAAAATACATAAAAAAAAGTTTAGCGTCATCCATCGAGCTCAAAATTTTACGAACATATAATATCGTATCCACATCGAAAAACTTTAAACGCGTTTTTCTCGAAACTATGTTTTTCAGGTCGGTGACCACTCCAATTAAAAAACCACTCGATGGATTTTGATGAAATTTGGTGTGCTTATTGATAGCATTAAAAACTAGTTTTTGATCGAAGAATTTTCATTTTTGTTGAAAATTTCGATTTACTTTTAACAATAAACGAGCGATTTTTTTGTCGAAAATCTAAAGTTATCTGTCGGAAGCCGCCATTTTGTTAATTTTTGAAAAAAAAAGCTTCGATTAAGGACTACATTTGTTATTAAACTAATGATTTTTTTTTTTTGTTTTTTGATATCAGATGATCCAGTAAAATTTTATGATGGTCACCGCAAAGCACTTCATGCCGAAGGAGGTCCGACAAAGATAGCGATATTTTTATAAATAATCAATATTTTTCTTTGAAAATTTGTACAAGTCAAGTTGAAATATAACATAAAAAGTCTGTGTAGCCACTTTTGTAAAACAAATTTAATTACTATTGAAAAATAGTTTTTTCACGCCTCTTGCTGCATCTCATCCCTTGAAAACTTGATAGCGTCAAACGACAAAATGTACTTTTTATCAATCACTGATGGATTTTTACCGTTTTACGAATTTTTGTTCGGGACGAAAATTTGTAGATATGTCAGTCGAAAAAGACACGGAGGTATAATCGGAGTAGGTTAAAAAATGAAACAACAAGCTCCATTTTGCATTTTGTCTCATTTTTCACTGCTTTTTTACTTTCTAAGTAAATATGAATACGGTGGTTTTTGATTGTTACTTTTCTACCATGTTGGGCTTCTGTGTGATTGTTCGAAAAAGGCAATAGGGACTAGCCAGCACTAAGATTTATGTCCAATTTGCGTCTAAATAATTTTTTCTTCTGACTTTTTCCCTAAAGATTATTCAGTTTTAGGCCCGGTTCCACAACTCTCGGTTAACCTAGTTAACCGAAGTTTAAGGGCGACTGGACCAATCAGAAGCACGCTTAGCGGGCTAAACTCGGGTTAATCCGGTTAACCGAGAGCTGTGGAACCGGGCCTTAGCAACGCTAAAATGACGTTTGGATTCCAAAAAATGTGCTGTAACTCGCGAACTGTATACTCAACATCAAATTCACGAAGGGAAACAAGTTTGATTAAAAGAAAAGTTAAAACATTGGAGTTCCGGACAAAAAATTTTCAGGAATTTCGTTTTTGAGAAGGTAAACAAAACCGCGAAAGTGTGTCGATGCTTTCGACCGGTGGTCTATATGCTATTATATACAGGGTGAGGCATTTATAGTGACCCAGGCAATTTTCTCCCAAACGAAGCGGGATACGAAAAAATGTTCAATACATTAGTTTCATGATTTCGAAGGGGACAGAAGACGGTGTCATTAAATTTTTTTCCAAAGTCGGAAGTATCAAGGTCATTTGTGGGTCAACTTTGGTTTTTCAAATAGGATTTGTTGTTCCCGAAATCGAAAGAGCATTCAACTCCAGGTCTAAAAGCTCTGATATGCTATGGTCTCAAAACTGAAGGATCATGGGATATTCATTGAAAAATAAAAATAAATCGGTTTACTTTTTATTGGCGTAGACATTGCGAGGGGAAAACGCAATGTCAAGAAAAACAATGACTCTTGCTAACAATCGTTGTCATTGGCAACCAACGATTCCTGGTTTTTATCAGGAGTCATTTTTTCTTTATCAGAAATTCCTGGTTGCCAATGGCGACGGTTACTATCAAAAGTCATTGTTTATCTTGGCATCGCGATTGCAACAAGTTCAATGATAAAGTATTGCTGCTCTAAATAGTGAATATAAGAGTGGGTCGATATACGATGCCCGAGAATGTCGATATGATTTACCTTTACGGTGAAACGAAGAAAAACGCCCGTGCAGCGTTTAACTTATACGCAGAACGATTGGGCGTTATAAAGTGGACGTTATAAAAAATGTATCGAAGTGAATGGCTAACATTTCGAACTTTTGTTGTGAAATTTCATCAAAAGAACTTTGCCCCCGCAATGTCTACGCCATTAAAAAGTAAACCGATTTGTTTTTCTTTTTCAATTAATATCCCATGATCCATCAGTTTTGAGACCATAGCATACCAGTACTTATAGACCTGGAATTGAATGCTCTTTCGATTTCCGGAACAACAAATACACCATCCCATTTGAAAAACCAAAGTTGACCCTCAAATGACCTTGATACTTCGGCTTTGCAAAAAATTCAAAGATACCATCTTGTGTCCCCCCCGAAACCATGAAAGTAATGTATTGAACATTTTTTCGTATCTCGCCTAGCTTGGGAGAAAATTGCCTGGGTAGTGACCCGGGCAATTTTTTCCAGGAATGGTGACGTAATGATGTTTTTATGGTGACGTAAAGTAGAATTTACATACTTGAAAAATGGTCTGTACATGGAAAGTACATATATACTGGTATACAGGGTGAGGCATTTATCACTATAAATCCAGACCATTTTTCAAGCATGTAAATTCTACTTTACGTCACCATAAAAACAGCCTATGCATTCTTTATTTTATTGCATTTTATGAATTGAATTAGCCTAAAACCCTGACGTTGAATATTTCCCTGAAGAAGAATGTAAAACAAAAATCTCGATACTAAACAAATGTCAATGAGGGATTAAAATGGAGCTGCCCCTATATAGGGAAACTTCGTTCAGGTCTGAGCCACGTTACAAAGGCAGTAAAACCGCTTTTATATTTTCTCTTTTTTTTCTCGCACGGACGTTGCTTCAAAGATTCTTCGTAAATTTAGATAAATAGTTGACTATCGTCTCTTACTGCTTGTTCACGGGGCTTCCTGTGAAGGTACGCCCTTGTGAGACTTAAGAGACGATTGGGGTATTCATAGATATACACTACCGGTCAAAAGTTTCCTGATACTTCAGATAATTGAAAAACTTTCGATCACTTTCGATAATTGCAACATTATGTTAGAATAATATAATTCATTATATAGAGCAATATAGTATCTTCGGAGAATAATAAATGAAATGAATTATATTATTCTAATATTATTTGGCAATTATGTGAAGTGTCCCAAAACTTTCGGCCGGCAGTGTACATTCAATGGTAAAAAAAAACACCAGCCATTGATGTCAACTGCACTTTGTTTACGGTCAAAGACACTGAATGTTGCGTAATCCAAGATTTCACGCACTATAAATCAATTAGTACATAATTTTTGTCACGATAACGGTAAAAGCTTAAATTTCGATACAAAAATGTTGATTAAAATATTGCAAGGGACGGAACTAATGTTAGAAAGGATACAGAATTTGCACCAATCAACGATTGAATAGTTATTATTAATGTGAAAATAAGAATAATCTTAATAATGCATTTCAGTAATTGAAGTGCCACTGAATTTTAGGGCCTACAACGACCCAAATAAACTGCAACGTCAAAACCTTGACGTACCTTTGACCCGATGCGAAGACGTTTTTTCAAGTTGTGAACAGTCAAGAGCAAGTCTTGCAGGTTTTGAGGTGACGAAACCTTAATTCCTTTCATTATTTCGTGCTCGTTCAAGACGACTTCTGGAAACCGCTTTTGACACCCCCTGATTATGTCTAAAAAAGAACGTTAAAGTTTCAATGATTCGGCAGTGAAGGTTGCAGGGAAATAAATGCGATTTTAGACAAGGGCTAAATACACGAAATAGACGAGAGCTTTTTGTGTGACACTTTCATATTCAGGGGGTGCATACCCCCAACATTAAAAAAATGAGGCCTTTTCCCTTGGGGATTATTATTTTTACATACTTCTATATTATATTCTATTTATAGAGTTTTAGGTGGCTTAACGGGCGACATTTACCTAGTTGGGTAAAAAAATGCATTTTATAAACATATTTTTGCTCGATATTTTATTCGATTACCTTTTAGCTATATTCCCTGAAAATTTCATTCAAACATTTCTGAAATTGAATGAGCTACAGCTTCTCACAGTTGGTCGGGCGAGCGGTAGCAGCACTATACTTCAAAGTAAACGTTTTTTTCTCGAAACACTCTTTCAATGTCGGTAGACATGATATCTCGAGAAATACTTGATGGATTGTTTCCAAATTTACAGGAGATAAGATGAGAAACATTTGAAGGCCGTTGACGATCTCATTTTTTCCCAAAATGATCTTGATTTTTTAATAGTTACGCAAAAATTACGACTTTTTTCATAGATTTTGTATGCTCGAGTTTCAATTCGTCGCCACGTTGCTAAAAAAATATATATATAAAAAATCGACGATGGTCAACGACTCGTATTTATTGTTAAACGCCGGCTACGTAACGGAATAAAGACGGCAGGGGGGTTCCGGCAAGGCGTTGCCGTCTCGGTACGTGGGGGGGGGGGGGGGGGGAGTCGAAAATTGGAGAATTTGGCGTTACATAATTTATATACAACCCCCAACGTGTTCTTCGTCGGGCATTCGCATTTGTGGCTCGACAGAATATTAATATAACATATATATATATATATATATATAACATTACTTTACATAAGTCCTTTCGGATTTTTCAGGTCCATCAACCCACGGTTCAGCTATCGTGGAGACCACAGGAACATGCATTTTTGACCCAGGCTTTAAAAACGTATTTGAACATTAATAATGTATGGTTATGTATTCATACATTATATATATTTTCTGCAAATCATGTAGACAAAGTACAAAAAATAGTTTGTGACATATTTCTTTCTTAGATTTGTGGCGATATAAGGTACCTGCGGGTAATAAGGCCTGCCGGCTAATAAGGCCTATCGAACGAAAATCGTATTTCGAATCAGCGCTTTCGCTCGAGGCTACACACGCAGGCGCATAACGCACGAAGGTGTCGCCACAAGCTGGCGCATGCACGATAACCCGCTCCACGCCGCCAGTGATGCATCATACATTGCGAGGGGCTGCCGCGCGGCGCGAATGATAAAAATCGTTCCGGATCAATCGTAAGTATTTCTTGGAATATTCCACTTAGCTATATAAATTTTCTGTCCATTTCTCTATTATTTCATGTTTCTATGATATTAAATATTTGAATGAGCAATTGTGGTCTGAATATTTTTCATTTTGATTTTTCTACAGCCGTAGTCGACGGGTATTAAGGCCTACCAAATTCCACCATAGGCCTTATTGTCCTCTCTCATCTTGTAACAAGGTTGATTGTTTTTTTTAATGGATCTTTCATTACTCTTAAGATGCTACAAATGTAAGTGAGGTGTGAATTTGGTTCCTAATTGATTAATCTCCATGTTTATTGCCTATGGGAAGCTTTTACCGTATGGTTCACGGTAGCTCGAGTTCGGACGATGATGAAGACAATGTGCCGCTCACTCGGCTCGAAGCGGCATTTCGTCAACTTATGCCCTCACCAGTAAAAGTTACAGAAAAAACCTACGGTTAGACAAAAAGCCATAAATTACAGAGAAACTTCGGTCACGAAAGCTCTGTTCAGAAAAAAATAATGAAAATAAGAAAAAAAATTAAAAGACCCCCACCACCAAAGACAGCCGTGGTTCACAGAAGCAAGCGAGTTGGTACTGTCATGGCTGTGGAGAAGACAAGACAGCTGACATGATACAGTGCACAAAATGCGGAAAGTGGTACCATGAAGAATGCATCGGTTTGTCGCTTGAAGATACCACTGACTTTAAGTGCCCTGATGGCTGTTAAAGGTGCAAATGTATAGTTTATATGCGTTTCTGAAATGTAATTTGTGCGTTCCTATGATTGTTGATCGGAAATACCAAATGTATAACATCTCGGTTAATTATTTAAGTATGTTAAAGCCGTAACCTTATTACCCTACCATAGTAAAATAAGGCCTATTGGCGAGGTTTTCAAAAACATTTAATTTTTTTTTCATAGTGGAAATTACCATTTTTGTTTATATTTTATAATTATTGATATAAAGGTTGGATTATCATAAAAAACCCCTCGATTAATTCAAATATTTTTCATTTTATCGCAAATCTCGCTTAGGTAGGCCTTACTTCCCGCAGGTCTGCATAAGCATGAAATTCAAAAAATACAATTTTTATTGCACATTATGATAGCCTAAGGTCTTAACTTTAATTTGCAACAGACTTTATAAAAATTCCAAAAATTCACCGAGTTATGACGATTTTAGTGAAGCGTCAGTTCATTGCGCTACCGCGAACCACTCGACTACGATGTACCCTGTTCTTTTGCGTTTTTCTCGAAACGGTGTAGGTCGTATTTTAAGGGGCTATACCAGTGTGAACGCTGAAATTTTGGGTGATTTTCAGGAATTTTTAGAGGAAAAGCACTCAATCAAATGTTTCCGAAAATTGAGAACATATTTGGCTATATTTGACCTATATTACATAATTTTTTCATAGAAAAATATTGAAACCCAAGCGACTTATGCGCTGCCTTTGGAGGCTCTAAAAAAAGTTCCTCCACTGTTGACATGAATCCGGCTGATAGAGTAGCTGAAGCCGAAGAAGGATCAAATGTTGTTAAACTGAAAGGTATTTCCTGTACAATGACGTAGGATTTTCGAGAAATATCAAAATCTAACAAAATGGCGTAGTTATGAAAAAAAATCTGTTTTCTTGCCTATAAAATGGTCGTTTTTTTCAATGCCGAATCGTCAATTGTCATCCAATCCTACGTCATTGTAGAGTAAATATATTCAAGAGTGCTCAGTTCAAATTTCAAGTCAATCGGATAATTGCTCTTTGAGCTACAATGTCGCAAATTTAAAAAATCTCATTTCGAGAAAAACGCGTTTAAATATATAACTATCGATTTTTGCAAGATAAAATGATATTTACCATAAAAACTGCTAACCAGCTATACCTGGCCCATACAATGGTCCCTCCTCTTCCTCGAATAATGCCTGCTGAGAGGCTGAAGCTTTTCACACTGGTATAGCCCCTTAAAATGTATTCGTCGGATTCGCTTTAAATTTGTACAAAGCATAGTTTATATAATTTTCTTTCGTTTAACCGGAAAATTCTTTGATATGTTTATCCATTGGTCAATAACGCATTGTTTGTCTTGTTCAAAAGTCGAACTTTGGTTTACTACGTACCATTTCCGTAATTTTCCAAATTTCTAAAAGTACCCGATCATACAGAAATTTTATTATAATACTAAAAGAATATTTTTTTTTATTTCAGATCACCTTAGTTGCCAAAACCACTTAGTTCAAGCAAAGGCGGCACGTTGTTTAACGGGTTACACCTAGTTTGCAGCCGGAAAAAGAGGTGTTTTCGTGAACTTTTTTGGTAAATGGGTGCAGGTTTTTTTTGTAGTAAAGGGTATCATTTCAAGTATCTTTGGCCATTTTTTAATTGGGATATATTTATAAACGATGGAGATAAAGTAAATTGCACAGACCGCTGTGCGAAAAAAGTCCTTCGCGGACACCACTCCTGCTCGGGAACAAATCATCTGAAATTAAAAAACCAAATAAATTTAGTTTTTGTACCGTATTATCTAGTCTTTGATCGAAGGATTCAATAAAATATTGATTTTTGAAAAGATGGTTGCCGATCGAAAGTGATCGTCGAAATTTCGGCGAAAAAAACACTATTTTCCTTGATATGAAAAAAGTACCCGAGTCGAAATTTTCGAGCCGCGTTCAACCCACAAAATGAAGGCGAGCAGAAATCGGCGTGAGCGGGTTATTGGGTATCTAAAGGAGGGTACAATCCCGAGTCGAAATTTTTAGCCTCCTCTGAACCCTCGCAGGACCCATTTCTTTTGTAATACATAAGCCGCCAGCCTTCGTTGAACCTACGAAACCTCATTTGTCGAGTTCAGTGCCATGAAGAGACCTCCTCTTGGCCCAGGGTAGCCTCTGCTAGACCTCCCAAACCTTCTCTCGACCCCCAGTTTCAGTGAAACGTGCAGAGCACAGGCCTCCTTAACCTGCTTTCAATCTCAAACTGTTGCCTCGACCCCACCTAACCTGCTTTCGGCCCAAATTCGATATCTCCTCCATCATCATTCCATTGTGACCTGATCGGTAACCCGTTCGATGACGAAAATAATACGAAATTAATAAAAATACATCGTCCCCTTATCAAATTAATAGTCCAATATTAATATGCGAAAACAATCAAATTTGCTCAATATCGATTTATTATTATTTTATAGGCCATTGATAAAAGAATGCTTGTGTATACAGTCTTATTCCAATTCTATCGGATTAATAGGCATTTTCCTGTGAGAAAAAATCTCACAGGAAAATTTTTTAAAAAATGCCAGTCTATCCAGTATAAGCTTACGCGACGTTTTTCGTTCTTGACATTTCTTCTTAAGCCCTCTAGTTCTTGAGTTACATTGCATTATCTAGAATTAGTCTTTTTAGCAAAAAATGAAATAACATTGCGAAAAAATCGTACAAAACTTTATAAAAAACGCAAATGAAGTTCCTGCTACCCCGTTTAAGTTCACCATGGATAAACGTAACAATTTTTTTCCATAAGTCATGCGTTCAATTCTTGATGATCGAAAAAAAGCCGAAAATCAGTCACGTATAAAAGTGCGTACCGGGTCGAAAAGAAAATGATAAAAAAATATTTCAGAAAAGCAACATACAGCTGAATTTATTCTCGTCAAAACCCCGTTCGGTAAATTTGGTTATCTTTTTTTTACGAAGCTATGTGACTTTTAGTGCAGCAAGAAATATCGACTGGTGTATCCAAACATTTAAGCGACGGTATATATTATATAATACATATATATATATATATATATATATATATATATATATATATATATATATATATATATATATATATATATATATAATACTCGAAATATGTGGTTGCGTTAATATATTCGAATATACACTACCAGTCAAAAATATTCGGACACTTCAGATAACTGCAAAACTTAATATCACTTTGGATCATTGCAAACTTATGGTAGAATAATAATTATTTTACGAAGATACTATAAAGCTCTGTGAAATTACTTAATCATATAGATCTTTATAGTATCTTCGTGAAATAATAAATGAAATGAATTATATTACTCTAACATTATTTGGCAATTATCCAGCGCTCAAAAGTTTTGCGATTATGTGGAGTGTCCGAAAACTTTTAGCTGGCAGTGTATATCTAAATAACATATAATGTTGATTTCTATATGGAACGATAGGGTGTTAATTATAGTCTATTTCATGTTCTGAAGGATTGAAATTGTCGGTTTAGAATTCAACCTCATTCGATTTTTTCTTTTTGTTTTTGTTCGTTTTGTTTTTTTTTGTTTATTCAATAATGAGTTGATAAATGGCGACGGCCGATTACCGTCGATTTCAAATAAGATGTTTGATTTTTCCTTGTTTTCATTTTTAGCACGTCGAAAATTAAAAAAATATTTCCACGTGTATGTATGAAGCATATTTTTATTTTTTCCCGCTAAATATTATGATATTAACTAACCGCGTCTATTTGATTTTTTTAAAATTTGTATTAACTAGATTTTTCATAGAACCAAATTTTTCCTATTGCATTCCATTATTAAAATGATTGATTTTAAAAATGTTTATTTATAGAAAATCAATCTATTTAATACCGTCCAATAACTACATATTTTATTTGATCCTAATAAATCTGTGATTCGGTTTCATCAGTTTAACATTTTCATCTGTTCAAAAAAACAATTTAGTCAAGTTCACTGAATGGATCTAGTTATTTTTTTTAATTTACCTTAAATAGAATATTTGTAGAGTTAAGCATTTTTCTATTTGATTGAACTAATGGTCCATCTTTATTGCAACACTCATATCAAGGGGGCGGGGGGTATTTATATATATATATATATATATATATATATATATATATATATATACATATACATATATATATATAAAATTCCTCTCTCTCCACCTTCACTACCCCCCGCCCCTTTGATATGAGTGTTACAATAAAGATGGACCATTAGTTCAATCAAATAGAAAAATGCTTAACTCTACAAATATTTTATTTAAGGTAAATTAAAAAAAAATAACTAGATCCATTCAGTGAACTTGACTAAATTGTTTTTTTGAACAGATGAAAATGTTAAACTGATGAAACCGAATCACAGATTTATTAGAATCAAATAAAATATGTAGTTATTGGACGATATTAAATAGATTGATTTTCTATAAATAAACATACACACACACACACACACGCGCGCGCGCGCGCGCGTGTGTGTGTGTGTATGTGTCTGTGTGTTTGAAAAATCTATAGCTTATGTGATACAACAAATAGTTGGAGGTATTCATTTGGTCTCTTATGCCATATCAGCGACCAAAATGTTATAAGCACTCGGTAGCATAGGGGCAGCGGCGCGTAGTTATGAGTAGGTAGGACTAGGTTCAAATCGCATATAGGGCAAATATTTTCTTCGAAAAAAATCATTTCCAAAGGCCAGGGAATGACGAATTACGATGAAAAATCCTTGTAGTAAAGCTCTCAAATAATGCGTTCATTTTATTTTCGATTTATGAAATATTTTTTGCATATAGTACACTAAGCTTTACAGTGTACATTGTAAGCAAATGAAGATTAATTTGAATCTCATCTTTATTAACATATATAAATATATTTGAAAGAAATATGATCGTAGTAGGCTGGGAGACAAGGAAAAAAACCTATTTTATTTAAATAGATTCTATATAAATTAATTTTTTTGTTTAGCCGTGTACAGTAGGCCGAAAGGGGGGGCAGTAGGTTCTGCGGGAGCGCTCGAAGTAGGCCCACCTGAGGTTCCGTAGGTTCAATTGTGACCCTCCCTGACCTCCTTTGAGTCAAAAAGTCTACTTTCTGCCATGCCGGAGGTTCATCGGAGGCTCTAACGCATGGTACTTTCAAACATTGTACCCTCCTTTAGATACCCAATAACCCGCTCACGCCGATTTCTGCTCGCCTTCAATTTGTGGGTTGAACGCGGCTCGAAAATTTCGACTCGGGATGTTTGAAAGTACCATGCGTTAGAGCCTCCGATGAACCTCCGGCATGGCAGAAAGTAGACTTTTTGACTCAAAGGAGGTCAGGGAGGGTCACAATTGAACCTACGGAACCTCAGGTGGGCCTACTTCGTGCGCTCCCGCAGAACCTACTGCCCCCCCTTTCGGCCTACTGTACACGGCTAAACAAAAAAATTAATTTATATAGAATCTATTTAAATAAAATAGGTTTTTTTCCTTGTCTCCCAGCCTACTACGATCATATTTCTTTCAAATATATTTATATATGTTAATAAAGATGAGATTCAAATTAATCTTCATTTGCTTACAATGTACACTGTAAAGCTTAGTGTACTATATGCAAAAAATATTTCATAAATCGAAAATAAAATGAACGCATTATTTGAGAGCTTTACTACAAGGATTTTTCATCGTAATTCGTCATTCCCTGGCCTTTGGAAATGATTTTTTTCGAAGAAAATATTTGCCCTATATGCGATTTGAACCTAGTCCTACCTACTCATAACTACGCGCCGCTGCCCCTATGCTACCGAATGCTTATAACATTTTGGTCGCTGATATGGCATAAGAGACCAAATGAATACCTCCAACTATTTGTTGTATCACATAAGCTATAGATTTTTCAAACACACAGACACACACACACGCGCGCGCGCGCGCGCGTGTATGTGTGTGTGTGTGTGTGTGTATGTATATGTTTATTTATAGAAAATCAATCTATTTAATATAGTCCAATAACTACATATTTTATTTGATTCTAATAAATCTGTGATTCGGTTTCATCAGTTTAACATTTTCATCTGTTCAAAAAAACAATTTAGTCAAGTTCACTGAATGGATCTAGTTATTTTTTTTAAATTTACCTTAAATAAAATATTTGTAGAGTTAAGCATTTTTCTATTTGATTGAACTAATGGTCCATCTTTATTGTAACACTCATATCAAAGGGGCGGGGGGTAGTGAAGGTGGAGAGAGAGGAATTATATATATATATATATATATATATATATATATATATATATATATATATATATATATATACCGTCGCTTAAATGTTTGGATACACCAGTCGATATTTCTTGCTGCACTAAAAGTCACATAGCTTCGTAAAAAAAAGATAACCAAATTTACCGAACGGCGTTTTGACGGGAATAAATTCAGCTGTATGTTGCTTTTCTGAAATATTTTTTTATCATTTTCTTTTCGACCCGGTACGCACTTTTATGCGTGACTGATTTTCGGCTTTTTTTCGACCATCAAGAATTGAACGCAAGACTTATGGAAAAAAAATTGTTACGTTTATCCATGATGAACTTAAACGGGGTAGCAGGAACTTCATTTGCGTTTTTTATAAAGTTTTGTACGATTTTTTTCGCAATGTTATTTCATTTTTTGCTAAAAAGACTAATTCTAGATAATGCAATGTAACTCAAGAACTAGAGGGCTTAAGAAGAAATGTCAAGAACGAAAAACGTCGCGTAAGCTTATACTGGATAGACTGGCATTTTTTAAAGAATTTTCCTGTGAGATTTTTTCTCACAGGAAAATGCCTATTAATCCGATAGAATTGGAGTAAGACTGTATACACAAGCATTCTTTTATCAATTGCCTATAAAATAATAATAAATCGATATTGAGCAAATTTGATTGTTTTCGCATATTAATATTGGACTATTAATTTGATAAGGGGACGATGTATTTTTATTAATTTCGTATTATTTTCGTCATCGAACGGGTTACCGATCAGGTCACAATGGAATGATGATGGAGGAGATATCGAATTTGGGCCGAAAGCAGGTTAGGTGGGGTCGAGGCAACAGTTTGAGATTGAAAGCAGGTTAAGGAGGCCTGTGCTCTGCACGTTTCACCGAAACTGGGGGTCGAGAGAAGGTTTGGGAGGTCTAGCAGAGGCTACCTTGGGCCAAGAGGAGGTCTCTTCATGGCACTGAACTCGACACATGAGGTTTCGCAGGTTCAACGGAGGCTGGCGGCTTATGTATTACAAAAGAAATGGGTCCTGCGAGGGTTCAGAGGAGGCTAAAAATTTCGACTCGGGTATGCATCGAAAAGAAAAATCCTTCGATTAAGGACTGCCTTTTGATAAACAAAAAATGTCTGTGGAATTTGAAGCAGATGGGCTTCGTTGTTTTTTAGATATGTTGGTCACCGATTCTGAAAAATTGATTCCGAGAAAAACGCGTTCAAAGTTTCACGTCAGGTTCGCCGGACCTACCTGTAAACGCTCATAACGCCCCCAATTTTCAACGGGCCGACGTGACTTTTTCAGAGAATATTTTTGAAAGGTTATATTATAAGAATCCGTCAAAAACGAAAAATCGATTTTTTCAAAAATTCCAAATAGGTGTAACCCCTTAAATAATAATAACTATCAGTAAGTCTATCTACTTATATGTGTAAATACCACGCTCGACATCCCAATACTCTCGTTACAAAAAAATTGAAATCCGACCCGTTTTTTGGGCCCCAAGCCCGTTGAAGAGGCTCTAAGAAAAATAAAAAGTGTGCTGCCTGGTAGTGCGGATCTATACGACCTCATAAGCTAGTCATGAAAACGCAACAGACAAAAAGTCGATTATGAAAGAAAAAATAGCAATAACATTGAAGAATCAAGTTAATTCGTCAAATACACATTTACATAATAGGCAATCGGATCCATAGGGCTAAGAGATAACAACACTATTTTTTTCAAAGAAACTTGAAGTTGCACACATATTAACACCTAGATTTACACTTAAACACTAGTAGCAACATTGTGTTGTACGCTAATATTATATTAATACACTAGTCAACTAACAGTATTATGTTAATATTCGTAGTACGATATTACGTACGCCTCAGAGCAGCGCATACACAATTTTTGGCTAAGCTCCAACTGTGAAGTCATTTCTCTAATCACAAAAAAAATCATCTTACAATGCGACCGAAATGAAGCAAAAATCAGTCGAAAGTGGAATCATTAAAATTGCATCAATAAAATTTTATTGACTTTTGTGGGTTACACGCGTTTTCGCGCGACGTTGATTCGAAGTTTCGAAAACAACTGGTAACCGTTCAACTCATTTCAAGGGCTTACATACACCTGGTTATGTAAAAAAAAGATCGATTTTTCAAAAAGGTGCGCATTCGAATGTACTATCCTTTGAGTGTCTACCCTGAAAATTACATAAGGAAATTCACAGTAATGACGAAGTTATAGCGTTTTGTAACTGACCGAATGAGCGACGACTAACGGTTGGGGTGCAGGTAGACGCGGCCTTTGTCATCTGTTTGACTATGAGCCCAGTGTTCTCGCTCCTGTTGAATTCTTGGTATTTGTGACCTTTTGTATAGCAAGGTCATGTTTCGAAAAGTGGGTCGGGTCCAATGGCCCAGGTATCGACGATTTCATGTAAGTTTAAAATAAACCAGTTATTTCAGTGTAAAGTGTACTCAAAACTTTAAACTCGTTTTACTCGAAACAGTGTTTTCAAAATCGGTACCAGAAATATATCCGCAATTACTGGACCGATCGGGATTAAGTTTTGCACAGTTATGCTTCACACAATAATTAGTACTTATCGAGCCGTTTTTTCGATTCCTGGCATGGTTTTTTTTCATCATAAGTACTGAACAATTTTGAGGCGAAAAAACTCCTGTTTTATTCCAGTGACTGCTGTGACCTGAAAAATTAAATTTTTAAATTCCGGCTCGATAAGTACTAGCTACTTTAAGAAACTTTTTCTTTAAGTAAAAAATGGCAGAGGCACGTCTGGCACCGCAAACGCTGTCAACAAAAACACGTCCCAGGAAAACAACTGTAACTTTTCACCGTTTGAAATTTTTTAAGCAAATTTTCACACAATGTAGATGAAACGTCATACTTTAAAATGTATAACATGGTTGTTCCAAAAATTCAGTTTTATACACAAAAAAAATTCTTGAGCATAACCTTACTTTTAACCGTCTCGGGTATATGTAAGCCCTTAAATCACCAATTGAAGCTATCCAAAAGAGAACAACTTTATTTCTCTTATAGCACAAATGTCGAGTTTCCAAAATATGTATGCACTAATAGTGCATACATATACTAATAGTCCATACAAACTACTCATTCCGTTCATTGTTCACAAGCTTTTATTTAACTTGCTTCGTTCGTACGTCTTTCCGGTTCAAAATTGCTAATCCGTTTTTCAAGCACTCGCTGGCATTCGATTGAGCTGAAATTTAGCATACCTATGTAACTTCGGTGACCATGCAATAATAAAGTACCATGGTGATGGTCTGATGATGGAGGTGGGAGGTGGGCAATGCAACCCCGTAATAGCATATACTAGGACAGTCGAGATTGTGGTCATTTGTTTTGTTATTATGAGCACAATTCATTACACTTGATAACGAGTCTAATGATGGAGGTGGGAGGTTGACACTGGAACTCCATAATGACGTAAGTTAGGACGGTCGAGTTTGTTTTGTTATCATGAGCACTTTCCATTACACATGATAACGAGAGTCCGATAATGGTGGTGGGAGGCGGGAATTGAAATGTCCTAATGGCAAATGGTAGGATAATCGAGTTTGGGCTCATTAACTTTGTCGACTTGAACACTATTTATAATTACACTATTATAAAGTTTCTCGCGAAACCTTTATGATCTAAGGCAAGGTTTTTTTATCACGCCGATGTCTGAATGGCAAGTAAATGAACAAGTTCTAATACTAAAAAGTCAAAAATAATATTTAGTGTATGAAGTTAAATAGTAAAGCTACAAAGGATCCCTTGGTCACTAATCAAAGGCGTGGGCAGTAGATATACTTAATAAAACTTACATAAACATAGAACATTTAAACATGGAAATATGTTCTTAAAAGCTTGAGGCATGAAATGTCATTACACTAGAAATAAAGCTTCAAGCTTTTAAGAAAATATTAACATTTTTTAAAGTTCTAAATTTATGTAAGATTTATTATGTAGCGCCTGCGCCTTTGATTAGTGACCAAGGATAGGCTTCTTCAGTAGCTTCACCATTTAGCTTCATGCACTAAATATTATCTTTTACTTCTTAGTTAAATAGTTTATAAATAAAAGCATGTTTTTTAAAACATTTTCACGTTAATTTTTTACTCCACAATTGGCACTTTTTTGTCACTCATTGTGTTTTAAAGGTTCTGCCTAAGCTTTGAAAATCGTATAATTGTAATACTTGGTCCAAACCCTGCATCGCGAAGTAGAAATACTATAAATATTGATAGACGAGTAACGAATTACTCCATTAATATTCACACTTACATTTAGAACAATGGTCAAGTAAACGCTCCAAATAAATGTTTCGATGGGAAACTATTATTTTATTGCCAACAATAGAGTCACACGTTTAACATATAGTCAGAGTATCGGGAAAAATAGCTTCAGGTGTTACATACCTCTAGCGTTATGAAAAAATAGATTTTTTCAATGTTAATTATCATTGTATATATGCTCTGCACCATAACTTAAACAGTTTTTGATATTGTTCAATGCATTTTTTTCATAATCTTCGATAATAGTTTGGCTATCGTCGGTCCAGCCATTTATACATTTTTTTTATTTGCAACATTTTTTACAAACATTTGAGGCACAAAATTCGACGTGAAAAATAAGTTTTCACTTCTCAATGTAAACCTTATTTGTTTTCCCCAGTAATTCACAGGACCGCTACTATGTACATCACGGGAACGTGTGTTTTCGATAGAGGCTCGAGCAACGTATATTAACGTGCATACTTTGTTGTCAAATGAATGAAAAATTAGACGTAGTCAAAGTACCGATAAATAACGTTTGCTCGTACAGTATTAATTAACAATTACGCCGAAACGGCGAGAGCAGAATATGGATTTTGAGGATCGACGAATACCGAACAAATATCAGATTCTTCGATATCCTCCTCAGTGACAAAATCCTCAGCATCTTCGACGTCCACCTTCTTTTTCTTTCTGTTGCGTCGTCTTTTTTTGCTGCCTCCGGACACGCCGCTACCGATCGCGACGGGCATTGTTTCGAGAGCCCTCTTCACTGTGTCGATTATTAATTTCATAACATTCAATAGACTCGGCGCTTTTTCAAGTGTCACAGATACGTAAGCTTCGACGTCCGAGCGCTTTGCGAATTTTCCGTAAAGATTGTAGAGCATCGTGCCGTTGTACAATTCAGCGAGAATCGGCTCCTCGTAAGGGCAGCCCAACAGCGCGTTCAAATGTGTCGCCGTTACCAGGCAAGCCTGGAACTGCGAGAATACGTGAACGATCGTGACGTTGTATTTTCGCGGACACGCGACCAATTGTGGATCCATCGTGCCGATGGAAACGAAGAAAGGAACGGCGCGTATGCAATCGTCCTTTGTTACGGCGTCGAGGGCTTCGATTATGCTTTTTCCGTGCTCCGGCGCTACTCGGGACGTAGCACCGGCCTGCAGTTTTCCCAAGCCCGGGAGCGATCGATGATACCCAATTTTCTTGTCGATCACACCGAAGAGCATCGTGAAGAGAAGAGCGTGCAAGTGACACGAATCACGCGGTGGTTCGTCCGATCTCGTCATCCAGTACAATATCGTCGCAACGTACAATCTCCATTGCGGAGGGATTTCCTCCAACAGTTCTTCCTTCCCTGTTATCTGCAGAGTATCGTCGATGATACACTTTCTCGTTTCCGGTTCCGTATCTCGGAGATGGCGAAGCGCGGGAAACGTGGTAGAGCAGGTACCGCGTACCGGCTCGCTCAGGCGACGCTTGACTAATTGCGTGCCGTCTCGCGTGAAGTACGTTAAATCGGAGACTTGCCGACCCACGATCAGCAGACCCTCGATCACTCGAAGAATTCCCAAACTCATGTCGGACGTGCTAGGATATTTGTGGTCTTCAATCTGAATCGGAATCGTAAACACCCTCATGCACATCAGGTTGACAAAGCAAGGCGGAAAATCCCCCCTGATATATTGCTCCAGGAACCAAGGAGGAAAATCAACCTCCCGAGGCTCCTTCGGATCCTCCTCCTCCTCGCTCTTTGCAACGACTTCGAAGAGCTCCTCTTCAGAATCTGCGTCAGGGCTGGAATCGTCGGATTGGATGTCGTCCCTCCACAATTGTTTCGACTCCAGCGTGTCAACGTTTCCTCGAAACTCGAACGTCCTCTGGTTGCGTCGCCGTCTGCTCATCTCTGCGCCGTATTGCGTCTCGAATCCCAGCGATGTGAGCGGCTCACACGGCAAGTTGCGATAGTAGTTCACTATGTTCTCTATGACGCGGAGTACACCGCGACGATGCTTCCGTGGTAATTTGCTTAAAATAGCGGCGACTGCGTCTTCGAGATTGTAATTCCTCAACCATCTCAGTACGGTATGAATCCTCGCCTGGTTCTGATTGTACAGTCTGCTGTTCTGACGCGTCAGTCTCAGACATTGGAAGAAGTTCTTGAAGGTTTTGCTCTGCACATAGTCGTTGCCGAGAAGAATGGAAGCTAGCGGTAGAACGGACTCGTCCAGGCCGGACATACGGCGGTAAAAATTCTCCGGTCTGAAAAGTTTGCAGCGTTTTGCATAACAGCCTGGACTCGTTTTCACCGGGTACGGCATAAGAGTACTTATCGGTATGTAGGCGACGCCAAAGATGTAGAAATCCGAGTCGTAACTGAGCACCGGACAGCGCAGGACCTTGGCCACTCCCGCTACTGCTGCGTCAGCCTCGTGCATGCAACGAAACATCTTAAGTCCTTTTTGCTTTACGACCGTCTCGAAAACAAGCATCAACCCCAACGGTGTGAATGTTGTTTGGGCTTGAGAGGCCGGATTGTAACACGCCGCTGATTTCAACTTTTCCGTCATTCTCTGAAGCGCAGTCTTCATTTTTTTTTCTTCCTTACCACCATCCATTATGATCAACGGTACGACCGCGCACTTGATAATGTCGTCGAAGAATTCAGCTACGGCGCGAGCGTACACATCGTAATCGCCACCGAATGAACAGTTGCATCTCGACGAAATGTATATCTGGGATGCGAGACTGTGACCGTCGATTACGATATAACCTCCGTGCAATTCGTAAAGCTCGTGATATGCCGGATTCTGCTTCATGTAGGTCATTAAGCCACGAATACCCATGTTTGACGGTTATCTATATGTATTGTTTCGTCTCAGTGTTTTCTATACGAATATGATCATTGGAATTGCGCCGGCTGTGAACGATTAGATCAATTTGAGGTTATGTGTAACTGTTCATTATTGTCAGGGAGGCTAGAGTGGGAGGAGTCCGATCTCTTATGGAGAGACTTGAAAAAAGTGGCTACAAAAATGTGGTCCTACCGGGATGGCGCCACTATCTCTAAAATCTCGAGACACGAGCCGGGTGTGACAGAGACGGAACAAGTAAATAATGAGAAGTGAGCTGCAGTGCAGCCAGTCGCGCGCAAAAGTTACCCCCTCTCTAGTCTCTTGCGCGCCCATCACACAACTTAGTAGCGCGTGTCCGTGAGCGAGCGACGCTCGGACGTCTTCGGCAGGGAGGCTAGAGTGGGAGGAGTCCGATCTCTTATGGAGAGACTTGAAAAAAGTGGCTACAAAAATGTGGTCCTACCGGGATGGCGCCACTATCTCTAAAATCTCGAGACACGAGCCGGGTGTGACAGAGACGGAACAAGTAAATAATGAGAAGTGAGCTGCAGTGCAGCCAGTCGCGCGCAAAAGTTACCCCCTCTCTAGTCTCTTGCGCGCCCATCACACAATCATAGTAGCGCGTGTCCGTGAGCGAGCGACGCTCGGACGTCTTCGGAAAGAGCCGAGCGCCATCGAAGTCTCCCGACCGCGCCTTCGGCAGCTACACCAATACATGGACGCTGAGCACGTTCATGTGCGGCCAAGCCGAAACGAAGGCTTCGAGGGAAAAAGCAATCTGAGCACGACTCGCGCGTGACGTCACCCGACGGCACGAGCGAAGCTTTTTAGATGATTTCAATGCTTATTTAGCTCTTGATTCTCTGCGTTATTAATGTATACAAAAAAATGTATCGCACACTCTGATCGCTTATTTTTTTAGTTTATACGTTAATTTAAATATAATAATAAATCTAAATTACAACTTATTTATCTTCTAAAATATTGTTTACGCTTTACTCACACCCGTCCTTACGCCAAATCAATTATAATTCATAAAAGTAAGCGGAAATATATTTATATTCGTATTATTATATTAATTCTCATAGCTCTCATATGAAAACTCTCATATGAAAAACACAAAAAAAAACTTCAAAACCTTAGATTTCAACGAACCAAGAACATACATCTTCACATTTTCAATCATGACGAATTTTTAAGAACAATATCATCACAAACACATCTGAACCAAAACAATATACATCACCTAAATTATCAAAACATAAATCAAACAACACAAAATCACAACATCTTATACTCAACTCTTACTAATAGACAACAGGACACAAATAATAATCTTTCCACTGATCCTCTGAATAATGTAAATTCGACAATCCCATTAAATAAAACGAAAGAATGGCTTATAAATCTCTCCAACATTGATATTCCGCTACACATTTCCACATTCTTGTCTCTAGGTGAAAAGTTTTGTTTTCCTTACCTCAAACTCTCAAACATAAAAACTCATATCCACAAATCGATCTCCGAACTTGAGTCCAAATTAGATTTTTTACTCGACAAACCTAGACAAATCGAAATTAGAACCAGATTCACTAAAATCTTAAACAAAATAAATATTCCAACATCATTTTCCAACACTAATCAAATTATAAAACACACGTCCTCATTCTTAAAAAACAACCCTCAACTTTTAGTTACACAAGCTGACAAAGGAAATTCAACAGTCATTCTTAACAAATCAGATTACATTACAAAAACTCATAATTTACTCGCAGATTCCTCAACTTACAAATTAACAAATAGAAATCCCATCAACACTCTACAAAAAGGCATTAACAATATTCTCTCCAGATGGAAAACCCTAAAATTCATTGATGAAACAAAATACAAATACTCAAAAGCTGAAAATTGCAACCTATCTCGTCTTTATCGTCTGCCAAAAATTCATAAAAATAATTATCGACTTCGTCCAATAGTATCATCAAAAAATAGTTCAACACATAAACTAGCTGAATTTATACAATCTAAACTTTCTAAATTAATCAATACAACTAATTCACACGTCAAAGATAGTTTCCACCTAAAACATTCACATTCTAACATCTCAATTCCACTCAACTACAAATTGGTCTCGTTTGATGTTGTTTCTCTCTATACCAACATCCCATTACAACTTGTTATTCAAAGCCGTCAAAGAAGATCAAATCTATTTTCAAACATATTTCCTTTAAACGAAATAATTAAAGCCATAGAATACATCATGTTCTCAACTTTCTTTATATTTCAAAATAAAATTTACCAACAAATCTCAGGGTTACCAATGGGCTCACCTCTGGCTCCAATACTATCTAACATCGTTATGATTGATCTTCAAACAAATTGTCTGGAAAATCGCTTGTAGAATATGTGCACTTTCTGGTACTGACGATTTGCGGCCGGATGGATGATTGGTTGTTTTTGGGGATAATGCTTTATCGCTTGATGAAAGTATGAGAATTAATGAGTCAAAGATGTGTGCGGCCGTGTTGATGACAAGTTGCTAGTTGAAGATTCGGCTTCAATCCGGCCAATAGAGGTTTTCCAAGGTCAGCGATGGAAATAAATAATGCTTTCTTACGTTTCGACCCTTTGGTTCGGGTCCTCTCCAGAAATTATATTTTTCTCTATACATTTTAATACACAAATTTTACAAATCAAGTTTGAAGGAATTAAATACACGAATGTTTCATATTATGATTGTGTTATAAAATTGTTGTGTCGTTTTGTATAACTGTTATGTTAATTCTGTTTTGGTTATAACTATATTGATTTGATACGCATAAGTTCTTGTATTGCGTTAATTCTTCTTATTCATCGGTGTTTGAAATGAGTGATGTCTGAGAGTGTGGTTTATTATACTATGGAGTTATAAAGAAATTAAATATGAGAAACGACTAACCTCGATGTTGTTGATGTTTCTAGCTTTTGCTTATATTTGGAAGGTTATTTCAAAAGACAGTATTTATGGAAGTAAATACTGTTTTGCTGGAGTATACTCAATAGATGGAAGAATATATCGTTTTTTAGCGATTTTTATCATCTGTAAGGGATTAATAATTATAAGAAAGTTTTGTGTTTTATTTGTGACAATTTAATGTACGTGATTGATTTAAAAGAAATTTTACTAAAATATCAAATGACTGTGATGATTACCTATTGAGTTTAAGATTTTAAAAATTTTCTTCCAAAATAAACAAAAACTCGCAATTTACATTTCTCAGTTACATATTGAGTTGTGTGATCACGGAGAGTTCGAGAGAAACTGAGTGGTGTCTTAATTTCGTGAAGCTTATTAGAGTCTTTATTTTGCGAATCGGGGGAGAAAGATCCTTTAGGCAATGACGTGTCAAGAGAAATGAAATTGGTGCGTCATGTTAAGAGTATTCAAAATTAAATTATAGTGTCAATAATTTAAAAATTGTTATGTCAAGTAAAGTATTGTAAAATATTTTAATAGTTATATAATAGAGTTATAGGTCGAGCTTAGTTTTTGTATGTCAGTTCTAAAATTTATGGCGTTGGAGTGTGCCTTAATTTGGATCATTTCTAAAATTAGTCTTTTTTGAGCCAATTTTCATTATTTAAAATTTATGGGTCATTCCATGTCAAATCGACAAATTTTTTACCTGACCCCCTTTGATTTCGCTGAAAATTTTCTATCTTTTTCTACCCCCCGAAAGTTATTTTTCAGAATTTTTTCAAATTTTTTTTCCCGACTCAAAAAAAGTTATGAATTTTTGAAAAAAACCGCTCTTTTATTTTTAAATTGCCAGAACTTTTTCAAAAATTGACCGTTTGGGAACTTTTTTTTTTCAAAATTTTTGTTTTTAAATGTAGTTTTCGAAAAAAAATATGAAAAAATTTTCAGAATCCCAGATATCTGAAATATTTTAGTTTTTTTGAAAAAACCGTAATTTTCTCAAAGTCCGACCGGTTTTTTTTTTAATTTATTTTGCTCTAAAAATACTTCAACTAATTCTGCAATGATCCCCGTTAATCAAAAGATGTGACGACAATCGCTTCTAATTTTTTTTCTTGATTATAAAAAAAATTTTGTTGAATTTTTGCTGATTTTATATAACTTTGTTATGAAATTTTTTTTATTTCCTCGTGAAACCTCAAAAGTTGAAAAATAAAATTTTATTGGAGAATTTCAAGTGATTATCGTCCAAGAAATTGTTATTTTAAAAAAAAAAATAATTTTTTTCTCTCATTGACGTTATTTTGTCATGTTTCAGTACCAAAATGACGTTAAGTTGTCATATTTCAGTACCAAAAAAAAACGTCCATAAGAGTAAAAAAATAACGTCAATGAGAGAAAAAAATTATTTTTTTTTTAAAAATAACAATTTCTTGGACGATAATCACTTGAAATGCTCCAATAAAATTTTATTTTTTAACTTTTGAGGTTTCACGAGGAAATAAAAAAAATTTCATAACAAAGTTATATAAAATCAGCAAAAATTCAACAAAAATTTTTTTATAATCAAGAAAAAAAATTAGAAGCGATTGTCGTCACATCTTTTGATTAACGGGGATCATTGCAGAATTAGTTGAAGTATTTTTGGGGCAAAATAAATTTAAAAAAAAAAACGGTCGGACTTTGAGAAAATTACGGTTTTTTCAAAAAAACTAAAATATTTCATATATCTGGGATTCTGAAAATTTTTTCATATTTTTTTTCGAAAACTACATATAAAAACAAAAATTTTGAAAAAAAAAAGTTCCCAAACGGTCAATTTTTGAAAAAGTTCTGGCAATTTAAAAATAAAAGAGCGGTTTTTTTCAAAAATTCATAACTTTTTTTGAGTCGGGAAAAAAAATTTGAAAAAATTCTGAAAAATAACTTTCGGGGGGTAGAAAAAGATAGAAAATTTTCAGCGAAATCAAAGGGGGTCAGGTAAAAAATTTGTCGATTTGACATGGAATGACCCTTATACATTGTCGAATTGAAAGTCATGTTTTTGTTCTATTGCATGTTGTGCTAAGGCTGTGTGTTTTGTGGTAGTTTGTTTTAGGCTATTTTTATGTTCTTTTATTCTGGTTTCAAGGTATCTTTTGGTTTGGCCGATGTATGTGGCATTGCAATCCTTACAATCGATTTTGTAAACTATGTTGGATTTTTGGGTGTTATTTATTTTGTCTTTGGTGGAGCCAGTAATCGATGAAATGTTGTGTTTATCGTTTGTGACTAATGTTATGTTGTATTGTTGGAAAAGACGCATTGGTTGATGATGGATGTTTTTTGTGTAAGGAACATTTATTAGTCTGGAAGAATCAAAATTGTTGTTAGTCTTTTTTTGAATGTTGATTGTGGAAAGCCGATGTTTTATTACTTTTTCTATGAAAGAGATCGGATAGCAATTTTGTGTCATCGTGTTACTAATAAGTTTGAGGTTTTCTTTGTGAAATGAAGGATGAAATAATTTAATTGCTCTGTCAACTAGCATGTAAATTATGGCTTTTTTTGGGAAAGTGGGTGGTGTGAAAAGAAATTTATGAATCTGCCTGACCAGGTTGGTTTCCTATACCAATTTGTGATAATTGAATTTTTTTATGGATTAAAAGTATATCAAGAAACGGGATTTTTTATCTACTTCATTTTCTGATGTAAATTGTAATTTTGAGTTATATGAGTTAAAAATCTTTTTGGTGGATTCAATTTTGTTTGTTGGTAGAGCAATAATAATATCATCAACATATCTTTTATATAGGGGTAACGAAAATTTTTATTTTTCCAGACAATTTGTTTGAAGATCAATCATGAAGATGTTAGATAATATTGGAGCCAGAGGTGAGCCCATTGGTAACCCTGAGATTTGTTGGTAAATTTTATTTTGAAATGTAAAGAAAGTTGAGAACATGATGTATTCTATGGCTTTAATTATTTCGTTTAAAGGAAATGTTTTTGAAAATAGATTTGATCTTCTTTGAAGGCTTTGAATAACAAGTTGTAATGGTATGTTGGTATAGAGAGAAACAACATCAAACGAGACCAATTTGTAGTTGAGTGGAATTGAGATGTTAGAATGTGAATGTTTTAGGTGGAAACTATCTTTGACGTGTGAATTAGTCGTATTGATTAATTTAGAAAGGTTAGATTGTATAAATTCAGCTAGTTTATGTGTTGGACTATTTATTGATGATACTATTGGACGAAGTGGATAATTATTTTTATGAATTTTTGGCAGACAATAAAGACGAGATAGGTTGCAATTTTCAGCTTTTAAGTATTTGTATTTTGTTTCATCAATGAATTTTAGGGTTTTCCATCTGGAGAGAATATTGTTAATGCCTTTTTGTAGAGTGTTGATGGGATTTCTATTTGTTAATTTGTAAGTTGAGGAATCTGCGAGTAAATTATGAGTTTTTGTAATGTAATCTGATTTGTTAAGAATGACTGTTGAATTTCCTTTGTCAGCTCGTGTAACTAAAAGTTGAGGGTTGTTTTTTAAGAATGAGGACGTGTGTTTTATAATTTGATTAGTGTTGGAAAATGATGTTGGAATATTTATTTTGTTTAAGATTTTAGTGAATCTGGTTCTAATTTCGATTTGTCTAGGTTTGTCGAGTAAAAAATCTAATTTGGACTCAAGTTCGGAGATCGATTTGTGGATATGAGTTTTTATGTTTGAGAGTTTGAGGTAAGGAAAACAAAACTTTTCACCTAGAGACAAGAATGTGGAAATGTGTAGCGGAATATCAATGTTGGAGAGATTTATAAGCCATTCTTTCGTTTTATTTAATGTGATTGTCGAATTTACATTATTCAGAGGATCAGTGGAAAGATTATTATTTGTGTCCTGTTGTCTATTAGTAAGAGTTGAGTATAAGATGTTGTGATTTTGTGTTGTTTGATTTATGTTTTGATAATTTAGGTGATGTATATTGTTTTGGTTCAGATGTGTTTGTGATGATATTGTTCTTAAAAATTCGTCATGATTGAAAATGTGAAGATGTATGTTCTTGGTTCGTTGAAATCTAAGGTTTTGAAGTTTTTTTTGGTGTTTTTCATATGAGAGTTTTCATATGAGAGCTATGAGAATTAATATAATAATACGAATATAAATATATTTCCGCTTACTTTTATGAATTATAATTGATTTGGCGTAAGGACGGGTGTGAGTAAAGCGTAAACAATATTTTAGAAAATAAATAAGTTGTAATTTAGATTTATTATTATATTTAAATTAACGTATAAACTAAAAAAATAAGCGATCAGAGTGTGCGATACATTTTTTTGTATACATTAATAACGCAGAGAATCAAGAGCTAAATAAGCATTGAAATCATCTAAAAAGCTTCGCTCGTGCCGTCGGGTGAAGTCACGCGCGAGTCGTGCTCAGATTGCTTTTTCCCTCGAAGCCTTCGTTTCGGCTTGGCCGCACATGAACGTGCTCAGCGTCCATGTATTGGTGTAGCTGCCGAAGGCGCGGTCGGGAAACTTCGATGGCGCTCGGCTCTTTCCGAAGACGTCCGAGCGTCGCTCGCTCACGGACACGCGCTACTAAGATTGTGTGATGGGCGCGCAAGAGACTAGAGAGGGGGTAACTTTTGCGCGCGATCTGGCTGCACTGTCTGGCTGCACTGTTTCCTGCTCGAGATTTTAAAGATAGTGGCGCCATCCCGGCAGGACCACATTTTTGTAGCCACTTTGAAATGCACAGATCGGCCTCCTCCCACTCTAGCCTCCATGATTACTGTCAACGAAGATCCTTAACAAGGACCAGAGAGACTAGAGAGGAGTGGACACAGCATAGGCCAATACGAAGTTCCAGCGTCGTAAAAAGTCCGACCTTCAATAGTTCCAGATTGTGCCACTAGCAGCTCTCCTGACGATAACGTCTCAAATAATTATAATAGTCCAAACTTAACGCATGCGCACAAACAATAAAAGAATTTGATTTCGATATGTTTGTGTGCTCTGCTTTGAGGTCACGGTCTTACATACAGGTCTGGAAACTCGATGAAATTCGGGCGGTGGGGGTGGTTCCACTATTGAAACAGAAATCGTGGTGTCGCTAGTATCGAGGAGTCAGTTTTGACAGCGAACACATTACCTGAATATGGTCGTCGAGGAACCGCGAAGTAATGCCGAAGTCTGCGTAGTACCGGAGTGCAATAAGGCTTACAGAAGCCTAAAAGTGAAACTGTTAATGTTTTACAGCTATATAAACTGCTGTCAGTATATAGCGTGATTAAGCCTCCAAAATATGGTAGTTGTACCATTACAGAACGGCCTGAGCCGCAGATTTTGATATCGCTAAGCGATCTGAAAGCTTTGAGTGGCGAAAAATCGGAAACAAAAATAGTCAAGTATCGTGACGAAGTTCAACGAAAATTGGACGCCGTTTCAGATAAAGGAGAATGGGACACCGACGATGTCATCGAGTACCCTGTCGATCACGATTATACCCTTCCTCTGGCGATAGACTGTATAGTTTATTACGCGACAGGTTTTTAAAAAATGTTAACTAGTTTTTCATGAAGCAGGCTTCTTATTAACTCAACGTAGGCAGCCGTAGAATAAACGAACAACTCTCATAGCACGATGGTAGAATTATCGAAATCATCATCCCAGTACAAAGAATTGTTTTCAATTCTTTCGCTACTATTAATTACAGGTGATAATTTAAATAATATATATTTATCTAACATTATCGGGATTATGTCTATCACGTTTGATGCGTTCCTTTTTACTGGGACGTAAGTTAAATTTAAATAGAATCTTAGATTTGAATGCAATTTTTTGCGCTTCGCAGTGTTTATGTTCTGTGTTTGTCAATAAATTAATAAAATCATAACGTGCATACTCTCAGGGTACTTATGCAAGCAAGTTCTGAATAGATATGATGCGTCTGTCATCTGTCGCGAAGGGGTCTGCTTGAGTTCTAATAGCTCACCTGCTCTTTCTTAATTGGTGGATATAAAATCTCCTGGCGGGTTAATCCATGCCAATTCAAAATTCTTTAATCTAATGCACTGCCTTGAAACGTGTTTTGCGAAGCATTCCTCAAAGGTTAACGTGTTTAAAGTTTAACGTGAAAAACATGGTTAGGATATCTTATTATACGCGATAATTTATTGCATTAGGTTGCGCATGAGGCAAAACGCCTTTCAAGAAAATATTAATTAAAAAAAATTTGTTGTAAAAAAAAGATGTTTAAATTGACAAACCAATGAACGAACGATCAACAAAAAGTAAATAAAGGTTTGGTTTTCTCGTTATTTTGTACATTTCACCCCCCCCCCCTCCCTGCAGAGCGATAATGACTAAAAATCTTCCTTATTGCCATTATAAGACGCCATTATTTGAATTCTAAGGGATAAATAATTGTTATTATATGATTGATAAACGCGAAATTACATTTGTGCTGTAATATAAAATGCTATCTCCATATATAGTGTTAGGAAAAACAACAGATGATGAACACGTATACGTAGAAATATTTGCAAGTAGTAACTCCGATAAGTACTGCTGCAAGCATTGGTGAGTGAGAGTGAGTATTGTTGTCTCTCTCGCACACTGACTCCTCGATTGCTGCGCCTCTCGCGGCGAACTTCAGCAAAGGAACCATGTGAACTAACGGAGTTTCCAGACCTGTATGTAAGACCGTGTTTGAGGTTCATTTTTAATCACATCATGCCGATTCCCCACACCGAACTCGGGCCCAACCATTTGTAACGGAATAGCAACAGTGTATGCTGCAGCAAGCTGATCGGCGCGTGATCTGGGAACTCGAAGCGTATTTTTTCCCGAGTTCTAGTAATTCGGAGACGAATGTGAAATAAATTTATTCTGCAAACAAATTTAATTTGTTCAATTTATGCATGTTTTTGCCCTTCCCGGGAAAAAAATTTCATGTCTGAGTGGATATGTTCATATATGTTTCAGATATTGTCATATATGTATCAGATATATTCATATCTGACATTTTACAGTATCATATATGATTAGGTCTGATCATATTCCACATCATATATGCATATATAAGATCATATCTGATCAAATACGGTATCTGGCCTGACCATATATGAACTCATATCTGTTTATATTTGACTAAGTACCAAGGAGAGTTAGTACCGTAAATTCGTATCTGAACATACATTATGTGATATCTAAACGTATCTGTTCGTATAAGATCATATCCGATCAAATACGGTACCAGACTCTGCTATATAGATCTCATATATGTTTTTATCTGGTCAAGTACCAAGGCGAGTTGGCAGCGCGAAACCATATCTGAACATATATGATGTGATATATGAGCAGGTACGTTCATATAAAATTCTATTCCATCAGATACGATACCATACCTGGAAAATATGCGAAGTCTTATACACCTATACCTTATCGTATATGCAGTTCAGTTGTTCATACATGAAAACGTCTAAATATATGAAACGATATCCCATCAGATACGGCATCTCACCTGACTGTATTATAAGGGATCATGTGAGTTACTATAATATTGTTAATTATTAACACGTCGAGTGATGACGTGTAAACCCGCTCTATATATGTGAACATTTTAATATCTTCAGGACTGCTCTAATAAGGTTTGCTCTGTTTCAACAGGGTAAGATTTGCTCTGATATAGTCGGAGTCATACCTGGTCTGATAGTTCAGATAAACTATGATTCTATCATATGGGCAGGTCTATTGTTCATAGATGTCCAGGTCTACTGGGATCCACGGTATTTTATCCTTATGTATTCAGATCTGGTCCGGTAGGATCAAATCTGTCTGACAAGATCAGATTTGGTCTAATAAGATTAGATCTGTCCGACATGATCAGATCTGGCCCAAAAAAATCAGATCTGGTCCAACAAGATCAGATTTTGTCTACGGATTGGATCTGATCAGACCTGCTGCAATATGGACGGGTCTGCTCTCGAAATTATAAAAATGGCTCTGTTATGATCATACATGCTCAGATATAAGCATACATGATCTGTCATGACATTACATGATCAGACCTGGCCATTTTTCTTGTCTGATCATATCTGATTCTATAGATATGATTCAGATACATTCAGATATATTCAGATATGAACTTTCTTCCCCGGGTTGTTACAGCGAATACAATTTAAACTGTTGGCAAGATGTTGGAAACCCACGATCCGACGTCCTTCGACGGCGAATTTTTGTTGCTGATCGTTGCGGTTATGGTTATTCTCATCGCGTTTAGCTGCATTTGCTTGGCACATGGCTGCCACAGCTTTCAGTCTTTTAGGAAGCGCCCTTTTTCTTGTAAACTTTCCTTTGTATCGCATTTGGGTTGACATTTTCACGCTTGTTTAAAATGCATATAAAATATTTCGCGAAAGACGGATTGAGGAAGCTCAGCGCCGCTCTCTATACGATTATGAGACCTATCTATGCATGAGGTGCGAATGTGTGGGAGATATAGAGGGTACAAACTCTGTCAAAAATTTACAACCAACAGCGTCGTATAGGCATTGGATGTTACTGTACGCTTCGACCAATACTTTTGGCTCATACGTGTACCTACATTGTTGGTTCACAACTTAATTTAATTAATTATTAGTTGCTATTATGAGTTTACAACGATAAGAAAGACAGCGAAATAGGAGAGGTAGACGCAACAGTTAGATCCCCCATCACGAATGTGCTGTCAATAGCAACCGAGAGCACGCCAAGAGTACGAGGCTAGTGGCGGAGCTAATCGATCGGACACAGACCACAGATCGCAGCGCCTCTTTATTTGCTGCGTTTTTGCGGACGTTTCCTAAGCACTGTGTGTCCACTCCTTCTCTCTAGTCTCTCTGAAGGAGACCAAGGAGACTATAGTACTATAGGGAAGGAGCCCAATCTTCTTTCTTTCTTTCTTTGTTTCCTTTGGGCTGGCTCCGGTCTACGCTCTAGAGCGATTTGACCATACGGCCATGTAATTGGCGGGTACATCGAGGCTAGAGTGGAAGGAGGCCAATCTGTGCATTTCAAAGTGGCTACAAAAATGTGGTCAAACAGGGATGGCGCCGCCATCTCTAAGACCTCGAGAAGTAAGCTGAGCTCGATGTCGTATAAGAGAGATGGAAGAGGATCGAATACGCATCCTAGCCTCCATGGCAAATACAGTAGACCCTCGCTTATCTGAGGTAATGTGGGGAGAATGTACCTCGGATTAGTGACATCTCCGATAATACGGAAAACAGTAGCAATGTAGGACTATTCCACGCATAGGTATAGCAGATTCTTCCGTTTTATCCGAGATTCTGCGTATTAGCCGACGATGCACCTCGGATAATACCCAGAAATCGAAGGTCGGATAAACGAGGTTCTACTGTACCAGCAAATACGATAATATACACACAATATTCGAACAATTTAAGAATTGTTAAAATCGTATTTTCGAGACAAACCAGCCTTCATATTGACAAGAGGACACAGATATTTAATCTTCAAAACATTAAAGCATGTTTTTATCTTGAAAACATTGAAGCAAGCAATATCGTTTCGACTTTATATTGTTATTACGGTGTTTTTCTCAAATCGGAAAATAACTACTGGACATTTAAAAAAATTTCTTACCTCAATGAGTAATTGTAATTTCTTTTGTGTGATTTTCTTTTTATTTTCATTCAAATATGTCATCGTCAGAATAATCGTGTTACCGATTCGCTGATTGCGAGGTTTAATACAAACAGATCGCAAAGCATTGTTCTTTGACTAGGAATAATTTACCATCATATTAACCTGAGTAAAAAATGTATTCAAGAATACATAGACGGTTTCCACCGTTCATTGTACAAGAAAACAATACAGGACAATTTTTTAAATTCCTTACGGCACTGAGTAATTGCAATTTCTCGTCTATGATTATCTTTCAATTTTTATTTAACCCTAAAACTCATGACTGGGGGCCGGTCGCACCCCAATTTTTATGCAAGAAATGAGTTTTTTTGCCGATTTCAGTCTTTGAATGGATTGTTCACTAAAGGAATGTTAATTAAATCAGATGGCTCGCACACTATTTACTTTCTTATGAAAATACGAAGAAATTGAGGTATGATAAAGTCCATTTATCTCCGTAGGACCGGTTTAATGACAAAGAAAAGCACGGGGTGCATATACACCCCAGACATGCGTTTGACGATAAAAACAGTCATGAGTTGTTGGGTTAAATATCATTATCGCAACAATTATCGCGTTACCGTTCGCTGTTGGCGAGTTTTTATATAAGCAGATCGCAAAGCATTGTTCTTTGACAGAGGGGATTAATTTACCGTCGTATTTACCTAAGAAAATAAAAATTTATTCAAGAAAAAAAAGCATCAGTATTATATTTAAGACATTTTCTACCGTTCGGTGTACAATTAAACACTGTTATAATGAAAATATTTTTCCATCACTACGTATTGCATTATTATTATTTTCGACCTTTTTCACCGTTAATTATGCAACTAATGCATATTGTTCATTGGGTATTGCTATATTAAACATATTCTCCTCTATTTACGCATTTACGGAGATCTCTCTAGTATATATCGTTTTGCGTCTCTATCGCACGCAGCGCACTTCTCAAGTATCATTCTGCCTCATACACAGCTCACTTCTCATTGTTTATTTGTTTCGTCTCTGTCGCACGCAGCTCACTTCTCGAGGTCTTAGCAGTAGTGGCGCCATCCCTGTTTGACCACATTTTTGTAGCCACTTATTTCAAGTCTCTCCATAAAGGTCTGCATAGACTACGACACTTATTGCGACACAAATGTCTGACACTAATGTCCGTTCTGTTCACACATAAGACGGTTTCGGTGTCTCAGAAAGTGTCTGTACTGTGATGTCGCTACACAAGTGTCTCAGATGTTCACACACAAAACTACTGACACGTCTGCAGTACCCGCTCGTACGCCATGGAGAAACGCCGTGCGGCGGCAGCCGTAACTTTGTGCGCTGTTATTGAGGGGCTATACCAGTGTGACACTAAAAAAATCGATTTTTTTCCCCTTTTTCGACAGTTTATTCTTTCAAGAATATCATTATCATTTATATTATATATATCAATATCATTTTATCTTGCAAAAATCAATAGTTAAATCTTTAAACGCATTTTTCTTGAAATGAGATTTTTCAAATTTGCTGACATTGTAACTCAAAGAGATCCGATTGACTTGAAATTTGAACTGAGTACTCTTGAATATATTTACTTTACAATGACGTAGGAGATTTTTGATCGCATGAAAATTGTCGATTTGGCATTGAAAAAAACGACCATTTTATAGGCAAGAAAAGAGACTTTTTTCATAACTACGCCATTTTGTTAGATTTTGATATTTTTCAAAAATCCTACGTCATTGTACAGGAAATATCTTCCAGTTTAACGACATTTTTTTTTCCTTTTTCGGTTTCAGCTACGCAATCAGCCGGAATCATGTCAGCAGTGGAGGAACTTTTTTTGCGCCTGCGAAGGCAACGCATAAGTCGCTTGGATCTCAATATTTTTCAATGAAAAAATTATGTAATATAAGGCAAATATATTTTTAATTTTCCAAAACATTTAATTGAGTACTTTTCTTCCAAAAAAAATCCTGAAAATCACCCAAATTTCCAGCGTTCACACTAGTATAGCCCCTTAAGCTGTGTTCTTAAATTATGATTTTTTCTGCCGACTTTAGCCGATATTGTGCCCAACTGTTCCGCTCAGTATTGAAGTGCTGCCTGTTTTTTTACTCTATTTTTATAATCAGCACAACATATTTGCCAAAGTTCCGGCAGTCCTTCCACAAGAGATATCAAATTTTTAATGCTCTCCTTGCTCCACGTGATGGCCATTTTGATTTAACGCGGGTCGCGAGTGTCTGGATAATTTCGCGCCGGTTCGAAAACTTGGACACTGCGGCAGACACTCAGACACAACCTGTTCACACGGCGCTCGGCGCGACACCTAGCGAGATGTCGCAATAAATGTCGTGAGATCAGACAGTGGGGTTCACACACAGACACTCGATGTATACATTGAGTGTATACACCAAAGTGTCGTAGTGTAAACCTACCTTAAGAGTTCGGACTCCTCCCACTCTAGCCTCCATGGGCGGGTAGATGATGGCGAAGTAAGGATGAGCAAATCTAAAAAGTGTTATAGAAACAGGCCTGCAAGCCCGACGCGCGCGCCACCGGTCGTGGTAGCGGTGGCTGAGCGGGAAGCGCGCGCGTCATGCCATCCATTTTAAACTGACGAGGCGACATGCGCCGGGGCGTGAACTAGTATATGTTAGATGCGGATGATGTGAAATCATATGGACATTTTTGTAGAGTTAATGAACTTCATAATGGCAGTGATAATTCGTGAGCTGGGGGCTGCTACTAGAGATTCAATTTTGAATGGAGGAAAATGTTTTGCTTCGGCTAGAGAATGAATGAGGATAGAACGATGTAGGTGATGCTCAGGGCAGGCCCAGAAAACGTGGTTCAAGTCTTGTGATTCGTAACCGCATGAGCAGACTGGAGACTGAGTGAGGCGTTTTCTAAAGAGGCTGGCTTGAAGGCTGTAATGATTCCATCGCAATCTGGAGAGTGTTACGATAGATTTTCATTTCAGACGTTTGAATTTAGTAAACCACGTTTTAGAAGAGGCTGTGTAGTAATTTTGGAAGTAGGAGGTGCCCTTGTAGGTATCCTCGAATCGTAGGCGACGGTCAGTAGAGTCAAGGCACTTTTTTCGTGCAATGGGGAAAAGATCTGAGGGTGGAAGAGAGGTGAAAAAGGTTTCGCCGACCGAAATGGCTGATTTTGCAAGGGAATCCGCGACTTCGTTGCCCGGAATTCCGTGATGGCCTGGGATCCAAACTAGGTTGATGCGTATATTCTGATTGATTGCTTCGAGAAGGGCTTTGAGGATGCTGATGGTGAATCGGCAACAAGTTTGCGAAGTCGAGAAGGAGCGGAGAGAGTGAAGACAGCTGAGAGAGTCCGTGAATACGAATGCACTAGGAATGTTGTTGGCCATAATTAATTTAATAGTGTGGTGAATAGCGAGAGGATTGAGGCAAAAGACGATATCCGGTATTTAACGCAGTCCTCTAGTTTCTCGGCTGTTTTACGGCTTTTTCAATAATTTTTTACGGGCAAAACATCGAAAAAATCAATCTCATTGTTTTTGCATAATCTTTATTAACATTTAAATAAGCTTTACAAATTTTTTGAAGTCATAATATATAATAGAATAAACGTTATAGTGGCCGACAGGAAGACATCAAGTAAATGAGGTGCTTGACGGTGACCAAGATTGCGGCTGTTCTGCTTATCTGAAATCAAAAAACCAAACGGCATTTTAATCTTCATATTTAAGACTAGCAATTGAACTAGAGTGAATTCTAAATTACAAAAATTGACTTTTTTATATACTTTTGAAAATTACATTCTATTTTTTACTCGTTTTTTCTTAAGTTTTTCACTCGTACAAAAAAAACTATCGAAGCAATCATGATAATCCTAGTTCAATCGCTGGCTTATAACATATTAAAGATGCTTTATAAATTTGAACAAGATCGGTGCAGTAGTTTCTGAAATATCGTGGTCACCGTTTCGAAAAATGGTGTTTCGAGAAAAACGCGTTTGAAAGTATACCTGCTCCGTATATCTGCTCCGTTCCAGGGCCGTAACTTGTGAACCACTTCGAATATCGAAAAATCCTTTGGCACACATTTTCTACACATGTTGTAGATGTGATTTATGAAAAAAAAAATCGATTTTTTCGACCCGAGAAACTAGAGGACCGCCTTAAGGGATATGGAGAGGGAGGGACAGTAGACTGCCAGACCAACGTAGGTGCCTGAGTCAGACTTCGAGCCGTCTATATAGAAGAATGGGGCCTCATCCGCGTTGTTAAAGTGTGCTAAGAATTCAGATTTGGGGTCAACCGATGCTTGTATCAGGAAACCTGTTTTAATATCAATTAAAAGGTCAGATAAATCAATGGAGGGAGAGATGTTGTAGCATGGAGGGAAACGAAGGGGTTCTATGAGGCCTTTGTGGTGAACAAGATTGTTGTAGGCTTTGAGCAAGGGAATCTGGAAAAGTGTCTAATGAGTGTTCGATGATCTGAGTGAAAATGAGAGTGTAGGTAAAGAGGTAAGAAGAAGGTGATCAGAGGATGAAAAGGTTTTGAGAATAAATTTGTCACTGAGAAATTGAATACGAGAGAGAAGCAGAGGCTCGCGCGCTTCCGCGAGAACCACGTTTGGGGTAGAGGTGCAAAGGCCAAGGGCGAGTCTCAAGGCTTTTTGCTGGATTATTTCTATTTTGTTAAGTGAAGGGAGTAGAGTAACAGTAGCGGTTCTAATTCAAAAGGAGGTCACCGGGTCGAGAGGAGGTCGCCGGGCGCGTGTGATGCCACAAAGGGGACCTCTATGGAGGGGATAGCCATGCGGTCCGTGGAGTGACTGGCGGGAGGGGGAAGTCAGCGTCGATGAGTGTTTTGTGTGTGTGTGTGTGTGTGTGTGTGTGTGTGTGTGTGTGTGTGTCAAATATCCGTAGTGGATCCGTTATCCTGAAACATAATAAAGCATGCATCTTATTAACCTATCAAATATAATCATATTTTGAATCATATTAAAGATAATACGAACCATCGACCCAATATAAGTTTAAGCAGGTGGGGCATGTGTCGCGCATCGAAACTTGGTGGGTCGGCCCGCCGCAGTTGGTGCAAAAGATCCCCCGGATGTTGTTGAAGCGCTCGCTGAAGTGGCCACATCTTTGGATCAGCCGATCAACCACGTCCCGCATGTCGAAATAGCACGACACACAAAATATTGCCCGATCGTTTTCGGTGAAATATTCATAATTGACACAGCACATGACGTCCCGGTTCAACCGATTTATTTGCTGCTGGTCCACAACTATTTCCCGCATATAATGAACTCCCTCGTCTGAGGCATCACCCAATCCACTATCGACGGATTCGGTGTCACTGTCTAGTTCGGCCAACTCCATATCATTGTGTGCAAGCCGTTCAATTTCCGCCCACTCATCATCGTCATCATCGGCGATATCAATAACGTCTTCGTCTACCCCAACTTCCACTTCGTCGTCATCGGCGATATCAATAATGTCTTCGTCTACCACAACTTCCACTTCGTCGTCATCGGCGATATTCACAACAACTTCCATCTCATCATCGACGAGATCGATCACTTCAATTTGGTTCGACATTTTTCTTAACTGATTTTCCGTTTTCGGATTCTGTCACACTGACACCTCGGAGGTTGAAGACTGGAATGACGAAAACTGCTGTTCCGATCCTTCTTCGGATTTCGATTTTTGGATCCTCATGGGCTTATAGCAGGGTGGGGGATGGTCAACAGGATGTGAAAATGGTTTTCCAACATTAGTTGGGACTTGTAGAAAAAAAAAATCTTGCAAGATGTTGCATCCTGGTCAGGGATAAACGAAAAGTTTTTTCTTAACTATCTCTATGGGGTAGGCATCTGCTATCCAGAAGAGGGTGCACTCGTGGAGGTGAAAGCTGACCAGGCTCTCCAAGCATTGACTTTTACGATCTCTACAGAACGGCGTAAGGTCATGGAGACTAAACTGGCGTATTATGAAGAACATCTTAGAGTTTTCAGATTACCGTCTAGGCGCAACTTGGTGCCATTTTAAATATTCGGTCCAGATATCGGGTGGTGATATATTTCACTCAAGAACGCAAAATAAAAAAATTAAAAAAAAAAAAAAAAAAAACAACGAGGTCTTGGTTCCATTCCGAAAGACAATGCCAATTGCATCCGCCTTGTCTCAAAGCTCGACGACACTCGAGACAGGTCCTGACAGGTTTCTTGGAAAAACTGTAATCTTTAAGGATCAAAGGGACCGCGGATGGACCACTTGAGCGCAGCTCTTGAAAAGTCGAGGTCCCCATTCCGAAAGATAATGTCAAGATGTTTGCATGCGTGTCCACTCCTGTCACGAGTCTCGCCAACACTTTAGACAGGTCTCGACAAGTCAGGATTTCTTGGAAAAACCATATACTTTAGAGATCAAGGGCCGTTGGCGCCGATGGACAACTTGAGCTGCAGGACCTATGAAATTTTTCGACCCGAGGCATCCCGACTTCCTGTTCTTTGTCTCATGTTCCTCGAGCAATCTACGCGTTATCGGATAACTCTGTTTTTTCCCGAAAGAGGGCCGAAGTTTTTTCCCCCGAAGGGCCTTTTTAATGATCTGCTCCACTCAAATCTGACCACACTTTGCATTAAGCAGTCAGTCTCTTAACATCGTGGAAGTTTTTTCGTACTCATCAACATGGAGCAAATCTTGCATGACCAAGCCGTGCTTTTACGCTCATTCGAAGATTTTGTTGCGTGGGAGCAACGATGCGTCGAGTTCATCGAAGGGCTGGAAACGCAAAGCCGGATTAAGCGCCCGCGATTATTAATCGGACATCAACAGTCACTCATAGCTCAAATAGCGCGTCTGGAAGGATTGAGGAATTGTGTGCGGAGTCGTTTCGTACACACGGGCGCAGGACACGGTGGTCATGAGTTAATCTGGCGAGAGATTGAAACATCCTTCGAGAGTCGGATATTGACCGGGTCCATCATCAATCGCAGCCACATCGAGCCGAGAAACTTTCTAAATGATGCTCGCGTCCTAGTGCTTCAACATGTGCAAAATATTATCGGCAAGCACAACAGCATCAAAATCAATACAGTGTTTAATGGTGAATTCGCGAGTGGTGACAAACATGCGAATAAAAGTGTCAACACGCGAAACTGTGAACTATTTAGCACAAGCGATTTGAACGAGTGGTATGAACAACGTGTTGTGGAGCCCACTTTAACATTACTCGATGAATTTCAAGAACGTGATAGTGGCTGGGCTCTGCAGAAAATACTTAACCTCACGATAAATGTGAATAAGTATAATCCGATGCGTGCCGGGTGCTCCATATCATTGCCATGGGAAATAATGATGAAGAGGGCTGTGGTTAACGTCAAATCCAAAGATAACGCGTGTTTCGCATGGGCAGTTGTCGCTGCTCTATACCCAGCTGAACAAAACAGCCACCGTACATCTTCTTACCCGCATTATGCAACAGTACTGAATCTCCAGGATATCGAATTCCCGGTGACGATACATCAAATGAAGAAATTTGAAGCTCATAACAATGTATCGATCAACGTGTATACCACCACCGCCAAAAAGGACATTGTTCCGATACGCGTAACTCAACACAAGAAGGAAAAGCACATCAATTTGCTGTACATGCAAGATACCGAGGACAGCAATGTGGGGCACTTCGTATGGATCAAGAACCTGTCGAGACTCGTGAGGGCACAACTGACCAAAATGGAGCATAGCAAATATATCTGTGATCGGTATGTAGTTACCATAATATATGTATATATATATAGGTAATTATATATGCTAGACGAATTAAACAAAAAACAATATTTTTTTTTTTCAGGTGTTTGCACTACTTTGGTTCCGAGGAAAAATTGCGATCACATGAGGTCGATTGTGGGGCGATAAACGACTGCGCGATCCGACTACCAAACGACACCAATAAGTGGCTCCAGTTCAGCAACTTTAGCCGGAAAGAGCGACATCCCTTCATTGTGTATGCTGATTTGGAGTGTGTGCTGGCAAAGACCGATGGAGGGAACCTATCGAAAGACATATATCAACACCATGAAGTGTTTAGTATCGGATACTATGTGCGTTGTTCGTATGACGACTCATTATCTTCCTATCATTCACGTCGCAGTGCTGATTGCGTATCATGGTTTGTCGAAGAACTAAAAAACCTGGCACTACGGATAAAAGAAACTTTCCGTGATAATGTACCAATGGTGCATTTAACACCGAGTGAGTGGGCTAGTTTTCGCGCAGCGACTCAATGTCATATATGTGAGAAACCATTTGCGCAAGAAGATGTACGCGTTCGAGATCATTGCCATCTGACTGGGCGCTATAGAGGCCCTGCCCATTCCAACTGCAACCTAAATTACAAGCAGTCATTTTTCATTCCTGTAGTTTTCCACAATTTATCCGGTTACGATGCGCATTTTATAATCAAGGAAGTAGCCACAGCGTTCGAAGGGAGAACCGATGTGCTTCCAATCACAAAGGAGAAATACATATCCTTCACGAAGCATGTTAAAATTACAGACGATTCAAAACACAGGATCCAATTGCGCTTTATCGACTCATACAAATTCCTCAACACCAGTCTCGACAAATTAGCATCATTCTTGACCGAGGATAAACTGAAAATTTTACGCACTCAATTCCCAACTCTCTCGACAGACGATTTCAATTTGCTGACACGAAAAGGGGTCTTCCCTTATGAATATATTGATGACGTGACGAAGCTAGACGACACTTGCCTACCACCACGTGACGCATTTTACAGTTCCCTTACAGATGCTACAGTATGTGAGAGCGGGTACGCACATGCTGAGAAAGTTTGGGAGCGGTTCTCCATTCGAACGCTGGGTGACTATAGCGATTTGTATCTGAAGACAGATGTCTTGTTATTAGCCGATATTTTCGAAAACTTTCGAAATACATGCGTTGAGAGCTGTGGCCTAGATCCCGCGTATTACTACACATTGCCCGGATACACCTGGGATGCAATGTTAAAACACTCGAATGTCAAGTTTGAATTGCTAACTGACATCGACATGGTTTTATTCGTTGAGCGCGGTATACGCGGTGGTCTGAGTCAATGCTCAAACCGATATGCACACGCTAATAACAAGTACATGGAGTCGTTTGATCCATCGAAAGCATCATCATACTTGATGTATTTTGACGTCAACAATTTGTATGGATGGGCAATGTGCCAACCCTTGCCATATGCAGATTTTCGATGGGTCAACGACGTGTCCAAGTTTGATCCATCATGCATCGCGCTAGACTCACCTATAGGCTACATCCTTGAGGTCGACTTGGAATATCCCCAATCTCTACATGATGCGCACAAAGACCTACCGTTTTGCCCAATACACGAAAAACCGCCGGGTAAGCGGGAAGAAAAGCTGCTAGCAACCGTCTGTGATAAAAAACGCTACATCATACACTATAGAAATTTGCAACAATGTTTACGCCATGGGCTTCGCCTCACGAAAATCCATAGGGTATTACAATTCACACAATCCCCATGGCTACGTTCATATATCGAGTTAAATACTCAGTTTCGAACGCTGGCCAAAAACGATTTCGAAAAGAATTTGTTCAAATTAATGAATAATGCGGTCTTTGGCAAAACGATGGAGAATGTGCGCAATCATGTAGATGTAAAGCTTTTGACAAAATGGGAGGGCAGATATGGCGTAGAGGCAATGATTGCGAAGCCAAACTTCCACAGCCGAAGTGTTTTTTCGGAAAACCTCGTGGCCGTGGAATTGCGCAATCTCGAGGTGAAGTTCAACAAGCCGATATATGTGGGTATGTGCATACTCGACATATCCAAAACGTGCTTGTATGGATTTCACCACGAGTATATGGTACCTCTGTATCGAGATAGATGTAAAGTCATGTATACCGATACGGATAGTCTCATATATGCCATTGAGAGCGAAGATGTATATGCCGACATGAAGCGCAACATTGAAAAATTTGATACGAGCGACTATTCAGCGGACAATAGGTATGATATGCCGCTTGTTAACAAAAAGGTACCCGGTCTCATGAAAGACGAATGCAATGGTGCAATTATGACCGAGTTCATTGGACTTCGATCGAAAATGTACGCGACACGTGTCGAGGGTAAGAAGGACACGAAAAAAGTTAAAGGTGTCAAGAGCAGTGTTGTGGCTAGGACAATCACGTTTGACGATTATGCTCAATGCTTGAAGGAAAATATTGAAATGGAGCGTAGTCAAACGTGCATTCAATCAAAATTACACCAAGTATACACCATTCGCGAGACGAAAATTGCTCTGAGTCCTCATGACGATAAGCGGTATATCATACCTGGGACCTCTGATACCCTACCATGGGGGCATTATAGAATACCGTCGTAAAAAGTTTTGTAAATTTTTTTTTCCACAACCGTGATGTAAAAATTGTGTACATTTTTGTGAATATCAATGTATAAAACTCGTGAAAAATTATGTATATATTGTGTTCACTCGATGTAAAACATGTTAAAATTATGATTGTTGTTGTAAATATTTAATTGTGTAAGAATGGGTCCATTATTTTCTGTAAATAAAGAAACGGACTTTTTATAATCACATGTGTTTATTCACTCTATCCATTTCCTCGTACCCACGTTCCACGAAAAAAGGGATTATCGACGGCGGGAAGAGGGGGAAAAAGCAAGCCTGCTGTGGAGTCGGTCGAAGGCCTTGGAAGGATACATGCGGAGACGACCAACAGGTCAAGAGTCATAAAACACGCATATTTTCAATTTTCTTCATTATCGACTACAAATCGGATTTACTTATCCAACTATTGTAGCTATTGTCGAACCCGAGCCATTCAACAAACATTCGATTACCGCGCTTCTTCAATACTGCTTCAATGAGATAGATATCGGGGTGCCTGACACTGAGAAGCTCTTGTTCGTAAAAACCCCCGGCGATCGGTTCATCTTTATGGTCCTTCAAGTGGTACGTCACGGGATGAGTTTTTTTCACACAATAGATTGTATATATTTCTGTTGTCCAGTTTGGCGTGTAACCCTTTTCGAAAACAGTCTTAAATCTGCTGATTCTCACTTTATTACCAACGGCGAATTTCGGCGATCTTTCCATTGGAGGCTTATTGAAAATCTGCTGCAGTTGCTTCTCATTTTTCCACGTTCACGTTTCTCGGCTTCATCTTAATGGTGCGGTGTACAGAATCGTTATATTCGGCTACTAGATTGTCAAGAATATCGATCCACTTATAATTACCACGAAGACTAAATTGCATCCACATCTTGTCAAAAGTCATTTTTGCTTTGAACATCGATAACTCAGCGATAAAAAATCGTACAGAGCTCTCCCACCGCTCAAATTAAAAGGGAAGAATCCAGATAGACGATCCTTTCAATCCGAATGCCGCGAGAACGACGCTAGGAGCTTTGTTTATTCACCAAAGATAAAATCGGTGCTCGGAATGGTTCTCGGAGCCTTGATGGGACATTCCCGACATTACTGCCCCGAATTCGTCTCCGTTTTTATTCTACTTCCGGTCAGATTGGGTCGAGAATGTCCGATCGAGGCCCCGAGAACCATTCCGAGCACCGATTTTATCTTTGGTGAATAAACAAAGCTCCTAGCGTCGTTCTCGCGGCATTCGGATTGAAAGGATCGTCTAGCTGGATTCTTCCCTTTTAATTTGAGCGGTGGGAGAGCTCTGTACGATTTTTTATCGCTGAGTTATCGATGTTCAAAGCAAAAATGACTTTTGACAAGATGTGGATGCAATTTAGTCTTCGTGGTAATTATAAGTGGATCGATATTCTTGACAATCTAGTAGCCGAATATAACGATTCTGTACACCGCACCATTAAGATGAAGCCGAGAAACGTGAACGTGGAAAAATGAGAAGCAACTGCAGCAGATTTTCAATAAGCCTCCAATGGAAAGATCGCCGAAATTCGCCGTTGGTAATAAAGTGAGAATCAGCAGATTTAAGACTGTTTTCGAAAAGGGTTACACGCCAAACTGGACAACAGAAATATATACAATCTATTGTGTGAAAAAAACTCATCCCGTGACGTACCACTTGAAGGACCATAAAGATGAACCGATCGCCGGGGGTTTTTACGAACAAGAGCTTCTCAGTGTCAGGCACCCCGATATCTATCTCATTGAAGCAGTATTGAAGAAGCGCGGTAATCGAATGTTTGTTGAATGGCTCGGGTTCGACAATAGCTACAATAGTTGGATAAGTAAATCCGATTTGTAGTCGATAATGAAGAAAATTGAAAATATGCGTGTTTTATGACTCTTGACCTGTTGGTCGTCTCCGCATGTATCCTTCCAAGGCCTTCGACCGACTCCACAGCAGGCTTGCTTTTTCCCCCTCTTCCCGCCGTCGATAATCCCTTTTTTCGTGGAACGTGGGTACGAGGAAATGGGTAGAGTGAATAAACACATGTGATTATAAAAAGTCCGTTTCTTTATTTACAGAAAATAATGGACCCATTCTTACACAATTAAATATTTACAACAACAATCATAATTTTAACATGTTTTACATCGAGTGAACACAATATATACATAATTTTTCACGAGTTTTATACATTGATATTCACAAAAATGTACACAATTTTTACATCACGGTTGTGGAAAAAAAAATTTACAAAACTTTTTACGACGGTATTCTATAATGCCCCCATGGTAGGGTATCAGAGGTCCCAGGTATGATATACCGCTTATCGTCATGAGGACTCAGAGCAATTTTCGTCTCGCGAATGGTGTATACTTGGTGTAATTTTGATTGAATGCACGTTTGACTACGCTCCATTTCAATATTTTCCTTCAAGCATTGAGCATAATCGTCAAACGTGATTGTCCTAGCCACAACACTGCTCTTGACACCTTTAACTTTTTTCGTGTCCTTCTTACCCTCGACACGTGTCGCGTACATTTTCGATCGAAGTCCAATGAACTCGGTCATAATTGCACCATTGCATTCGTCTTTCATGAGACCGGGTACCTTTTTGTTAACAAGCGGCATATCATACCTATTGTCCGCTGAATAGTCGCTCGTATCAAATTTTTCAATGTTGCGCTTCATGTCGGCATATACATCTTCGCTCTCAATGGCATATATGAGACTATCCGTATCGGTATACATGACTTTACATCTATCTCGATACAGAGGTACCATATACTCGTGGTGAAATCCATACAAGCACGTTTTGGATATGTCGAGTATGCACATACCCACATATATCGGCTTGTTGAACTTCACCTCGAGATTGCGCAATTCCACGGCCACGAGGTTTTCCGAAAAAACACTTCGGCTGTGGAAGTTTGGCTTCGCAATCATTGCCTCTACGCCATATCTGCCCTCCCATTTTGTCAAAAGCTTTACATCTACATGATTGCGCACATTCTCCATCGTTTTGCCAAAGACCGCATTATTCATTAATTTGAACAAATTCTTTTCGAAATCGTTTTTGGCCAGCGTTCGAAACTGAGTATTTAACTCGATATATGAACGTAGCCATGGGGATTGTGTGAATTGTAATACCCTATGGATTTTCGTGAGGCGAAGCCCATGGCGTAAACATTGTTGCAAATTTCTATAGTGTATGATGTAGCGTTTTTTATCACAGACGGTTGCTAGCAGCTTTTCTTCCCGCTTACCCGGCGGTTTTTCGTGTATTGGGCAAAACGGTAGGTCTTTGTGCGCATCATGTAGAGATTGGGGATATTCCAAGTCGACCTCAAGGATGTAGCCTATAGGTGAGTCTAGCGCGATGCATGATGGATCAAACTTGGACACGTCGTTGACCCATCGAAAATCTGCATATGGCAAGGGTTGGCACATTGCCCATCCATACAAATTGTTGACGTCAAAATACATCAAGTATGATGATGCTTTCGATGGATCAAACGACTCCATGTACTTGTTATTAGCGTGTGCATATCGGTTTGAGCATTGACTCAGACCACCGCGTATACCGCGCTCAACGAATAAAACCATGTCGATGTCAGTTAGCAATTCAAACTTGACATTCGAGTGTTTTAACATTGCATCCCAGGTGTATCCGGGCAATGTGTAGTAATACGCGGGATCTAGGCCATAGCTCTCAACGCATGTATTTCGAAAGTTTTCGAAAATATCGGCTAATAACAAGACATCTGTCTTCAGATACAAATCGCTATAGTCACCCAGCGTTCGAATGGAGAACCGCTCCCAAACTTTCTCAGCATGTGCGTACCCGCTCTCACATACTGTAGCATCTGTAAGGGAACTGTAAAATGCGTCACGTGGTGGTAGGCAAGTGTCGTCTAGCTTCGTCACGTCATCAATATATTCATAAGGGAAGACCCCTTTTCGTGTCAGCAAATTGAAATCGTCTGTCGAGAGAGTTGGGAATTGAGTGCGTAAAATTTTCAGTTTATCCTCGGTCAAGAATGATGCTAATTTGTCGAGACTGGTGTTGAGGAATTTGTATGAGTCGATAAAGCGCAATTGGATCCTGTGTTTTGAATCGTCTGTAATTTTAACATGCTTCGTGAAGGATATGTATTTCTCCTTTGTGATTGGAAGCACATCGGTTCTCCCTTCGAACGCTGTGGCTACTTCCTTGATTATAAAATGCGCATCGTAACCGGATAAATTGTGGAAAACTACAGGAATGAAAAATGACTGCTTGTAATTTAGGTTGCAGTTGGAATGGGCAGGGCCTCTATAGCGCCCAGTCAGATGGCAATGATCTCGAACGCGTACATCTTCTTGCGCAAATGGTTTCTCACATATATGACATTGAGTCGCTGCGCGAAAACTAGCCCACTCACTCGGTGTTAAATGCACCATTGGTACATTATCACGGAAAGTTTCTTTTATCCGTAGTGCCAGGTTTTTTAGTTCTTCGACAAACCATGATACGCAATCAGCACTGCGACGTGAATGATAGGAAGATAATGAGTCGTCATACGAACAACGCACATAGTATCCGATACTAAACACTTCATGGTGTTGATATACGTCTTTCGATAGGTTCCCTCCATCGGTCTTTGCCAGCACACACTCCAAATCAGCATACACAATGAAGGGATGTCGCTCTTTCCGGCTAAAGTTGCTGAACTGGAGCCACTTATTGGTGTCGTTTGGTAGTCGGATCGCGCAGTCGTTTATCGCCCCACAATCGACCTCATGTGATCGCAATTTTTCCTCGGAACCAAAGTAGTGCAAACACCTGAAAAAAAAAAATATTGTTTTTTGTTTAATTCGTCTAGCATATATAATTACCTATATATATATACATATATTATGGTAACTACATACCGATCACAGATATATTTGCTATGCTCCATTTTGGTCAGTTGTGCCCTCACGAGTCTCGACAGGTTCTTGATCCATACGAAGTGCCCCACATTGCTGTCCTCGGTATCTTGCATGTACAGCAAATTGATGTGCTTTTCCTTCTTGTGTTGAGTTACGCGTATCGGAACAATGTCCTTTTTGGCGGTGGTGGTATACACGTTGATCGATACATTGTTATGAGCTTCAAATTTCTTCATTTGATGTATCGTCACCGGGAATTCGATATCCTGGAGATTCAGTACTGTTGCATAATGCGGGTAAGAAGATGTACGGTGGCTGTTTTGTTCAGCTGGGTATAGAGCAGCGACAACTGCCCATGCGAAACACGCGTTATCTTTGGATTTGACGTTAACCACAGCCCTCTTCATCATTATTTCCCATGGCAATGATATGGAGCACCCGGCACGCATCGGATTATACTTATTCACATTTATCGTGAGGTTAAGTATTTTCTGCAGAGCCCAGCCACTATCACGTTCTTGAAATTCATCGAGTAATGTTAAAGTGGGCTCCACAACACGTTGTTCATACCACTCGTTCAAATCGCTTGTGCTAAATAGTTCACAGTTTCGCGTGTTGACACTTTTATTCGCATGTTTGTCACCACTCGCGAATTCACCATTAAACACTGTATTGATTTTGATGCTGTTGTGCTTGCCGATAATATTTTGCACATGTTGAAGCACTAGGACGCGAGCATCATTTAGAAAGTTTCTCGGCTCGATGTGGCTGCGATTGATGATGGACCCGGTCAATATCCGACTCTCGAAGGATGTTTCAATCTCTCGCCAGATTAACTCATGACCACCGTGTCCTGCGCCCGTGTGTACGAAACGACTCCGCACACAATTCCTCAATCCTTCCAGACGCGCTATTTGAGCTATGAGTGACTGTTGATGTCCGATTAATAATCGCGGGCGCTTAATCCGGCTTTGCGTTTCCAGCCCTTCGATGAACTCGACGCATCGTTGCTCCCACGCAACAAAATCTTCGAATGAGCGTAAAAGCACGGCTTGGTCATGCAAGATTTGCTCCATGTTGATGAGTACGAAAAAACTTCCACGATGTTAAGAGACTGACTGCTTAATGCAAAGTGTGGTCAGATTTGAGTGGAGCAGATCATTAAAAAGGCCCTTCGGGGGAAAAAACTTCGGCCCTCTTTCGGGAAAAAACAGAGTTATCCGATAACGCGTAGATTGCTCGAGGAACATGAGACAAAGAACAGGAAGTCGGGATGCCTCGGGTCGAAAAATTTCATAGGTCCTGCAGCTCAAGTTGTCCATCGGCGCCAACGGCCCTTGATCTCTAAAGTATATGGTTTTTCCAAGAAATCCTGACTTGTCGAGACCTGTCTAAAGTGTTGGCGAGACTCGTGACAGGAGTGGACACGCATGCAAACATCTTGACATTATCTTTCGGAATGGGGACCTCGACTTTTCAAGAGCTGCGCTCAAGTGGTCCATCCGCGGTCCCTTTGATCCTTAAAGATTACAGTTTTTCCAAGAAACCTGTCAGGACCTGTCTCGAGTGTCGTCGAGCTTTGAGACAAGGCGGATGCAATTGGCATTGTCTTTCGGAATGGAACCAAGACCTCGTTGTTTTTTTTTTTTTTTTTTTTAATTTTTTTATTTTGCGTTCTTGAGTGAAATATATCACCACCCGATATCTGGACCGAATATTTAAAATGGCACCAAGTTGCGCCTAGACGGTAATCTGAAAACTCTAAGATGTTCTTCATAATACGCCAGTTTAGTCTCCATGACCTTACGCCGTTCTGTAGAGATCGTAAAAGTCAATGCTTGGAGAGCCTGGTCAGCTTTCACCTCCACGAGTGCACCCTCTTCTGGATAGCAGATGCCTACCCCATAGAGATAGTTAAGAAAAAACTTTTCGTTTATCCCTGACCAGGATGCAACATCTTGCAAGATTTTTTTTTTCTACAAGTCCCAACTAATGTTGGAAAACCATTTTCACATCCTGTTGACCATCCCCCACCCTGCTATAAGCCCATGAGGATCCAAAAATCGAAATCCGAAGAAGGATCGGAACAGCAGTTTTCGTCATTCCAGTCTTCAACCTCCGAGGTGTCAGTGTGACAGAATCCGAAAACGGAAAATCAGTTAAGAAAAATGTCGAACCAAATTGAAGTGATCGATCTCGTCGATGATGAGATGGAAGTTGTTGTGAATATCGCCGATGACGACGAAGTGGAAGTTGTGGTAGACGAAGACATTATTGATATCGCCGATGACGACGAAGTGGAAGTTGGGGTAGACGAAGACGTTATTGATATCGCCGATGATGACGATGATGAGTGGGCGGAAATTGAACGGCTTGCACACAATGATATGGAGTTGGCCGAACTAGACAGTGACACCGAATCCGTCGATAGTGGATTGGGTGATGCCTCAGACGAGGGAGTTCATTATATGCGGGAAATAGTTGTGGACCAGCAGCAAATAAATCGGTTGAACCGGGACGTCATGTGCTGTGTCAATTATGAATATTTCACCGAAAACGATCGGGCAATATTTTGTGTGTCGTGCTATTTCGACATGCGGGACGTGGTTGATCGGCTGATCCAAAGATGTGGCCACTTCAGCGAGCGCTTCAACAACATCCGGGGGATCTTTTGCACCAACTGCGGCGGGCCGACCCACCAAGTTTCGATGCGCGACACATGCCCCACCTGCTTAAACTTATATTGGGTCGATGGTTCGTATTATCTTTAATATGATTCAAAATATGATTATGTTTGATAGGTTAATAAGATGCATGCTTTATTATGTTTCAGGATAACGGATCCACTACGGATATTTGACACACACACACACACACACACACACACACACACACACACACACACACACACACACACACACACACACACACACACACACCAAAGATTTGATGTATAATTTATACTATGCAACGTTATTTGTTCAATTTAATTATTAATAAACTATTGTTTTATTGTCATATGATTCAAAGCATTCTTTTTGCCCCCCTCCCCCTTCCTTCCACACAAATACACTCACACACACGCACTCACACTCACACACACACACACACACACACACACACACACACACACACACACACACACACACAAAACACTCATCGACGCTGACTTCCCCCTCCCGCCAGTCACTCCACGGACCGCATGGCTATCCCCTCCATAGAGGTCCCCTCTGTGGCATCACACGCGCCCGGCGACCTCCTCTCGACCCGGTGACCTCCTTTTGAATTAGAACCGCTACTGTTACTCTACTGAAGGGTGATGTTTAAAAGGTGTAACCGACGAACCGTATTCAATTATGCTACGTAGGAGAGCTCTGTAGATGTGGACGAGGGAAGAAGGATCAGCGCCCCACCAGGTGGCGCGAAGGCATTTAATAATGTTTAATAGGTTGTTGCATTTTGAAATGAGTTGGTTAAAATGTGGGTTCCATGATAAGTGGTTGTCCAGGAAAAGTCCGAGGAATCTGGCTTGAAGGCAGCCTGATACCGGAGAAGAATCTATAATCACAGAGGGTTGAAGAGGGTCAAATTTGTTGCGAGAGAAAACTACTAATTTAGATTTGGATGGTTCGATTGAGAGGCCTCTCGAGTGTAAGTATCCTGAGACTTGGTCCAAAGAGGTTTGTAGAGAAGAGGGGAAGTTGACAAGCTGACGAGATGTAAAAAAATGGCTATGTCATCGGCAAATTGAAGGCAGGAGCTTTGCGGGTGAAGGTGTTATTCTAATTGGTTTGTATATAGAATATATAGTAGAGGGCTTAGAATGCAGCCTTGAGGAACACCTTTGAGGGTTTGGAAGGGACCGTGAATAACACCAGCTACCTTAAAGTGGAGAGAACGAGAAGAAGTGAGATCGTAGATGAATCTACAGTAGGACCGTGGGAGGCCGATGTGTTTGAGGTAGTCGGTGAGAATACCAGGGTCGACGTTGTCAAAGGCATTGGGCACGTCCATAAAAATACATGCCGTAAAGCGGGGCGGGGTTGAAATTCCGAACTTTGAATGACCAGACGGCTCAAAATTCCGAATTTTAATGTTCCGAAACTATAACTTTCGTAAAGATCATGCCAGCGAAAGTCTATATACTGTACTGTAAATGATGCAGAACGGTACGAGTAGGGATAGAAAAAGGATCCAAATATGATTTCTTATACGAGATAATTTTCAAAAATAGTATGAAGAAGATCAACGTTTTACTTGGACGACCAGTAATACGACATATAAAACTCCGAATATCTAATATTAAGCATGCAACGAAATTCCGAAATTTCTATTATAGAAAACGAGCTATATCCGAAAAATTAAATATAATAAAAGCTAATGAGAGATTCCTCAGCCTCACGAAAGTTTTGGACTCCGCAAATCATAGCTTCGATCATCCAGTTTGCGAAAATTGAAGTTTAGATAGTGTAAAATTCCGATAAAAAATGTTCAGAACGTTCAAAATTTCGAAAACTGACACATGAAGCAGATAGCAATTTAGCCTAACGCGTTCAGATGGCAGCACGACTATTGCAAAGCTTGTGAACCATGTTTTCACGAATCAAGTGTCAGAGGTCGCTACCAGGTTATAAAAAGAGCTGTCGTTTCTTTCTTACGATCGATCTGAGCCAAGCGCATTGTGACAGCAGTCTGCCTGAACATGCTGATTAACGTTTGCAATTATAACATTATGGAAACTGTGCAAAATCAACAATAATAAAATCATAATTAGTTGATAGCTACTAATTCATACATTATTCATTATGTATTATTTTATCAGAACCCGTAAATATAAAATTGCTCCTGGTAAAAAAAATAATTTTCGAAAGTGTTCGATCATTTGCAGAGGGTTGTATCTCCGTCAAAAATGATCGTAGAGATTTTTTTCAAATATTTTGAAGCTCGTTATATCTTTAAGCTTAAATAACCCATTTCCCATGAAAAATCTAAAAACGAGTTAACACGAAGGTATTGACATAATCTTGCGTTTAATTTCTGTCCACTAACGATATATGGACCTCAGCGGAAGTTATACGCGAGCGCGTTTTCATGTTTGGAATTTTGTAATAAGTTACCATTTTGAAATCGGGGATCAAATTTACGTACACATCTCAAGGACTCCAACGGCTATCTTTCTTGTTAATTTCGTCAAGTTTCGCTACAAATTGCATGTTTGATTTCGATTTGAAAAAAGAGCCTCTTTTTCAATGCTAATTTTGTAGAAAATGTCATGGTGAACAAATTCGATGTCTATACTTTAATTTCATTGAGCGCATATTTTGCAAGATATTCGATAGAAAGGAAACGAAGATCGGTTTCTATTTGTTAAATTGCAAAAAGAAACATGTTTTGGACCTCCTGGATGATCCTGGATTGCGTGACAGCAATATTACCAAGCTACCGCCCGTGCTATCACACGAAAGACAATCCGTAGTTATATTCGGTTATGTTTTCGGCTCGCAACTATCATTTAGTGATTTTTTATAAACATTCAAAAGCAAAAGTTCTTTTTTTTTCATTTTTCGTTTGTAAAATGAAAACTGATGAAGCAAGCTTGATGTCCTTAAGAGACGAATTTCAGAAAATCCAAGTGCACAGAAAATGAGCGTTGGCACGACTCCATCGGATTATTATTAACGGAGAAAAACCGCAAAAATCAGCGTTTTTTCAAAAATGCATAACGCCGCTATTTTTCCAGTTGGAGTGCAGGCTCTCCGCGCGATAGTAATAATTATTAGGTACTTTATATATGCACAAGCCAGGCGCTGTCAGATAATTAGTTTTTGCATAATTGCCATAAGAATTTTTAATTACACTATCTTGGAACGTGCCTAGATGCGTCATGGATGGTCCGATTGCAATTTTCCAAACAGATTTTGAAAGTAGAAGTATAGTACTAAATAACGTATATTCTCATTTTGCGTTGAAATGTTGCGAAATAGGTGAGAAAGACTTGCAAACATGACTGAAAACGGACGGGCGCGTGAAACTGGTTAGGCGGTAGGGGTAGGACGGCAGACGCGGGGAACGCGTATATATGGTATTGGGAGCACGCTGCGCAAGTTATAAATCTTCACATGCGATTATCTCAGCAACTACTTGACCTATCTTAAATTTTTCGATATACCATACCCATGTTTCCCTTGCTTTTTCATGCGTGTACACAGGACCTAAAAGAGGTATTTTGCCCGTTTGCATTTGTCACGCTCATGGGCATCAAACGCCGCTGTGGAACAGCTGTCAGTCTTTCAGCTGTCACTGTCATCTGACACCGTAACAAACTTGTATCGCGTTAAAAAACATATATTTATTCATGCCGAAATTATCTTTACAAATAGTACATTCAAATATTATGATGCATGTACAAAGTACTCTGATATAATGCAATTATGTTTTCCTCGCTTTTTCATGCGTGTGACCGGTGAATGCCTTGTTATAAATTATTAATAAGATAGCACATTCAGATATACTGATACATTTTAAAATTACGTTTGATGTCTCGCAGAAAAATTCCTCAACGAAATAGTTCTGATGTACAGTTTCAAAGATATCGTAAGATTTATAATGAAAGGAATAAACAGCATTTCATCACGGGGGCCCTTCGCCCCCCTTACCATCGGACGGCGCGCGTAATGCAGGTTCCATGTGCGATACAGCTTCCATATGCAATAACCTTCTGCACGTGCCTCCAGCCGTATTCATTTAACAATAGAAAGGCTCGGAAAACATTGTTTTTCTGTACAAATAATCGTGTGCAGCGTGGAGACAGCGGCTTTTACGCCTCGCGCGATGTTTTCAGTACTCGTCTTCGCCTCGGGCGCCCGTTTAGGACTCGTACTGGAATGAACATCGCGCTCCGCGCAAAAGTCCCACTTTGTCTCCTTGGTACACAATGCACTATTTATTTTGGGGTAACTTAATCAGTAAAAACTGATTATTCACTCGCATTTCATTTATAATCGGTGGAGAAGCTGTTCTACGTTTTTCTTTGCTACATATATCCTTCTATTAATATGATATTGATAGAATGCTGTGAAATAGGTCGAATATAAACAGCAGGAAGCTTATTTATTGTATATAATAATATTAATATGTAATGTATTGATGACCGTATTTGTACAATAACTGTCTGATAACAATAATTACTATGTACTTCGATAAATAAACACAATAAACGGTATTTAAAAAACGTATTATATTATATCTTACTTATATATGAAATACACGCTTAACAAAAATTAAGGGAACATTAAAATTTCAAAAAAATGTCATTGATTTTTGAATAGCTGTAACTTGATGAAAAATGGTCGTATCGTAAAAAAATGGGGTTTTAAAGCTAAAATCTCTAGTTTACAAATCTCACGGGTAAACATTTTTTTACACAACACGCTCGGCGTGAATCTAAGAAATAGCGCGAGGCAAACATTTTCTAAATTTTAATTTTTCAAAATCGTCCGAGGGCTCAACAATTTTTTTTAAGCTTGATCAATACTGGGGTCATTTAGCCTGATTCTGCAGCTTCAAAACGGTATTTTTTAGATGTCTGTACGACCATTCGTCGCTGAGATATCGGCGTTTAATGAAAAAAGGAGTTTTTTTCGTAGATCATCAATATCTCATGAATAAATGATTGTACGGCGAGCTAAAGATGTGTTTAGTAAACTGGGATAAATTCTCTGAAAGCACGTTTTGGTACTTTAAAGAATTCTTTTTACCTTAAAATTGATTTGAAAAAGTACGAAAAAATGACTTTTTTCTTGTTCTGGAAAATCCACGTGAGCTTTGCAAATATTGCGAAAATGACGCATGTTTCTAGGTTTTTTTTAGTTCAATACATGCCCAAAAGACCTCTTACAACTTAAAATTGATCGGCTGACCCGTTATTTTTTACCGCAGCGTCAATTATCATAAATTCAAGGAACGGTTTCATTGTTCCTTAAATGTCAATTGATGATGATTAAATCTTTTTCCAAATTCTTTTTCCAAAATTAAAAATTACTTTTTTTTAATTTTGAATTTTTTTCTTTTTCCAAGATTTAAAGAAAAGATATTGCGAAACTGTGAGAAAAAATAAGCGATTTTTTTTCGTTTTAATCATCATTATTTAACAATTAAGGAACAATAAAAGTGTTCCTTTAATTTTTGATAAAACTTTGACGCTTCGGTCAAAATAACGGTCCTGCCGATCAATTTTACATTGTGAGGGGTCTTTGGACATGTATTGAACTAAAAAGAAACTAGAAACATGAGTCATTTTCGCAATATTTGCAAAGTTGACGTGGGCTTTCCAGAACGGGAAAAAGTCATTTTTTCGTACTTTTTCAAATCAATATTAAGGTTAAAAAAATTCTCTAAAGTACCAAAAGGGGCTTTTAGAGAATTTATTTCAGTTTACGAAACACAGCTCGCTGTACGATCATTTATTCATGTTGATATTGATGATCTACGAAAAAAGCTCTTTTTTTGTTTAAACGCCGATGTCTTAGCGACAAATGGTCGGACAGGGGTCTAAAAAAACCGTTTTGAAGCTGAAGAATCAGGCTTTAATGCGATAACTATTTAGAAAAAATTCATAAAATTTTTGTTCAAATAGAAACTTTGTAGGCCGCGAAAAGACGCGTCGATCGAGTATTTGATCATCCCTCTCCGAAGTCGTGGAAGTTAACTTTGGGGGTGAAATTTTGAAAAATCCGTTTTAATTAAATAACTCTTTAGGAAAAATTCGTCCACTTTTTGTTCAAATGGGAACGTTGAAGCCCTTGAAAAGATGCGTCGGTTGAGTATTTAATCATCACATATCTTCACCCCCAAAAACAACATTGAAATACCAAAAAAATTGTTTATTGAATAACTCAAGAACAATCGTTTGGTGCTGTGGACAAAAATGTAGCTGAGGTTTCAAGCTACAAATTATACCACGGCGACGAATTCGTGCGGTCAATAGTTTTCCGAGAATTGCATTTTTAATGTTCAACCCCCGAGAGTGGTTTGAAAAAAAAATTTAAGGGTGGTCCATATAAATTATAATGGAGAACAAATTATTCTCTACAATTCGTACATTTAAACTATACGCGAAAAATCGATTGTTTTGAATTATTCAATAGAAAATTCTTTTTTGGTATTTCAATGTTGTTTTTAGGGGTGAATATATTATTGGAGAGTGATGATTAAATACTCAACCGACGCATCTTTTCGCGGGCTACAACGTTCCCATTTGAAGAAAAAGTGTACCTACGAGTTGGTCCTAAAGAGTTATTGAATTGAAACGGATTTTCCAAAATTTCACCCCTAACGTTAACGTCGTGTATTCGTCATATTAACTTCGTTAATTGAGCGGCCGGAGGAAGGAAACCCGGCGACAGCAGCGCCTCGGACGCTAAACCCGACCATCCCCACCTCCGTCGTTTCAAGGCCTGTATGCAAGACCGTGTGCGGGACAATCGTGAGGATGTACGATCTTGTTTGAATATACGCGCGCTTGACGACGGCCAATCGAGCTGAAAATAACGATCTACATGACAAGAGAGCCAAGCTGTCAAACAGCGCTGAAATGTGATTGGCTGGCGTGAATTATGCAAAAACACGAAGCGCACGTTGTGAAGGACCGTTGTCACCGGCTACAGATTTTGTTATCCGAGTTTCATCGACAGTCGTATCGATTTCGTTGTTCGGATTGTCGTGGATAATATTCTAAAACTATTGTCAAATCGAGTTATTATTCTATAATCCCTAATTAATGCATTCGATTGTTTATAGTGTATATATCTATATCGTGTATATAATAGTAGTACTGTAAATAACGTGTGTAAAAATTGTGTGGTTTTTTCATTTTTTTAAAAATAAAAGTGTACCAATTATACTGTATCGTTGTTCGGTGTGATACGCAATGGCAGCTCCTGCTGCTGGAAGACGACGACTTCCACGCAACCAGCGCATCAAAGACGGGAGAATCTTTGAAATCAGCAAAAGAGCGACATCTGGCGAAATGTATGACATTTTTCCATCCATATTATTATTTTAAAAATGGTTTATTATCATTATATTTTTATATTATTATTTTTTTAAATTTAATAATAGACTGTATTGCTCCGGGCAAAGTACTTCCTCAGTTTGGGTTTGTTTGGGTGTTTTATTATAATTATTTATTATTTTATTATTTTTGCATTACTATTTTTTTTATTTATTTTTTTTAAATTAAAAAAAATTTTTTTTTTTTACATTTCCGTCTGTACAGAGATCTTCCCCCTTGATACATAACCCCGTATTCCAGTTTTTCATATATCCCCTCCTTGCGGCCGCAGCCGACTTCCCCCTCTGTATCGCATTCACCATACATTTCTGCTTTTGGGTATAGGGAAACTGCGGAAAACCTATACCAATACAACCGGTCCCGAGTTCGCTTCACAGTCTCGGAGCTAGTCGCGTTTCGTCGAGAAATAACTCACAGGCTACAGTGACACTCGCACGACACACACACGTACCGGTCCGTGTGCGCGACACGCGTGTAGAACTGGAGCTACATCACGCCTGTGTTTTTTATTTCTCTCCGAAACTACGAGACGGTGATTCGAACTCGCGACCTCCCGATGTGTTGATTCCAGAGGCAAGCACACTAACCACTAGACCAACACATCGGTTCAGTTTTTTTTTTATTTATTATTTTTGCATTACTATTTTTTATTATTAATATTTTTTGTTGTTTTTTTATTACAATTTTCAGTTTACTATAATATTCAATATTATTATTTATTATATATATACGCTAATGGGAAAAATCAAAGGGTAAAAAAAAATTCCGAAATTTTTCCGTGATTTTTGTTAGACCGTATTTAGGTGAACGGTATCGGGAATGGTGGTATCCAAATCCATCCAAATCCAAATAGTGGTATCCAAAAGGTGGTATCGGGAATTTAAAAAAAAAGCATTTTAAAGCTCTAAGATTCTAGTTTTTAGATCTTTTGGTCAAATATTTTTTGGAGCTGAGGTTAACATGCAATCCTAAGAAATAGTGCGAAAAAAAAAATTCTGCAAATTTTTTTTATTTCCGAATCCACACACTTGGGATTTGTTTCAGCTAAGCCATGGACCGGATAGCTTGTTGATTAAGCTTTAATTTCCTTTCTTAAAACCTCGATACGACAATTTTGTATCGAAATACCCGACTTTTAATGGAAAGGGATCCTTTTGTCTTCAGTTATCGATATCTCAGTGACAAATGATCGTACAGAGCATTGAAGGCCAGTTTTGGAAACTGGAATAAATTTCCTATATGATGCTGCCACGACCTTAAGGAAATTTTATTTTTTCATCCTTTACACGAATTTAAAGAACACGAAAAGGGTGATTTATGGTTTCTTAGAAAATTGACGGCTACGTTGGAAATATCCATCAAATGAGTTATGTAAAGCATGACTTTTAGAGCTCGGTATACCCAGAAAAATCCTGTGAAGTTTCATCTCGATCTTGCGAGCTGTTTCTTCGTTTCGAACCGTCAAACTTTTGAAAATATTGAAGGGTCACGTTTTTTGAGGTTAAACACTTCATAAGTATGGTCAAAATGGAATAAAACAAAACTTTTTTTGAAGTTTTCTCACATTTTGATCGCAAACAACGTTTGAAATGACGAAAAAAAAATTTATTTGAAAAAATGTTGGAAAAATTTTCGAATTTTTTTTTTTTGGAGAGCCTTCCGGGCATTGGAGAAAACAATGTCCAATTGCTTCAAGCATGATTCCGATCTTTTAACGGCATGAGCGGCGGTTTCTTTAAGCGTATTCAGCCTGCACAGAAATCGATCAGTAATTTGTCTTAAAAACGGATATGAATCGGCGTCGAAATCTGCTGTGGGTCATCAACTTTAATGTTTATTTAATCAAAAGTTGACGAGCAGAACCATAGAACGGAAAAGCCGAATCGTGCTGGAAACAATTGGACATTGTTTTCTTTAATGCCCGGAAGGTTTTACAAGAAAAAAAAGTCTAATTTTTCGAAAAATTTTCAAAGTTTTTTTTTGTCAACCATAACGTTGTTTGCGATCAAAATGTGAGAAAACCTTTTAAAAAATCCATTTTGATCATGACTATGAAGTGTTTAAGCTCAAAAAACGAGACCGTTTAATTTTTTCGAAAGATTGACTGATAGAAACAAGGTAACGGTTCGCAAAAGCGAGATGAAATTTCACAAGGTTTTCTGGGTATTTCAAACTCTAAAAGTCACGCTTAACGTTCATCATTTCATGTATATTTCCAATTTAGCCGTTAATTTTCTAAAACAAACCATAAATGACCCGTCTTTCTGTTTTTGAAAATTCACGAAAAGGGTTTTAAAAAAATTCCGCACGGTCGCGGCGTCATCTTATTGGAAATTCATTCCAGTTTCCGAAAATGCTCTTCAATTCTCTGTGCGATCATTTTTCGCTAAGATATCGATGATGGAAACAAAAGGATGCCGTTCCATCAAAAGTCCGATATTCCATGAAAAATGGTCGTATCGAGGTTTTCAAACAAGGAAATTGAGGCTTAATGAACAAGCTATCCGGCCTATGCAATGGCTTAGCTCAAAAAACTTCAGGCACGTCCGTGGACTCGGAACAAAAAAATTGCAACATTTTTTTCTTGCGCTGTTACTTAGCATTGCCTCATAACCGTAGCTCCTAAAATTTTTTTATCAAAATATCTAAAAACTAGAATCGTGAAGCTTCCAAAAAATCACGGAAAAATTTGAGAATTTTTTTACCCTTTAATTTTTTACATTTTTTATTTTGTTTTTACATATTTTATTTTGTAAATTTTTTTACATATTTATTTTATTTTACATATATATGAGGAATTCTAGCTGAACTCAACCACTTTTGCATCTCATATTTTTTTATTTGGCTCAATTTTTTTTTGTTGTTGTACCTATTCAAAGAACTTGACTTGATTTTTTTCACCCATACATTTACGAGATATGATTTTTTTTCCAAATTCGAAAAAAATCGATGTCTTTTATTTGAAATGCCCATAACTTTCCGAAAAATGGACCAAATTAAGTTTTTTTTTCAAAATGTTTGTTTTTGAGTGTACTTTTTGGTAAAAAAGATTAAAAATTTGACGATATTCATCTTCTATGTCGTTTTACCGCTTAAAGCAAAAAAAATGTTGATTTCTAAAGGTCGGACACTTTTGATTTTTTTCAAAACATTTGCTAAGAAACTTTGACTTTTTTAACTATTTTTAACGCTTGGCTGGTTTTGGGCAGACTTTTCCTTATATTTTTTTCATAATGTAAAATGATTTTTTTTTCATCACAAGCAAAAAAACGTTTTTTTCAAAAGGTAGGGCACGTTTAAGTTGATTCAAAAAATTTGCTAGGAAACTTTAACTATATTAACTATTTTTAAGACTAGTTTCATCGTGAGGATATTTTCCCTTCTATTTTATTCATAATTAAAAATAATATTTTTTTTAGTATCAGTAAAAAAGCGTTGATTTAAAAAGGTCTGACACTTTTAATTTTTTTTCAACAAATTTGCTATGAAATTTTGACTATTTCGACCATTTTTAAGACTAGTTTCATCGTGGGGATATTTTCCCTTCTATTTTATTCATAATTAAAAATAATTTTTTTAGTATCAGTAAAAAAAGCGTTGATTTCAAAAGGCCTGACACTTTTAATTTTTGATTAACAAATTTGCTATGAAATTTTGACTATTTCGACCATTTTGAATGCTAGTTTAATCGTGGGGAGATTTTTCCTTCTATTTTGTTCATAATTAAAAACATTTTTTCATCACAAGCAAAAAAGCGTTTTTTTTTTTCAAAAAGTGGGACACGTTTAATTTTATTTTGTAAATTTGCAAGCAAACTTTCTTTCAGTAGAAATCTTTTTTTCAGTGTAAGCAAAAAAAGCGTTGATTTCAAAAGGTCAGATTTATATTTATTACATTGATGCTTGTTTTCCGTAATTGGATACACAATGGTAAATTTATCCTTATGTTTCTGTCCTACACATTCGAAAAATCTTTGAAATTCCACTTTTATGCGTTCGACCATCTTGCCAAATTCTCCATTATCGACCTCGAAATTTGAGTTAGGATCAGGGACAATACCGAGTTTGCTCTTGAGATTGCGACAAACTTGATCGATTTTACGATTCTACAAAAGTGCATTACTTGAATATCGGAGATTCCTTCAAAAGCTTTAGAACTTCATTTACCAAAGGTAATCGAGTTGTTATGCTCACGTCAGAATCAGTGCTCTTTTGCGATTTCGGTACCAAATGAGAACGTTTGCGACTTCGTTACCAAATGAGAACGTTTCTGACGAAAATAAAATTATTTTAAAACAATATGGGTATAAATATTATTTTATTATAGGATTTAAAACAAGTGATTGCAAGTAATATTTGCCGAGCGATTGCTGAAGTTGTGTATCGTCACTGTCATCGTTATTATCGATCACGATGGGGCTTTCGTCACTATCAATACGAGCAATATTTTTATCCGGAAAAGGCTCTTCACTCAACGCTTCATTAATGATGTAGGAAATTTGTCGTCTACAACTCGAGCATAACTTATGTTCCTGAGTTAATCCGTATTTTTTTTAACACTTTCGGACGGTGGCCGTAAACCTTTTTTTTCAATGGTCCTTTATAAGTAAAGGATTGCAACAACGATCTTTCCAGGCCGTACCGCCAGCTGACTGCATCTCACTCGTTCCAGTGATGTACTGAAACGTAAATTTCAAAGATTTTTCAAATGTGTAGGACAGAAACATAAGGATAAATTTACCATTGTGTATCCAATTACGGAAAACAAGCATCAATGTAACAAATATAACTCTGACCTTTTGAAATCAACGCTTTTTTTGCTTATACTGAAAAAAAGATTTGTACTGAAAGAGTTTCCTTGCAAATTTACAAAATAAAATTAAACGTGTCCCACTAAAAAAAAAAAAACGCGTTTTTGCTTGCGATGAAAAAAAATGTTTTTAATTATAAACAAAATAGAAGGAAAAATCTCCCCACGATTAAACTAGCATTCAAAATGGTCGAAATAGTCAAAATTTCATAGCAAATTTGTTGAAAAAAAAATTAAAAGTGTCAGACCTTTTGAAATCAACGCTTTTTTTTACTAATACTAAAAAAAAATGCTTTTTAATTATGAATAAAATAGAAGGGAAAATATCCCCACGATGTAACTAGTCTTAAAAATAGTTAATATAGTTAAAGTTTCCTACCAAATTTTTTGAAACAAATTGAACGTGCCCTACCTTTTGAAAAAAACGTTTTTTTGCTTGTGATGAAAAAAAAAATGATTTTACATTATGAAAAAATATATAAGGATAAGTCTGCCCAAAACCAGCCAAGCGTTAAAAATAGTTTAAAAAGTCAAAGTTTCTTAGCAAATTTTTTGCTTCAAGCGGTAAAACAATATAGAAGATGAAAATCGTCAAATTTTTAATATTTTTTATCAAAAAGTACACTCAAAAACAAACATTTGAACAAAAACTCAATTTGGTCCATTTTTCGCAAAGTTATGGGCATTTCAAATAAATGACCGATTTTCTTCGAATTTCGAAAAAAAATCATATCTCGTAAATGTGTGGGCGAAAAAATTCTAAAAAAATCAAGTCAAGTTCTTTGAATAGGTACAACACAAAAAAATTTGAGCCAAATAAAAAAATATAAGATGCAACAGTGGTTGAGTTCAGCTGGAATACCTGGTGTGTGTGTGTGTATATAGCATTTTTTTCAAAGTTTACTTGCACTGCTATCTCGGCTGTATACAAGGCTTATATGTCTACCGCTGTACACTTGTGCTTTCCCTTCATCAATCCCCCCAGCTTGCGGCCACAGTCGACTTTTTCCTCTGTATCGTATTTACCATGCATATCTGTCATGGGCATAGAGACTTTGCGGAAAACCTTTACCGATACAGTCGGTCCCAAGTTCGCCTCCCAGTCACGGAACTAGTCGCCTTTTGCCGTGAACATGCCAAAGAAAAACATTTCACGACGAAAGTACGCGACTGGGATTTGAACCGGCGACCTCCCGATCCACTGGCCAGCACGCTGACTACCAGACCAACGCATCGGGTTATTCGTACTTAATATTATTATTTTATTATTTATTATTATCATTATTATTAATAATATTATTATTGCGAGAGTTTCTCGAGTACGTTAGTTTATGCGCTGCGCTCGTCGGACTATCGAATTATTATCGCACAGTTTTTTTTTCAAATCGATGAAAACTTTTCGACTCATTTTCGAAAGGGACCCCGAAACAAGAAAGTGAAAAGAAAATATTTCGCAAGGAATAACTCGTGATATTAATTTGTAAAAATTAAGATTAAACAAAAATAGTTTCGCGTAATGAAATCCCGTATCCTCCAAACGCCCGATGCGAGATCGCCGTCCCACACAAGTTTGTTCAGAGATACATTATTTTTCTAACACATGCTCATAATCGCAACACTCTATAATCTTTAGATAATTATACTCAACGATATGATAAACATACAGGGCCACTAATTAGGGGGCGTACGCAAATTTCGTAACGCAATTTGGCGGCGAGGGAGGGGCACCGGCCAGGCGTTACAGTCTTCGCACGTACGGTCCGAGGGGGGGGTCACCGTTTGCGTTACGTCACGATTCTAGAACTTCCGAAATAGCCAAATTTCTTCATGTTCAAGTGTTTTTAATGAAAAACTTGCGCGCAATTCTACCGCGGAAAGCTGTCAGCTTTCCATACGAAATGTCAGTTAAGGAATGAGTTACTGTGCAAGAACTTGCATAGTCGCTTTCCCACTTCCTCCAAGCAAAATTTAAAAACATTTTTTTCGGTTTTTATAATTCTTGAATGTACACTATTGAAAAATATGTTGGCAAAATTTTTATTCATAAGTCCGAAAATTGACGGAGTCACTTTGGTGAGAACAGGTGGCGCGATCGGTTAGTATCCTCAGTCCCTACAGGTGTTCACAATAGATTAATTGCAGGCTCTTATTATTTTGTGAAATATAATGAAGATGAAGAACCGCCATATCGCCCGCAACTAGATACTTCAATGTAAGTATCAATATTTTTCGAAAAAACCTAACTTTATATCCAGAAAAACGGAACGTAAACTTTCATCGCATTTTTTTCGAAACTACTTTTTTCGACATTGTCCCAATGAATACTCAAAAACTTATCAAGCGATTTTCAATTATTTTTTGTCGACATTTTTGTAATTGCAGTGACTAAGGTTGTACGTAGCCGATTTTTTAAATGTTGATAATTGCTTTTTTCAAAGGCTGCTCAAATACACAAAAGGGCTTTGAAAATAAAAAAAATATCCAAACTTTCGGTATTTTGTAAAAAAAAAATGCCAAAATAAAGAAACGACTACGCATAACGATAGCGTCATTTGTATAGATATCGATCAATTGTTAACTTTTAATTTACAGATAACCTTTCATAAAGATGTCGATGGGACACTGAAGAGAATTTTTCTTTCGTCGTCAAATCAAGTGATATATCTCGGGAGACGGAATGTTCAAAAAAATCCGTCCTTTATTTTTGTCCACAGCGCCGAAATCGTCAGAGTTCATTTTGGGAGTGAAAAAGTGGGGTTAAATTTTGAAAAATCAGTTTTAATGCGATAACTCTTTAGGAAAAATTCATGAAATTTTTGTTCACATGGGAACGTTGTAGCCCTTGAAAAGATGCGTCGGTTGAGTATTTAATCATCACTCTCCAATAATATCTTCACCCCCAAAAACAACATTGAAATACCAAAAAAATTGTTTATTGAACACTCAAGAACAATCGTTTGGTGCTGTGGACAAAAATGTAGCTGAGGGTTCAAGCTACAAATTATACCACGGCGACGAATTCGTGTGGTCAATAGTTTTCCGAGAATTGCATTTTTAATGTTCAACCCCCGAGAGTGGTTTGAAAATAAAAATTCAAGGGTGGTCCATATAAATTATAATGGAGAACAAATTATTCTCTACAATTCGTACATTTAAACTATACGCGAAAAATCGATTGTTTTGAATTATTCAATAGAAAATTCTTTTTTGGTATTTCAATGTTGTTTTTAGGGGTGAATATATTATTGGAGAGTGATGATTAAATACTCAACCGACGCATCTTTTCGAGGGCTACAACGTTCCCATTAGAAGAAAAAGTGTACCTATGAGTTGGTCCTAAAGAGTTATTGAATTGAAACGGATTTTTCAAAATTTCACCCCCAACGTTAACGTCGTGTATTCGTCGTATTAATTTCGTTAATTGAGCGGCCGGAGGAAGGGAACCCGGCGACAGCAGGGCCTTGGACGCTAAACGCGACCATCCCCACCTCCGTCGTTTCAAGGCCTGTATGCAAGACCGTGTGCGGGACAATCGTGAAGATGTACGATCTTGTTTGAATATACGCGCGCTTGACGACGGCCAATCGAGCTGATAATAACGATCTACATGACAAGAGAGCCAAGCTGTCAAACAGCGCTGAAATGTGATTGGCTGGCGTGAATTATGCAAAAACACGATGCGCTCGTTGTGAAGGGCCGTTGTCACCGGCTACAGATTTTGTTATCCGAGTTTCATCGACAGTCGTATCAATTTCGTTGTTCGGATTGTCGTGGATAATATTCTAAAACTATTGTCAAATCGAGTTGTTATTCTATAATCCCTAATTAATGCATTCGATTGTTTATAGTGTATATATCTATATCGTGTATATAATAGTAGTACTGTAAATAACGTGTGTAAAAATTGTGTGGTTTTTCATTTTTTTTTAAATAGAAGTGTCTACCAATTATACTGTTTCGTTGTTCGGTGTGATACGCAATGGCAGCTCTTGCTGCTGGAAGAGTACGACTTCCACGCAACCAGCGTATCAAAGACGGGAGATTCTTTGAAATCAGCAAAAGAGCGACATCTGGCGAAATGTATGAAATTTTTCCATCCATATTATTATTTACAAAATGGTTTATTATCATTATATTTTTATATTATTATTTTTTTAAATTTAATAATAGACTGTATTGCTCCGGGCAAAGTATTTCCTCAGTTTGGGTTTGACTGGGTGTTTTATTATAATTATTTATTATTTTATTATTTTTGCATTACTATTTTTTATTATTATTGTTTTTTGTTTTTTTTATTACTATTTTTAGTTTACTATAATATTCAATATTATTATTTATTATATATATGGGTCATTCCATGTCAAATCGACAAATTTTTTACCTGACCCCCTTTGATTTCGCTGAAAATTTTCTATCTTTTTCTACCCCCCGAAAGTTATTTTTCAGAATTTTTTCAAATTTTTTTTCCCGACTCAAAAAAAGTTATGAATTTTTGAAAAAAACCGCTCTTTTATTTTTAAATTGCCAGAACTTTTTCAAAAATTGACCGTTTGGGAACTTTTTTTTTTCAAAATTTTTGTTTTTAAATGTAGTTTTCGAAAAAAAATATGAAAAAATTTTCAGAATCCCAGATATATGAAATATTTTAGTTTTTTTTAAAAAACCGTAATTATCTCAAAGTCCGACCGTTTTTTTTTTTGCTCTAAAAATACTTCAACTAATTCTGCAATGATCCCCGTTAATCAAAAGATGTGACGCCAATCGCTTCTAATTTTTTTTCTTGATTATAAAAAAATTTTTGTTGAATTTTTGCTGATTTTATATAACTTTGTTATGAAATTTTTTTTATTTCCTCGTGAAACCTCAAAAGTTGAAAAATAAAATTTTATTGGAGAATTTCAAGTGATTATCGTCCAAGAAATTGTTATTTTAAAAAAAAAAATAATTTTTTTCTCTCATTGACGTTATTTTTTTACTCTTATGGACGTTTTTTTTTGGTACTGAAATATGACAACTTAACGTCATTTTGGTACTGAAACATGACAAAATAACGTCAATGAGAGAAAAAAATTATTTTTTTTTTTTAAATAACAATTTCTTGGACGATAATCACTTGAAATTCTCCAATAAAATTTTATTTTTCAACTTTTGAGGTTTCACGAGGAAATAAAAAAAATTTCATAACAAAGTTATATAAAATCAGCAAAAATTCAACAAAAATTTTTTTATAATCAAGAAAAAAAATTAGAAGCGATTGTCGTCACATCTTTTGATTAACGGGGATCATTGCAGAATTAGTTGAAGTATTTTTAGAGCAAAAAAAAAAAAACGGTCGGACTTTGAGAAAATTACGGTTTTTTCAAAAAAACTAAAATATTTCATATATCTGGGATTCTGAAAATTTTTTCATATTTTTTTTCGAAAACTACATTTAAAAACAAAAATTTTGAAAAAAAAAAGTTCCCAAACGGTCAATTTTTGAAAGAGTTCTGGCAATTTAAAAATAAAAGAGCGGTTTTTTTCAAAAATTCATAACTTTTTTTGAGTCGGGAAAAAAAATTTGAAAAAATTCTGAAAAATAACTTTCGGGGGGTAGAAAAAGATAGAAAATTTTCAGCGAAATCAAAGGGGGTCAGGTAAAAAATTTGTCGATTTGACATGGAATGACCCATATATACGCTAATGGGAAAAATCAAAAGGTAAACAAAAAATCCGAAATTTTTCCGTGATTTTTGTTAGACCGTATTTAGGTGAACGGTATCGGGAATGGTGGTATCCAAATCCATCCAAACCCAAATAGTGGTATCCAAAAGGTAGTATCGGGAATTCAAAAAAAAAGCATTTTAAAGCTCTAAGATTCTAGTTTTTAGATCTTTTGGTCAAATTTTTTTGGAGCTACGGTTAACATGCAATCCTAAGAAATAGCGCGAAAAAAAAATTCTGCAAATTTTTTTTATTTCCGAATCCACACACTTGGGATTTTTTTTCAGCTAAGCCATGGACCGGATAGCTTGTTGATTAAGCTTTAATTTCCTTTCTTAAAACCTCGATACGACAATTTTGTATCGAAATACCCGACTTTTAATGGAAAGGGATCCTTTTGTCTTCAGTTATCGATATCTCAGTGACAAATGATCGTACAGAGCATTGAAGGCCAGTTTTGGAAACTGGAATAAATTTCCTATATGATGCTGCCACGACCTTAAGGAAATTTTATTTTTTCATCCTTTACGCGAATTTAAAGAACAGGAAAAGGGTGATTTATGGTTTCTTAGAAAATTGACGGCTACGTTGGAAATATCCATCAAATGAGTTATGTTAAGCATGACTTTTAGAGCTCGGTATACCCAGAAAAATCCTGTGAAGTTTCATCTCGATCTTGCGAGCTGTGTCTTCGTTTCGAACCGTCAAACTTTTGAAAATATTAAAGAGTCACGTTTTTTGAGGTTAAACACTTCATAAGCATGTTCAAAATGGAATAAAAAAAAAACACTTTTTTGAGGTTTCTCACATTTTGATCGCAAGCAACGTTTGAAATGACGAAAAAAAAAATTGATTTGAAAAAATGTTCGAAAATCTTTCGAATTTTTTTTTTTGGAAAGCCTTCCGGTCATTGGAGAAAACAATGTCCAATTGTTTCAAGCATGATTCCGATCTTTTAACGGCATTAGCGGCGGTTTCTTTAAGCGCATTCAGCCTGCACAGAAATCGATCAGTAATTTGTCTTAAAAACGGATTTGAATCGGCGTAGAAATCTGCTTTGGGTCATCAACTTTAATGTTAATTTAATCAAAAGTTGATGAACAAAACCATAGGACGGAAAAGCCGAAACGTGCTGGAAACAATTGGACATTGTTTTCTTCAATGCCCGGAAGGTTTTCCAAAGAAAAAAAAGTCTAATTTTTCGAAAAATTTTCAAATTTTTTTTCGTCAACTCTAACGTTGTTTGCGATCAAAATGTGAGAAAACCTTAAAAAATTTCCATTTTGATCATGACTATGAAGTGTTTAAGCTCAAAAAACGTGACCGTTTAATTTTTTCAAAAGATTGCCCGAGTCGAAATTTTCGAGCCGCGTTCAACCCACAAAATGAAGGCGAGCAGAAATCGGCGTGAGCGGGTTATTGGGTATCTAAAGGAGGGTACAATGTTTGAAAGTACCATGCGTTAGAGCCTCCGATGAACCTCCGGCATGGCAGAAAGTAGACTTTTTGACTCAAAGGAGGTCAGGGAGGCTCACAATTGAACCTACGGAACCTCAGGTGGGCCTACTTCGAGCGCTCCCGCAGAACCTACTGCCCCCCCTTTCGGCCTACTGTACACGGCTAAACAAAAAAATTAATTTATATAGAATCTATTTAAATAAAATAGGTTTTTTTCCTTGTCTCCCAGCCTACTACGATCATATTTCTTTCAAATATATTTATATATGTTAATAAAGATGAGATTCAAATTAATCTTCATTTGCTTACAATGTACACTGTAAAGCTTAGTGTACTATATGCAAAAAATATTTCATAAATCGAAAATAATATGAACGCATTATTTGAGAGCTTTACTACAAGGATTTTTCATCGTAATTCGTCATTCCCTGGCCTTTGGAAATGATTTTTTTCGAAGAAAATATTTGCCCTATATGCGATTTGAAACTAGTCCTACCTACTTATAACTACGCGCCGCTGCCCCTATGCTACCGAGTGCTTATAACATTTTGGTCGCTGATATGGCATAAGAGACCAAATGAATACCTCCAACTATTTGTTGTATCACATAAGCTATAGATTTTTCAAACACACAGACACACACACACACACGCGCGCGCGCGCGCGCGCGCGTGTGTGTGTGTGTGTGTATGTATATGTTTATTTATAGAAAATCAATCTATTTAATATCGTCCAATAACTACATATTTTATTTGATTCTAATAAATCTGTGATTCGGTTTCATCAGTTTAACATTTTCATCTGATCAAAAAAACAATTTAGTCAAGTTCACTGAATGGATCTAGTTATTTTTTTAAATTTACCTTAAATAAAATATTTGTAGAGTTAAGCATTTTTCTATTTGATTGAACTAATGGTCCATCTTTATTGTAACACTCATATCAAAGGGGCGGGGGGTAGTGAAGGTGGAGAGAGAGGAATTTTATATATATATATATATATATATATATATATATATATATATATATATATATATATATATATATATATATATATATAATAGGCGGGGGGTAGTGAATTCCTCTCTCTCCACCTTCACTACCCCCCGCCCCCTTGATATGAGTGTTGCAATAAAGATGGACCATTAGTTCAATCAAATAGAAAAATGCTTAACTCTACAAGTATTCTATTTAAGGTAAATTAAAAAAAATAACTAGATCCATTCAGTGAACTTGACTAAATTGTTTTTTTGAACAGATGAAAATGTTAAACTGATGAAACCGAATCACAGATTTATTAGGATCAAATAAAATATGTAGTTATTGGACGGTATTAAATAGATTGATTTTCTATAAATAAACATTTTTAAAATCAATCATTTTAATAATGGAATGCAATAGGAAAAATTTGGTTCTATGAAAAATCTAGTTAATACAAATTTAAAAAAAATCAAATGGACGCGGTTAGTTAATATCATAATATTTAGCGGGAAAAAATAAAAATATGCTTCATACATACACGTGGAAATATTTTTTAAATTTTCGACGTGCTAAAAATGAAAACAAGGAAAAATCAAACATTTTATTTGAAATCGACGGTAATCGGCCGTCGCCATTTATCAACTCATTATTGAATAAACAAAAAAAAAACAAAACGAACAAAAACAAAAAGAAAAAATCGAATGAGGTTGAATTCTACACCGACAATTTCAATCCTTCAGAACATGAAACAGACTATAATTAACACCCTATCGTTCCATATAGAAATCAACATTATATGTTATTTAGATATACACTGCCAGCTAAAAGTTTTCGGACACTCCACATAATCGCAAAACTTTTGAGCGCTGGATAATTGCCAAATAATGTTAGAGTAATATAATTCATTTCATTTATTATTTCACGAAGATACTATAAAGATCTATATGATTAAGTAATTTCACAGAGCTTTATAGTATCTTCGTAAAATAATTATTATTCTACCATAAGTTTGCAATGATCCAAAGTGATATTAAGTTTTGCAGTTATCTGAAGTGTCCGAATACTTTTGACTGGTAGTGTATATTCGAATATATTAACGCAACCACATATTTCGAGTATTATATATATATATATATATATATATATATATATAAAAGTATTATATAATATATACCGTCGCTTAAATGTTTGGATACACCAGTCGATATTTCTTGCTGCACTAAAAGTCACATAGCTTCGTAAAAAAAAGATAACCAAATTTACCGAACGGCGTTTTGACGGGAATAAATTCAGCTGTATGTTGCTTTTCTGAAATATTTTTTTATCATTTATTTTTCGACCCGGTACGCACTTTTATACGTGACTGATTTTCGGCTTTTTTTCGACCATCAAGAATTGAACGCATGACTTATGGAAAAAAAATTGTTACGTTTATCCATGATGAACTTAAACGGGGTAGCAGGAACTTCATTTGCATTTTTTATAAAGTTTTGTACGATTTTTTTCGCAATGTTATTTCATTTTTTGCTAAAAAGACTAATTCTAGATAATGCAATGTAACTCAAGAACTAGAGGGCTTAAGAAGAAATGTCAAGAACGAAAAACGTCGCGTAAGCTTATACTGGATAGACTGGCATTTTTTAAAGAATTTTCCTGTGAGATTTTTTCTCACAGGAAAATGCCTATTAATCCGATAGAATTGGAGTAAGACTGTATACACAAGCATTCTTTTATCAATTGCCTATAAAATAATAATAAATCGATATTGAGCAAATTTGATTGTTTTCGCATATTAATATTGGACTATTAATTTGATAAGGGGACGATGTATTTTTATTAATTTCGTATTATTTTCGTCATCGAACGGGTTACCGATCAGGTCACAATGGAATGATAATGGAGGAGATATCGAATTTGGGCCGAAAGCAGGTTAGGTGGGGTCGAGGCAACAGTTTGAGATTGAAAGCAGGTTAAGGAGGCCTGTGCTCTGCACGTTTCACTGAAACTGGGGGTCGAGAGAAGGTTTGGGAGGTCTAGCAGAGGCTACCCTGGGCCAAGAGGAGGTCTCTTCATGGCACTGGACTCGACAAATGAGGTTTCGTAGGTTCAACGGAGGCTGGCGGCTTATGTATTACAAAAGAAATGGGTCCTGCGAGGGTTCAGAGGAGGCTAAAAATTTCGACTCGGGTGACTAATAGAAACAAGGGACCGGTTCGCAAAATCGAGATGAAATTTCACCAGGTTTTCTGGGTATTTCAAGCTCTAAAAGTCACGCTTAACGTTTATCATTTCATGTATATTTCCAATTTAGTTGTCAATTTTCTAAAAAACCATAAATTACCCTTTTTCCTGTTTTTTTTTAAATTCATGTAAAAAATTAAAGAAAAAATTCCTTACGGTCGCGGCGGCATCTTATTGGAAATTCATTTCAGTTTCTGGAAATGCTCTCCAATTCTCTGTGCGATAATTTTTCGCTGAGATATCGATGATTGAAAACAAAAGGATGCCATTCCATTAAAAGTCTGATATTTCCATGAAAAATGGTCGTATCGAGGTTTTCAAACAAGGAAATTGAAGCTGAATGAAAAAGCTATCCGGCCTATGCAACGGCTTAGCTCAAAAAACTTCAGGCACGTCCGTGGACTCGGAAAAAACATTGCCACATTTTTTTCTCGCGCTGTTACTTAGCATTGCATAATAACCGTAGCTCCTAAAAAATTTCGATCAAAATATCTAAAAACGAGAATCGTAAAGCTTCCAAAAAATCACGGAAAAATTTGGGAATTTTTTTTACCCTTTAGTTTTTTTTACATTAGCGTATATGTGTGTGTGTGTGTGTGTGTGTGTGTGTGTGTGTGTGTGTGTGTGTGTGTGTGTGTGTGTATCATTTTTTTAAAGTTTTACTTGCCCTGCCTTTTCGGCTGTTTACAAGGCTTATATGTCCACCGCTCTACACTTGTGCTTTCCCTTCATCATTCTCCCCAGCTTGCAGCCGCAGTGGACTTCCTCCTCTGTGTCGTATTTACCATGCATATCTATTATGGGCATAGAGACTCTGCGGAAAACGTTTACCGATACAGTCGGTCCCAAGTTCGCCTCGCAGTCACGGAACTAGTCGCCTTTCGCCGTGAACATGTCGAACATATCCTAATTTACGCGCTGAGCTCGTCGTGACTATCGATTTTTAAGAGTACACAAAAATAGAGAGAAAAGAGTACGCGAAAATTAAGAGTACACAAAAATAGTTTCGAGGAATAAACCGGTGCGATGGTCTAGTGGTTAGCCTGCTCGCCACTAAACCAGCGGACCGGGAGGTCCTGGATTCGAATCCCAGTCGCGTACATTTCGTCGTGAAATGTTTTTCTTCGGCATTTCGCGGCAAAATAAGACTAGTTCCACGAATGGGGGGCGAACTCGATGACCAGCTATATTGGTATAGGTTTTCCGCAGTTTTCCTATACCCATGACAGAAATGTCATGATGAATATAATACAGAGGGGGAAGTCGGCTGCGGTCGCAAGAGGGGGGAACGGGGAGAAAGATAAAGAAAAAAGGAGGAAACAGTAGAGTAAAGAACGGCCATAATGAGGGGAAGAATAGGCAGCACACGCGAAAACCGTGTACCCAAGGAAAAAACCACTAGCTTCGAGGAATGAAAATCCGTATCCTCAAAACTCCCGATACAATTTCGCTTTCCCTCACATGTTTGTTTAAAGATACATTGTTTTTCTCACGCATGCTTATAATCGCAACACTCTATAATCTTTAGATAATTATACTCAACGATATGATAAACATACAGGGCCACTAGTTAGGGGGCGTACGCGAATTTCCTAACGCAATTTGGGGGCGCGGGAGGGGCACCGGCCAGGCGATACAATCTTCGTACGTAGGGGGGTGGGGGAGGGTCACCGTTTGCGTTACGTCACGATTCTAGAACTGCCTAAATAGCAAAATTTCTTCACGTTCAAGTGTTTTTTATTAAAAACTCGCGCGCAATTCTACCGCGGAAAGTTGTCAGCTTTCCATACGAAATGTCAGTTAAGGGGATAAGTTACTGTGCACGAACTTGCACAGTCGTTTCCCATTTCCTGCAAACAAAGTTTGAAAACATTATTTTTGTTTTTTATCATTCTTGAATCAATACATCAATACTCTTGATCAAGACTTGAATCAATACACATCAATACTATCAATACATATATTGAAAAATACGTTGGCAAAATTTTTGTTCACACGTCCGGAAATTGACGGAGTTACAGTCACTTTGGCGAGAACAGGTAGTGCCACCGGTTAGTGCCCTCAGCCCCTCCAGGTGTTTACAATAGATGAAGTGCAGGCTCCTATTATTTTGTGAAATATAATGAAGATGAAGAACCCTCATATCGTCCGCTACTAGATACTTCAATATAAGTATCAATATTTTCGAAAAAAAACCTAACTTTATATCACGAAAAACGGAACGAAAACTTTGATCGCATTTTCCTCGGAACTACTGTTTTCGACGTTGTCCCAGCGAATACTCAAAAACTTATCAACCGATATTCAATTATTATTTTTTTTTTTTTACATTTTTGTAATCTCAGTGACTAAGGTTGTACGTAGCCGATTTAAAAAATATTGATAATTACTGTTTTTTAAGACTGCTTGAATACAAAAAAGGGTTCTGAAAATAGAAAAATATGTCCAAACTTTCGGTATTTTGTAAAAAAAATGCTAAAATAAAGAAACGTCTATGCATAACGATAGCGTCATTTGTATAGATATCGATCAGTTGTTAACTTTTAATTTACAGATAACTTTTCATAAAGATGTCGATGGGACAGTGAAGAGAATTTTTTTTTTCGTCGTCAAATCAAGGGATATATCTCTGTTAATTTTAACAATTTTTTCATAAAAATCGATATAAAACTAGATGAATATGAGGTATTCCAAGTGTTTTCGAACGGCCTACAAGCCTGACCTACTTCAATCTTTTTCAAAGTTCATGTTGTTTTTGTATAATATATTTTGAGTACGTGGCATCCTTTTCAGATTTCCATCGGCTCGTAGATAAGATTTTACACGTGATAACATTTCAAATAATCGTATCGTAGTGATCTCGACGTACGAAAAAATGTCCTCTACAAAAAGAATGCACTTTTCCAAGTACTCCAACACTAAAAAATAGAAAAATCTTTCATTTTTTCATATTTTAACCCCAATGACTAGGTTGATCCTTCTGAAATGTACACTGAATTTTCTTTTATCGGTGTAGAACAACATGCGTAAGTTTCATTCTGAGCTGAGCTTGCGTTTAGTTAATATCGTCGTGTTATAATTAAATTCAATGGGAAATTATTTGTATTGAATAACTCGGCGATTTACAATTTTTAAGTAAAAATGGTAATGACTATACTTGTAGGAAATCGAGTGCATTATAACTTTGGTCATTACAGTTTTTTCTCTTCCATCAATATTTTTTGAATTAAACCTGAAAAAAGCGAATATAGCATTACCTCGTTCATTTTTTACTTTAGGGCATAAACGAACATAAACAAACTTGTAGAGAATGAAATGTTCGATAAATTTGGTCTCCACTTTTTTCCCCTAGAATCAATATTCAAGGTCGTACGCCAACGGTAAGTAAAAACGTGAAGCGTGAAAATATTATTTCGCGAACCATTCGGTCTTTTCTTTTACCGTTGGCGGACGACCTTAAATATTGATTGTAGGAACAAAGAGGTAGGAACAAAAATTGTCCAAAATTTCATTCTCTACAAGTTTATTTATGTTCGTTTATGCTCTAAAATAAAAAATAAACGAGATAATGCAATAGCCGCTTTTTCAGGTTTAATTCAAAAAATATCGCTGGTATAAAAAAATCTGTAATGAGCAATAATGATATTAACTGAACGCAAGCCCAGCCTAGAATGAAATTTTACATGAAATTTTACACTAATAAAAGAAAATTTAGTGTATATTTCAGCAGGATCAACCTAGTCATTGGGGTTAAAGAATTAAAAAATGAAAAAAAAATATATAGATATGTTTTTTAGTGTTGTGGTACTTGGAAAATTTTGATTTTTTTCCGAAATATTATAGTTCATGGAAAACGCATCTTTTTTGTGGAGGACATTTTTCCGTACGACGAGAATATCACTACGATACCATCATTTGAAATGTTAATGAATAATCATTTGAAATTTTATGTTCGAGATAGCCGAATAAGCGAGCCAATAAAAATCTGAAAAAATGTCATGTACGCAAAATATATGATTCACAAACATCACCAACTTTGAAAAAGATTAAAGAAGGTCATGCTTTTCGGCCGTTCGATAACACTCGGAATACCTCATATATATTTCATAAATTAAGTACAAGCCTGATCCTTTCATAATTAGTTATGTGTATGAAAAAAAATCGCAATTATTGACGACAAAGCACCCTTTACGTAATTGAATAGGGGGGCGGGGGGGGGGGGGGGGTCCGACTAAGCGTTACGGTCTTGTTACGTAGGGGGGGTGTCAAAAATTGGGCATTTTGGCGTTACGTAATTTGTGTAGGCCCCCTCAATGGTCGGGATCCCGTGACAGGGCTGTAGGACATGTTTTCCGCTATCAAATAACCCATCAATGCTTTATGCAACAGTGAACCATTTTTTGAGATACTATTATCTTTATTGTTTGTTTGAAGTGAGGGATAGGCAATCTCCAAAATTAATTTTAATAAACTGTTGTATGGAACCAAACTTTTCTATAATTTGTAGTTCGAGGACACAGTAACGAAGAATTATCAACAATAAAATAAGAATAATTAAGAGACTTGCAGAGTTTTGGACCCCTAATCCAAAAATGTTTGCAGATTATTATTATTTCATTGTTTACAATTCTTCGTTTCTGTGTCCTCAAACTACAAATATTGAAAAAGTATGATTGCATACAACATTTGTTTCGTTATTAATATTAATTCCCTACCCCTCACTTTGAAAAAAATAAAAACTATATCTGGAAAATGGTTTACTTTTGCATAATGCATTACCCGAGTGGAAAACGTGACTCATCACCGCCTAGCCACTAGCTAGTAAAGTAATGTTTCAAATCGCCATTAGCTAGCCGTCTTGGCAATTGACTACCCAGCCTTGTAAGGTTTTGGCCCTCTAGTGACTGAATACCAACAATTAGATGGTGACTAAGTAGAAATAAATATCTCACAGCTGTATTATATTTCTGACCTAGCCATGAACTAGTTTTTTCAGCTAGCGACTGGGAAGAAAAAATTAGGTGGTGATTAGATAAAAAATATTTGCGGCTATATATTTATATTTTCGTGATTTTTTTGGCACATTATTTATATCATTGGATCCTTTTACGATATTTTTCGTTGTTCATTAATTAGGGTTATGATATTTGCGCTGTAAATATATTAATGGTTCAATTTTAAATTATCTCAGACAAACGCTTGTGCCGTAACGTGGTTTCGATCCCGGAACCTCTGGGTGAAGAGTTGTGACGTTTTCCACTGAGCCAATTCGACTTGTTTGACTTCTGAATTTTCTTATCGTCTACATATGTTACACTACACAATGTCAGATTATTGAAAAATGGGTGGATTAACAAATGTAAATAACATTATCGGATCAATGACTCAATTGCGTTCGCATTGAGAGCGATAATCGCATAGAATTACATAACCTTAAATTGTATTTGTCCGATCATTTATTCTCGCTAGTGCGGCCGCAGTTAGGGAGTGTTGGCTAGGTCATCGCGATATACCGACTTGAGGATTTTATTCATTTGCAACGCCATCTGTAACTCAAATTGCTTAACCAACCATAAGCCAGTCGCTCGATGGAACTACACGTATGCACATAACCACACTTTGTCATTTGTGACCAAGCTCGGCTGGGCAGTGACTAGCCAAGGGCTGCACAGCCGCATAGCTAGCTAGGTCATGGCGAGATACCTACTTTCAAGTAGGTATCTTGCTATGAGAATGCTTGCATTCGCAACGCCATCTGTAACTCAAGTTGCTTAGCCAGCCATGAGCCAATCGCTCGACAGAACTACACGTAGTCACATAACCACACTTTATCATTCTTGACCAAGCTCGGCTGGGCAGTGACTAGCCAAGGGGCGCATAGCCACAGTTAGCTAGTGTTGGCTAGGTCATGGCGTTATGCCCACTTGAGAATGTTTTTCTTTTGCAAAGCCATCTAAAACTCAAGTTAGCTAGTCAACCATGAGCCATTCGCTCGATGGAACTATACGTAGTCGCATAACCTCACTTTGTCATTTGTGACCAAGATCAGCTGGGCAGTGACTAGATAAGGGCTGGATAACAAAACATTCACAATATTACTAGCTCATAGCGAGCCAACCATTAGTCAGTTCGTATGAGCTCAATTGAGCGAGCCAGTTACTAGGTCGTAACTCAGATAAGCTAGAACAACTTCTACTCGGGTAGAGGGATATTTGATAGCGGAAAACATGTCCCACAACCCTTTCACGGGATTGGTACCAATAACTTGTAGCCGTGTATAACAGTAGGGTAATATTAATCAATTAATTGGATGGGATTGCTATTCATATTTTCACTCGGATTATTTATTGTTACTATTAACCATATATGTATGTATTATTTACTGGTATGATTATATGGCTTCGTAATTACAAGCACTACTGTTATCACGATTATCACGATTATGTTATCACTGTTATCACGATTATTATTTTTTTTTTAATTAATAGGCTTCATTGCTCCGTCAACGCACTTCCTCAGTTTGCACTAGGAAACATTCACCTACCCCCGGGGGTTAGGTTCGGTCTTAACCTAGACCGGAACAATAACACTGGGCGGCACTCGAGGGTTCCGACATCACCTCGGCTGCCGCCCAGTCAAAAAGTCGCGCGAGAATTCCAATATATCGCTCTGCGATAGCCGTTCCCTCAAGCCAGAGGGTTAGCGCCTATCGCAGTCCACAATCGTGTTGCCTGAGCAAACGGAGGGACCGAAGTATGACCGCCTTCTGCATCCGACCTGCTAGCAACCGGACACCGGGTTTGCAAACCGGTATGCCAGCGAGGCCCGATACAAAAGACTCTTTCATCCCCTATAGCGTGCCGATGATGAGGACAACGAGAGTTACCCTGAATCCTCGGTGCAAACGACGTAGCTCGGCCAGGAGAGGCTGATACTTGAGCCGTTTCACCTCTTCCTTTCGCGACACGTTCACTTCGGCCGGAGCCGAGAACTCAATGACGTATATCGTCTTGTCGAAGAAAACGATGAGGACAACATTAGCTTAGTCGCTTGAAGCGGTCCGATGGTCGCGAAAGAAAAGTTTCAATAAATCTTGCACTTCTCGCCCACGACAACGGACTCAGTATCTCCTGGTAAATGAGGCGACACGCGCTCCCGGTCTATCCCATAAGAGTGCCGTAGATGGTAGTACAACACTCTTAGGGCCGCGTTATGGCGATAGATATAGCCGGAGACTGCATATACTGGGCAGGCTGACAGTAGATGCATTAGTGTCTCCGGCGATTGTTTGCATGCACGACACAAAGTGGTCGGCAATGGCTGACCCAAAACGCGACTGCGATAGACCAGGGTGTTGATGACTCCGTCTTGGCAGGCGCAGATAAACCCTTCGGTCTCGGACATCAGTCCAGCTGACCACAAGAAGGAAAAGGTTAGCTGGGTGGACAGCCCCTGTTCCTCGATGTGGTGAAAAAACACACCGTGCATGGGTCTGTCCACGTGCTGCCGAGTCAGGACAGTCTGCTCGGCAGCCCTGATTGCCCGCCGACGTCGGGACTTGGGCAACCAAGCGACGGCGTCTGTTGGCAAGGCGCCACGCCGGCGCCGGCGGAACTCCAAGCCGAGGGTCTCTGCCGCACGATCTGCCGCCTTATAAAGAAAAGCACCCGCCCCATGAAGCTCATGCTGGTGCACAATCTCCAGGAGCGGGTCCGAGCGCGTTATCACATCGCTTGCTATTCCGAGGACCATGCGGTCATGAAGACACTCCATTCCCAAGAGCCCACGCCCGCCGCTCCGACGCAGCATATAGAGGCGCGGGGTGGAAGATCGAGAGTGCAGACTCCGCTGGATGTTCATTGTTTTGCGTGTACCGATGTCCAGCTGTTTAAGCTCATCTCTACGTCATTTGACAACGCCAAAGGAGTAGAGCAGGACCGGGACAGCGAGCATATTGGTGGCAGTGATCTTATTTTTTCCAGACAGATCTGATTTCCAGATCCGTCTGAGACGCCGCCTATACTCGCTGCGGAGGGCCTCCTTGACACCCTCAGCGTCTTGTACAGAACGCTGATCGATGCCAAGGTACCGATAAGACCCTCCGACGTCCAGGTGTTTGAAGACGCTCCCGACCGCCAGCCGAACATCAGCCGCGACACCCTCTGCTCTCCCTCTCCGGAGGTGAAGAACAGCGCACTTGTCCAATCCGAAGTCCACCGCCCGCGCGTACGTCGCTACGATGTTTAAGAGGAGCTTGAGCCCCCCCCCCTCCCCGTTATTTTTTTTTTTTTTTTTTTTTTTTTTTTTAATATTAGACTTTATTGCTCCGGGCAACACACTTCCTCAGTTTGCACTGGGAAACATTCACCTACCCCCGGGGGTTAGGCTCGGTCTTAATCTAGACCGGAACAATAACGCTGGGCGACACTCGAGGGTTCCGACACCACCTCGACTGCCGCCCAGTCAAAAAAAACGCGCGAAAAGTCCAATTAATCGCTCTGCGATAGCCGCTCCCTCAAGCCAGAGGGTTAGCGGCTACCGCAGTCCACAATCGTGTTGCCGGAGTAAACGGAGGGACCCAAGTATGACCGCCTTCTGCATCCGACCTGCTAGCAACCGGACACCGGGTTTGCAAACCGGTATGCCAGCGAGGCCCGATACAAAAGACTCCTTCATCCCCCCTAGCGCGCCGATGATGAGGACAACGAGAGTTACCCTGAATCCTCGGTGCAAACGACGTAGCTCGGCCAGGAGAGGCTGATACTTGAGCCGTTTCTCCTCTTCCTTTCGCGACACGTTCACTTCGGCCGGAGCCGAGAACTCAATGACGTATATCGTCTTGTCGTCGAAATCGAAGAGGACAACATCAGGCTTAGTCGCTTGTAGCGGCCCGATGGTCGCGAATGAGAAGTTCCAATAAATCTTGCACCTCTCGCCCACGACAACGGACTCAATATCTCCTGGTAAATAAGGCGGCACGGGCTCCCGGTCTATCCCATAAGAGTGCCGTAGATGGTAGTACAACACTCTTAGGGCCGCGTTATGGCGATGGATATAGCCGGAGACTGCATATACTGGGCAAGCCGACAGTAGATGCATTAGTGTCTCCGGCGATTGTTTGCATGCACGACACAAAGTGGTCGGCAGAGGCTGACCCAAAACGCGGCTGCGATAGACCAGGGTGTTGATGACTCCGTCTTGGCAGGCGCAGATAAACCCTTCGGTCTCGGACATCAGTCCAGCTGACCGCAAGAAGGAAAAGGTCAGCTGGGTGGACAGCCCCTGTTCCTCGATGTGGTGAAAAAACACACCGTGCATGGGTCTGTCCACGTGCTGCCGAGTCAGGACAGTCTGCTCGGCAGCCCTGATTGCCCGCCGGCGTCGGGACTTGGGCAACCGAGCGACGGAGTCTATTGGCAAGGCGCCACGCCGGCGCCGGCGGAACTCCAAGCCGAGGGTCTCTGCCGCACGATCTGCCGCCTTATAAAGAAAAGCACCCGCCCCATGAAGCTCATGCTGGTGCACAATCTCCAGGAGCGGGTCCGAGCTTGTTATCACATCGCTTGCTATTCCGAGGACCATGCGGTCATGAAGACACTCCAATCCCAAGAGCCCACGCCCGCCGCTCTGACGCAGCATATAAAGGCGCGGGGTGGAAGATCGAGGGTGCAGACTCCGTTGGATGTTCATTATTTTGCGTGTGCCGATGTCCAGCTGTTTAAGCTCGTCTCTGCGCCATTTGACGACGCCAAAGGAGTAGAGCAGGACCGGGACAGCGAGCATATTGGTGGCAGTGATCTTATTTTTCCCAGACAGATCTGATTTCCAGATCCGTCTGAGACGCCGCCTATACTCGCTGCGGAGGGCCCCCTTGACACCCTCAGCGTCTTGAAGAGAGCGCTGATCGATGCCAAGGTACCGATAAGACCTCCCGGCGTCCAGGTGTTTGAAGACGCTCCCGTCCACCAGCCGGACATCAGCCGCGACACCCTCTGCTCTCCCTCTCCTGAGATGAAGAACAGCGCATTTGTCCAATCCGAAATCCATCCCCGCCGCCCGCGTGTACGTCGCTACGATGTTCAAGAGGAGCTTAAGCCCCGCCTCCCCGGGGGCGTATAGCTTGAGGTCATCCATATAAAATAAATGGGTGATCCCTCGCCCACGCTCCCCGGGGGGCCCCGCTTCGTACCCGCGTGCAGCCCGCAAGGCGATTGATAAGGGTAATAGTGAGATGCAAAACAGGAGGGGGCTGAGAGAATCTCCCTGGATAATCCCCCTCCTATACCCCGCCACTCCGGTCGACACGTTGCCTTCACTAGTCTTAACTGTGAAGCGTGTCTTCCAGAGCGGCATGAGCTGCTTAATGCATCTCACTATGTAGGGACTCACCGAAAGGCGTTCGAGTAGGTGTATAATCAGTTTGTGACTGACAGTGTCGAACGCCTTACGGTAGTCTATCCAAGCGACCGAGAGGTTACGCTTGTGCTGGACCGCGTCTTGCGTAATGCAACGGTCCGCCAGCAGGTTCTCCTTACAACCTCCCAGTCCTCTCTTGGATCCCCTTTGTTCGTATATCTCCCGCCATGCAGGCTCGATCTCGTGCAGAACACGCTCATAAAGAATCTTTGTGAAGATCTTACAGAGCGCATTCAGACACGTTATCGGGCGGTAGTTCTCCGGATGCGACAAATCCCCTTTTTTGGGGAGTAGCACCGTCCTTCCCTCTGTCAGCCACGCAGGGATGGGCACCGTCCCATCGATGAACGACGAGAAGATGCGGGCCAGATGGGTATGGGTGCACGTGAATTTCTTCCACCAGAAGATGTTAATCCCATCTGGTCCGGGAGCGGCGTGGTTCCTCATGCTACTCACCGCCTTCTCCACCTCACCCCGCGTGACTGGAAGACAGTCGCCACGTTGACTCGGCTGTTGCCGGCAAAACGCGTCGAACCGCCCCAGGGCTGGAGTGCTTTCATCAAAATGACCCTCCCTGCTATACAGTTCTCCCCAAAACCGCTCCACCTGAACAGCTGTTGGCGCTGTGTCGGGGGCAGGCGTAGGTGGTTGGAACCAGCGGCCTGGGTCAGAACGGAAGAGGGCGTTGTCTAACGCCCGACCCAGCCGCCTCTCTAGGGATTGCTTCGCAACCCCCAGGTTCCGCACCTTCTCCACGTAGCGTTCCTTCACAATAAGAAGGATAGCTTTGTTCAATGTGTGGTGACGGCATTTCAGTTCCGAGCTGATTTTTCGGATTTTAGGGGTAAACGCCCTCCCCGCCGTAATGAAGTCTAACACACATTGAACACGGGATGCCTGCCTCCGCGCTTCATTGATCTTATTCTGGAGCTGTGCAACGCGCCGCCGAGTCTTAACCACGAACGCCGCCTTATCATTGCGTGTTCGAGGTTTCGCCTCAACAGCCGCGTGATACACAGCCCAGTTCAAGCTGAGGAGATCAGCAGTTTCAGGGATTTCTGCCGCAAGGGACTCATTTGCCGCTTCTAGGCAACCAGGCTGAAGAGAAAATTTCCCAGTGATTCTCTCCCTCCTTGTTTCCCAGTCCTCTGTCAAATCGACGCGCCAACGGGGGGGTTCCGACTGCCGGGGGGACCGATCTTGAGGCCGTCCGGCAGAGCTCCGCACTGAACGCGCGGAAGAGCGCCTGCCGGACAGCTCTGGTGGTAGTAACAAGAGATCGTAGCCTTGTCGTCGCAAACGGGCGGCCTGGTCTCGCAGATGTTGTTGCGAGAGGTATGCAAGCTCTGGGTGCACTTGGCTCCACAGGGCCTGCAACCTCGCCATGTATCCCCTTCGCGACGGCAGGCTATCCCTCCAGCAGCGGATGAGGTCCTCCTTGAGTTCCTCCGTCCACTCTAGGCGCCGATTTCGAGCCGTAGTCGTTGCCGTGGATCCTATCCGGGTGATTTGATGAAATTGATTGATTGATTTGAAATTGATTTAATTGATTATTATTATTATTATTATTATTATTACTATTATTATTATTATTTTAATATTAGACTTTATTGCTCCGGGCAACACACTTCCTCAGTTCGCACTGGGAAACATTCACCTACCCCCGGGTGTTAGGCTCGGTCTTAATCTAGACCGGAACAATAACGCTGGGCGACACAGTAAAAAAAAACGCGCGAAAAGTCAAATGAATCGCTCTGCGATAGCCGCTCCCTTAAGCCAGAGGGTTAGCGGCTACCGCAGTCCACAATCGTGTTGCCTGAGTAAACGGAGGGACCCAAGTATGACCGCCTTCTGCATCCGACCTGCTAGCAACCGGACACCGGGTTTGCAAACCGGTATGCCAGCGAGGCCCGATACAAAAGACTCCTTCATCCCCCCTAGCGCGCCGATGATGAGGACAACGAGAGTTACCCTGAATCCTCGGTGCAAACGACGTTATTATTATTTTTTTTTATTTTTATTTTTAAATATTAGACTTTATTGCTCCGGGCAACACACTTCCTCAGTTTGCACTGGGAAACATTCACCTACCCCCGGGGGTTAGGCTCGGTCTTAATCTAGACCGGAACAATAACGCTGGGCGACACTCGAGGGTTCCGACACCACCTCGACTGCCGCCCAGTAAAAAAAAACGCGCGAAAAGTCCAATTAATCGCTCTGCGATAGCCGCTCCCTCAAGCCAGACGGTTAGCGGCTACCGCAGTCCACAATCGTGTTGCCGGAGTAAACGGAGGGACCCAAGTATGACCGCCTTCTGCATCCGCATCTGCATCTTATTATTATTATTATTATTATTATTATCGTTGTTATTATCAATATTATCGTGATCGTTATTATAGTGATAGCGATCAACAAATAGGATTTCGTAGCTGCGTAAAGTGAATATTACTTAGCACCTACTAGGAAATTAAGGCTAAAAAGACTATTTTCATTAATTTTTTTTATAGGTTTATATTATAGATATTGATATAAAAATGGTTACACTTCAAATAAATACACTTTCGAAATACATTCAAAAAAAAATAGTCATCTAAGTCACTATTTATAGACGAAAATAGTAGTTATGAAAATGTCCTAACAAAATTGTAGGTCTGCGCTGTTGATGAAATCTCGGAGATGGATCATCAGAAAGACAAAAAATTTAACGGTTTGAGATTTGGCATGTTAAAGGTTTACATATTAAAATTTTAAAAAATACTTGATGTGTGCTATAGCTATAGTTGTAAAGAATATGTAGTTAAAATTTCATAAGGATCGGTCCAGTAGTTTAGAAAATGTTGTCAACAAGCCGTTGAAAAACGTTGTTTCGAGAAAAACGCGTTTGAATTTTTGTTAAATGAAAAATCTTTTAAAAATGTTACCTGTGCTTGATCAGCGATTCCTCAACCATAGAGGCCTTCTACTTCTTCATAGTGTTCATTTTCATCTAAAATAGCGTTTCTGCTCTGTTCTGGCTTCTTTTGAGGCACCGGAGCTGCGGCGGTTCGCTCCGCGTACACGTTCACCATTAGACCGAGTTTGACGCCCATCACCTCCAAAATCTTCAAAACCGGTTGTAAACACCTCCATAAAGCTAGCAGAGCAAACTCCCGAAAATTGATTTAATTGATCTCAAAATTTTGTGCTTTTTATGTGCTAATTTTGTGCTCCATTTAAAATTTTTGTGCTCTTACCGTTTAGCGGGAAATTAGAAATCAAAAGTGCTCTGTTGGCTTGCCATCAAGCTAGCAGAGCACTTAATGATATTTGGCACATCTAAGAATGAAACTACGTGATATTTATGTACTTTATATGTGCTTTGCGAATATCGAACAGCCAAACCCCTATTTTTTTTCGCCCGATATAGACCCTCGAAAAACCCCGAAATAAGAGGATTTACCATTTTTTGGATATACTGAAATGAAAAAACATCATATTTATGTGCTCTACGAATATTCAAGAGCCAAACCACTAAAACACAAATTTCTCCCAAAACCACCCCCACAAGACCCAAATTACCCGCCAATACGAGTAATGGTTATTTTTTCGATATCGCAAAATCAAAGTAGTCCACATTTATGTGTTTTTTTTGTGCTTTACGAATATCCAAGAGCCAAACCGCTAAAACGCAAATTTCTCCCAAAACCACCCCTACAAGACCCAAGCTACCCGCCAATACGAGTATTGGTTATTTTTTCGATGACGCAAAATCAAAGTAGTCCACATTTATGTGCTAATTTGGTGCTTCATTAAAAATGTTTGTGCTCTTGTCGTTGAGCGGGTAATTAGAAAACAAAAGTGCTCTGTTTGCTTACCATCAAGCTAGCAGAGCACTTAATGATATTTGGCATATCTAAGAATGAAAGTACGTGATATTTATGTGCTTTGCGAATATCGAACAGCCAAACCCCTATTTTTTTTCGCCCAACATACGTGGGTCATTTGACAAGTACCTAGCCTCACCGCTAGATGGTGCCACTATTGCAAGAGAAATACACTATAGTGTAGTACCGTCTTGTAGACGGCTACTGACAAAATTTCAGCCGGATCGGACTTGTAGTTCTCTTTTGAGAGCGTGTGAAAGCAAGTGTGTCCGTTGATTTTTGAAAGAATGGAGAAAGAACAATATCGGTCGGTGATCCGATTCTTGTTTTTGGAAGGGAAATCGCGCAGTGAAATTAAAGAACGCTTGGATGCAGTGTATGGGGATGCTTCTCCTTCGATGGCGACCGTTAAATTTTGGTATAACGAGTTTCAACGTGGTCGTACGTCGGTTTTTGATGATCCATGCCCAGGTGCTCCAAAAACAGCCACTACGGAGGAGAACGTGACAAAAATACACGATATCGTTTTGTCAGACCGCCGATTAAAGGTGCACGAGATAGCTGTGATAGTAGGCATCTCAGAAGAACGCGTGTGGCATATCCTACATGAGACTTTGGGCATGAGGAAGCTGTCGGCAAGGTGAGTGCCGCGTTTGCTGACTGCAGACAACAAGCGCATTCGTGTGACCACTTCAGAGCGGTGTTTGGAGCTGTTTAATCGCAATCCAAAAGAGTTTTTGCGTCGTTACGTGACCGTCGACGAAACATGGATTCACTGGTATATACCAGAGACCAAGGAGCAGTCAAAGCAGTGGACCTTACCCGGTGAACCTGCTCCAAAGAAGGCGAAGACGGTCCCGTCGGCTGGAAAGGTGATGGCCACTGTTTTCTGGGATTCTCAAGGTGTGATTTTTATTGACTACCTGGAGAAGGGCAAGACGGTCACGGGACAGTACTACGCCGAACTATTGAGCCGATTTAACGCCGTGTTAAAAGAAAAACGGCCCCATTTGTCGAGAAAGAAAGTGCTTTTCCACCATGATAATGCACCTGCTCACACCTCCGCGCTCGCCACGGCTAAATTGGTCGAATTACGCTATGAACTGCTGCCCCATCCACCGTATTCTCCAGATTTGGCTCCGTGCGACTTTTTTTTGTTTCCGAATCTAAAAAATTCACTCGCCGGGAAGAAATTCCACTCCAATAACGAAATAATCGCCGCCACGGAGGCCTATTTTGCAGACCAAGAGATAACATTTTTTTCAACGGGGTTAAAAAAATTGGAACACCGCTGAGCCAAGTATTCAACTAAAAGGAGACTACATTGAAAAATAAATTTTATTTTTAGCAAAATTTTGGTGTTTTCATTTGTAGGCTAGGTACTTATCAAATGACCCACGTAGATCCTCAAAAAACCCTCCAATCAGAGCATATACCATTTTTTGGATATTCTGAAATGAAAGTGTATCATATTTATATGCTTTTTATGTGCTCTACGAATATCCAAGAGCCAAACCGCTAAAACGCAAATTTCTCCCAAAACCACCTCTACAAGACCCAAGCTCCCCGCCAATACGAGTATTGGTTATTTTTTCGATATCACAAAATCAAAGCAGTCCACATTTATGTGTTTTTTATGTGCTCTACGAATATCCAAGAGCCAAACCGCTAAAACGCAAATTTCTCCCAAAACAACCCCTACAAGACCCAAGCTCCCCGCCAATACGAGTATTGGTTATTTTTTCGATATCACAAAATCAAAGCAGTCCACATTTATGTGCTTTTTATGTGCTCTACGAATATCCAAGAGCCAAACCGCTAAAACGCAAATTTCTCCCAAAACAACCCCTACAAGACCCAAGCTACCCGCCAATACGAGTATTGGTTATTTTTTCGATATCGTAAAATCAAAGTAGTCCACATTTATGTGCTTTTTATGTACTCTGCGAATATCCAAGAGCCAAACCGCTAAAACGAAAATTTCTCCCAAAACCACCTCTACAAGACCCAAACTACCCGCCAATACGGGTATTGACTATTTTTTCCATATCGCATAATCAAAGTAGTCCACATTTATGTGCTTTTCATGTGCTAATTTTGTGCTTCATTAAAAATTGTTGTGCTCTTGTCGTTGAGCGGGTAATTAGAAAACAAAAGTGCTCTGTTGGCTTACCATCAAGCTAGCAGAGCACTTAATGATCTTTGCCATATCTAAGAATGAAAATACGTGATATTTATGTGCTTTTTATGTGCTTTGCGAATATCGACCAGCCAAACCCCTATTTTTTTTCGCCCAATATAGACCCTCAAAAAACCCTCCAATAAGAGCATATACCATTTTTTGAATATTCTGAAATGGAAGTGTCTCATATTTATGTGCTTTTTATGTGCTCTACGAATGTCCAAGAGCCAAACCGCTAAAACGCAAATTTCTCCCAAAACCACCCCTACAAGACCCAAACTACCCGCCAATACGAGTATTAGTTATTTTTTTCGATATCGCCAAATCAAAGCAGTCCACATTTATGTGCTTTTATGTGCTGTACGAATATCCATAAGCCAAACCGCTAAAACAAGAATTTGAAGCACCTCGACAAGACCCAAACTACCCGCCAATACGAGTATTGGCTATTTTTTTGATATTGGTTAGAGTATTGGTTATTTTTTCGATGTTGCAAAATCAAAGCAGTCCACATTTATGTAATTTTTACGTGCTCTACGAATATCCATGAGCCAACCCGCTAAAACAAGAATTTCTCCCAATCCACCTCTACAAGACCCAAAATACCCGCCAATACGAGTGTTGGCTATTTCTGCGATATTGCTAAATTGAAGTAGTCGACATTTATGTGCTTTTTATGTGCTCTACGAATATCCAAGAGCCAAACCGCTAAAACGCACATTTCTCCCTAAACCACCCCTACAAGACCCAAGCTACCCGCCAATACGAGTATTGGTTACTTTTTCGATATCGCAAAATCAAAGCAGTCCACATTTATGTGCTTTTTATGTGCTCTATGAATATCGGCGGGTATTGGCGTAATATACGAGTATTGGCGGGCAGTTTGGGTCTTGTAGAAGTGGTTTTGGAAGAAATTTTCGTTTTAGCGGTTTGGCTCTGGGATATTCGTAGAGCATATAAAAAGCACATAAATGTGGATTACTTTGATTGCGCGATATGGAAAAAATAGCCAATACTTGTATTGGTGGGTAGCTTGGGTCTTGAAGGGATGGTTTTGGGAGAAATGTTCGTTTTAGCGGTTTGGCTCTTGGATATTCGTAGAGCACATAAAAAGCACATAAATGTGAACTACTTTGATTTAGCGATATCGAAAAATAGCAAATACTCGTATTGGCGGACAGTTTGGGTTTTGTAGAGGTGGTTTTGGCAGAAATTTTCGTTTTAGCGGTTTGGTTCATTGATATTCGTAAATCACATAGAAAGCACATAAATATTATATATTTTGATTTCAGAATATACAAAAAATCGTATATGCTCGTATTGGAGGGTTTTGTGAGGTTCTATATCGGGCGAAAAAAATAGGGGTTGGCTCTTCGATATTCGTAAAGCACATAAACCGCACATAAATATCACGTAGTTTCATTCTTCGATATCGCAAAGATCATTGAGTGCTTTGCTAGCTTGACGTTAAGCCAACAGAGCACTTTTGATTTCTAATTACCCGAGAAAAGACAAGAGCACAAAACTTTTAAATGGAGCACAAAATTAGCATATAAATGTGGACTACTTTGATATTGCGATGTCGAAAAAATAACCAATACTCGTATTGCCGGGTAGCTTGGGTCTTGTAGAGGTGGTTTTGGGAGAAAAGTTCGTTTTAGCGGTTTGGCTCTTGGATATTCGTAGAGCACATAAAAAGCATATAAATCTGGACTACTTTGATTTAGCGATATCGAAAAAATAGCCAATACTCGTATTGGCGGGTAGCTTGGGTCGTGTAGGGGTGGTTTTGGGAGAAATTTGCGTTTTAGCGGTTTGGCTCTTGGACATTCGTAGAGCACATAAAAAGCACATAAATGTGGACTGCTTTGATTTTGCGATATCGAAAAAATAACCAATACTCGTATTGGCGGGTAGCTTGGGTCTTGTAGGGGTGGTTTTGGGAGAAATTTGCGTTTTAGCGGTTTGGCTCTTGGATATTCATAGAACACATAAAAAGCACATAAATGTGAACTATTTTGATTTTGCGATATCGAAAAAATAACCATTACTCGTATTGGTGGGTAATTTGGGTATTGTCGGGGTGTTTTTGCGAGAGATTTGCGTTTTACCGGTTTGGCTCTTGAATATTCGTAGAGCACATAAGAAGCACATAAATATGATGTATTTTCATTTCAGTATATTCAAAAAATGGTATATGCTCGTATTTGGGGGTTTTTTGAGGGTCTATATCGGGCGAAAAAAATAGGGGTTTGGCTGTTCGATATTCGCAAAGCACATAAAAAGCACATAAATGTCACGTAGTTTCATTCTTAGATATGCCAAATATCATTAAGTGCTCTGCTAGCTTGATGATAAGCCAACAGAGCACTTCTGATTTCTAATTACCCGCTAAACGGTAAGAGCACAAACATTTTAAATGGAGCACAAAATTAGCCCATAAAAAGCAAATAAATGTGGACTACTTTGATTTTGCGATATCGAAAAAATAGCCAATATTCGTATTGGCGGGTAGCTTGGGTCTTGTAGGGGTGGTTTTTGGAGAAATTTTTGTATTAGCGGGTGGGCTCTTGGATATTCACAGAGCGCATAAAAAGGACATAGATGTGGACTACTTCGATTTTGCAATATCGAAAAAATAACCATTACTCGTATTGGCGGGTAATTTGGGTTTTGTGGCGGTGGTTTTGGGAGAAATTTGAGTTTTAGCGGTTTGTCTCTTGAATATTCGTAGAGCACATAAATATGATGTATTTTCATTTCAGTATATCCAAAAAATGGTAAATGCTCTTATTTGGGGGTTTTTTGAGGGTCTATATCGGGCGAAAAAAATAGGGGTTTGGCTGTTCGATATTCGCAAAGCACATAAAAAGCACATAAATATCACGTAGTTTCGTTCTTAGATAAGCCAAATATCATTAAGTGCTCTACTAGCTTGATGGCAAGCCAACAGTGCACTGTTGATTTCTAATTTCCCGCTAAACGGTAAGAGCACAAAACTTTTAAATGGATCACAAAATTAGCACATAAAAAGCACAAAATGTTGATGTCAATTAAATCCATTTTCGGGAGTTTTCTCTGCTAGCTTTACGGAGGTGTTGTAAACCTTCGTTGAACATGAAGCAGCTGTATGGCAAGCAATTTCAACCATTTGTTTCCGCTGAAAATGTGTTTAGGTGACATTGCCCTCACGCAGTTATTAAAACTCACATACTGTTGTAACGTAGAAAAAAAACAAGAAAAAACTGAATATACTGTATCCTGCCGTTGAATTGACGTGTATATCGAAACTTGTAACGTCCGATTTTTAAAATTTATCTGCAGACACACTAGCACAACTCGTACTTGCCTCATGGTCGTGTGGAAGACCTCCTTGGAGGTTTTGCTTTTTGGCTCTCGAATCTGGACGTCTCCATGAAGAATTGTGTTTCGAGGACTTTTTATCCATTGTAACGATCACGAGAGCAGAGATGTTGTCGTTTCGAAGTTTCAAACTCGACTAATGTTGAAAGAGCAGTGTGGCAGTATTGCAGAAGATTTTTTTCGAAGCAAAATTACTGTGATTTTCTTGACGATAAAACTCCCCACTCTTAATACAGGTGTTGAAATGTCTGTAATTGTGCTATTTTGTCCCTCGTGTCGACAAACTTCAAAACCCCATATCTTATGGAATCATTAGGAAATGTTAACCTCCCCGACGAAATATTATTAGTCGCGACCAATTAAAGAGGTTCATGGCAAAAACAATGTTTCCCGTTGTTTTTCGGAAAAGTCCTTAAACTGCAATAATCACCCTAATTTGTCATGAATTATCGCTGCTAATAACATTTATAATTGAAAAAAATATCACTTCACTCGGGGCTACTTGGCAGATAAGTGAAAAATCCAATATACGCCATTTTACCCGCTCTTAAATCATTTCCCTTGCAACAAAAAAAATGTTGTGATCAGAAACAGGTAAAAGCATTTCATAGAAAGCACTTTAAAGTTTCCAAAACAATCCTTGCATTTTCTGCACGATTATCAGTTCCAGAGAAGATAATCATCAAATTCAAAAGTGCGTACAGAACTTTAAAAACAACTCAAATTGAAGGGAAAGGTCAAGCTAAAAAAGATTTTGAGTGAAATACAAACAAATTTATTGAAGTCTGTTCGACGAAAAAAAATTGGAAACATTTTTTGCCGTTGATTTTTCTATGATTAGTCAAAATCGGTTAATGCCGAAAATATTTGAGCTTAGGATATCTAACTATAGACGTGAAGCTGCATTAAATGTTTTTTTTTAATACTACAACCATTTTACGCGAAGTTACAGTCTTTTGAAAATCTCCTAAAAGTTTTGGATTTTCTTCATATCCTTTAATTGTTCTGCCCAGTATATTTGGGATACCTGAAACTCGTTAAATGCTATATTTTTGTATATTTGTTCACAGTTATCTACGTTGTGCTACAGAGTTCTGCTTCGGCACAGCCAAAAGATTGCGCAATGGAGAAATACACTCACTGCGGGACCATTCCGAAAATTGTTTCGCCGATGACAATCTCCAGCTAAAGGCTGACTTCAAAGAAGCGTTGAAGAGTGCACTGGAGCGGAATTTTTGGAAACTGAGACAAGTATACGAAACGGTAGCCTCAATGTGAGTATAGAAAAAATAATCATTTTCTTTACCTTTGCCAAAAAATGCATTCTGTGTAATGCAAATACAGAATAATATTACAATAATTGAGGATAACGCTGGTTACTTTAGGATGTTCAAGGGGTACTATCCCAACCGAAAATTGTATGTGATTAGAGTGTCTGTGCTTTAAGATTAGACAAAAATCTGTACATTTTTAGTAACATCTGAAATGTTATGAATAATAGTTATTAGCAACAATATTTTCTCTATGCAAATCGAAATTGTCGAATATTGTGAAATATTTTGAATGAGTTTAGAATCTCCGTAGGTTTTTAAATTTTCGTTTTAAAATTTTTATGATGGCTATGTTTATGCAACTTTATCGTTGAGTGTCTTTGGAAATTCTTGGAGGTAATGTTAAACCGATCTACAAAAAATGTAAACATTTTTCAATTTTTCATTAATATTTTAGAATGTCTTTTGCATAATTAAAAAAAAGAAATTTATGAAGAAATTTTGATTGGTTTAGTAAAATCGGAAAATTCGATTCGTGTAAGAAACATACAAAGTTACCAAGCAATTTGCCGAATAATTATTTATTTAAATAGTTTTTTCATAACTTTTAGCTATTATTGTTGGTAATATCTATTTTTCAGAGCATGTCAGATGTTGCTCAATTTTCTAAGGTTTTTGTTTAATCACGAAGTACAGAAATCTTAACCGAACATAATTATCGGCTTGGACGGTATGTCCTGAACATCCTAACCCCCTTTTATCTAAAAAATAATAATAATGAACAATAATAATAACAATAATAATGGTTTACTGTCGAAATTGTAGCAGGGTACTCTGTATACTTCTATCATCTTTGCGACAGGTTTCCTAGAGAAATAAAAGTTGAGGTGCCGTTCAACGAAATTGTTAATTCGTTGAAGCGCTGGAGAAAAAGCTCCTTTCCACCATGCCCAGAAACGTTGCAGGCGATGGCTGGTCAGTTGGAGCTGCCAGAGAATGGACGGCTGTTGGAGCATGATCTGGGAAAAATTACAACCAAAAGAATTTCAGATAGTGAAGGAAACGTGCACTTGTTGATGTACGATCCCCACGTTTCATCTGAGTTTGCGAACGTCACGCACATATTTATAGATGGGACGTTCCAAACGACGCCTCGAGTGCGGGGCGTTTACCAATTGGTAGCGATTCTAGGGATCAAATATGACCACGTAAGAATTCATGGTAACAGTAAATATTTATTCCTCTATAACTTTCTCATTTCTGTACATTATTGTAGGCGATACCAATCGCACATATTTTGATGGCAAGAAAGACCGAAGACAGCTACACAGCTGTATTAAACAGCGTCAAAACCAACGTCATTGATGGCCAGGCTATAGTGGTGGTCATGGCTGACTTTGAACAGGCATTACGGAACGCCTGTCGAACTGCCTTTCCCCGCGCAATTGTTGCCGGCTGCAGCGTTCACTATGACCGAGTAGGTGAAATTTCTTAACAACATATATGATTCCGTTAGATGTTTGTTTGAGTTTGTTATTGCATATATATTTTCTTTTCTCAGGCTATACTCAAAAAAGTGAAGGCACTCCGTTTGACGCCTCTAATTAGGCAAGAAGAGGAAGCACAGCAATTTTTAAAAAAAATAATGGCGCTCGCTTATTTGCCGGCATCAAGGATTGCGGAAGAATATGCCGCTTTGAAAAACGCTCTGCCAGCCCCGTTGCAGAGATCGTTTTCAGACTTTTTCAGGTATTACGAGCGCCAGTGGCTGGGAAAAGTGAAGCCAGCCGGATTTAGCGTTTTCCGGTTGTCTCGGAGGACAAACAACGTGATCGAATCGTACAACAACGTACTGAAGGGCAAAATGGGGCAACATCCGTCGGCCTGGGTGTTCATGGGTGAGTCTTTTAATTGGTCGGCACTAAGAAGTTTGAAGCTGTGAAAATTACGATGTTGATCAGGAATAAAACATATGTCTCTCGTTCGGCATATGAAAGCATTTGTATCACAATTACTAGGCCAACTCATCAAGCTGACATCCAACGCCAGAGACGACCTGGAAAGCTTGAGACTCAACAAGCGGATCAGGCGACATCCGCGATACACGACCATTTTCAGGCGGAGAGAATTGATAAAGGGTATATTCCTTACATTAATTTGATTTAATGCAATGAGCTACTGTAACTGAATTTCCGTACTTATCATACTTGGCAAAATTAAAATATAGCAATATGAAAGTACTCCCGATACTAATCGAATTTTCTAACTAGCATGGAACAAGCTCGTTTCGGAAGAAATCACGGCAGCCGAATTTCTCGACTTAACTGCAGGGCTGAAAGGTCGCGTAAGCCAAGCGCTGATGCGACTTCCGGAAGAAAGTGTTGAGGCTGAGGCAGACCTGGAGGAAGCGCCTGAAGTAATTGCACCAGGTAAGTAAAGCAGTAATATTGAATGTAGTTAATGAAGAAAGGAGTGATTATAATTTTCACGATAGCTCTAAGCGGTTCCAAATAGGTTTTGAAAATTCCTGCAAAATTTTAGCTCGATATTTTGATTTTTACTTCGCTCCTCGAGCGATAAAATTTTAAATATGAAATACGTGGACTTTTTACTATTTATTATTCGTAAAAATTTACCACCCAGTAAAAATTGATTAAAAAAATTGAATTTTGACACATATTTTTCTCATAGTGTAAGATATAATGGAGTAATATATACTCTTTCAAATTCATAACTATTGGATTCCTGGTCTATATAAATATTAACATTTTACTAATTTATCTCTAAAATTTTATTTCCTTGTATCTCAATGTTTGTTAATTACACTATTGGAATATTTATTATCTTAAAGATAAGTGATAGAAAGTATATCGCAAGAAAATTATTTATTAGTGTGTTTCTGGTAAAATTCATAAGATAATTAATAGAACATATAGAAGTGTGTAATTATTTAATATTTTTCTCTTTTGCTGAATCCGAATATTTTAGCCTATAATCGCAAACTACTTGCAAAACATGTTGCTGTTATATTTCATTTTTGGAACAACGTCCACAAAAAACTTGCATTCATTTGACTCCTCTTTCAGCACAGCCTCGTGCAACTTGTAAAGTTTTTATGAAATTCAAGGCAGTCACGTAACTCGTTCTCAATCCATTTGGACGAATTGATCGCCAGAAATTCGTTTTTCAAACTCAAACGTTTAAAAAATTTAACCGATTTAGAAGTCGCACGAAAATTTATATTGTCATTTACAAAATGATTTTTATCATTATTTTCATAATGTTTTATACTACAATTGTTATGCATGCAATCCATATCTTTTGCTTTTCCAGTGTTTAATGTATTTTTTTTTCTTTTGTAATTTTTAGTTTTGTTCCAATTAAAACATCATCGTCGAAAAGTACGACAGTATAATGAAAAGTGCTATTAATAATAATTTTGCTACCGCGGCAATGAATACATTTATGAGGCATTTTGTTGTCCGCACGATCCCTACGGCCAATGTACCCCTAATTTCCTCCGGCACGACCCTCTGGCCGATAGAAGATCAGAGCACCGAAGCACCATGCGTCCATGGCTGCTCGTATCCATAAGTCCCCTCGGCAAGCCCTCCGGGGCAAATCTCCTACAGCGAAGTCCCTCGACGAGTCCTTCGACGACCGATGGCTTCCTCCGAGGAAAGCAGGCCCTCGCCGGGGACGTCTCTGGGGACGTATCGGCTTGCCTCTCTGCGTAGAGTCCTCGCGAAGACCCCAGACACTGCCACTGCGCCTGGAAGGGTCAAGAAAAGATTAAAACCTCGCAGATGACCATGTCGACACCCGACATTCATCCACCGGTTTATTCCCCTGTAAATAAATCCCCTCTCTGTATATAACCTCCCGCTGTCACTTTTATCTCCTCCCCTTAATAATCGAGTCATGACTTCCCCCCGCCCCTTGGTATTAGAAAAACGCGTGTAAATAACCCTCCCTTCCCCTCACAACTTTCCTTTTCTTTTAATTATTAGAAGTATAAAAACTTACCGGCGCACGCGACGAGCCCGCGCACACTTACCAGGTACGCGGGCGAAATCCCTCGACGATCGCCGATAATCTACCTAAACGAGGAAAAAAAGAATCACGCGCACCGAATGTATCGATAAAAACTTCGCAAAATGAGTGTACAGCTCGCCTATGACAGCTCGGGGTTACCCGCGTGTCATAGGCTAGCTAAACGGGTGCCCGGCGTTCCGCGGCACCGCCATTGTAAAAACTTTGTACCCCAACCTTTCCCTCGCGGAGCACATGGCGCGCTCGGCACACGGCAGCGCGCTCGGCTCCCGGCGACCGCGCTCGACCCACCTCGGCCGCACGCGACGACCGATGGTCGCGCGTAGTTCGCGTAGCGCCCGAGGGTCGGCGCCCTGTTCCGCGCTTTCCCATAACCATTGGTAGCTTCGGTCGGGAATATAACCCGACCACCGGCTACGATCCGGGCTGGAAAAAACAGACGCGTGCGCAGCTCGTGCACGCGTCGGAGAGTGTCGCAGACCCGTTACCTCTCCATATCCAAGCATAGCATTTTTTTCCTCTTTTTACGCCGTACGGTGTAGAAGGGAAAAATCGCATTCCTTTCTTCTCTTTTGACGCAGTCCCGTGTCGGAGAGAAAAAGGCTCCAAAAAAAACTCCTACCTCTCCAAAAAACCTTCCATCTTTGTATTATATTATCCTTTGTTTTTTATTCAATTTTAAAAATACAGTATCTTTTTCTCATTAAAACCTCACCACTCCTTTTTTTCTTTTTACCACAAAAAGCCTCTCCTATGCCAAAAAAATCCTCGGAACCTGGCCCACATCCGGAGACAACTCCAAAGAAAGACTGCCGGGCTTCCTTACCCTCCAATCTATACCTCAAACATAAACTTTTCAGGTAATCCCCGACTCATCGTTGGACACTCTCCACCCACTACTCACCGTGGCTCGGAAGAGAGTGCGTCAAGTTCTCGCCCAACGGAAGGCTGCCAGTCAGGAGTCGGGAAACTCGCCTCGGGCGGCAGATCCGACCCGCCGCGCCGCCTCCAACCAGAAATAGGAATCTCGGATACATCTACGGGACCAGCCTCATCGGGATTGGGACCTCTACCTGCCGAAGGTCTTATTCGAACGACGAACGAGGCGGAACGCTGCCACCGGGCTCACTCGGCAGCGAGGCCCTCCTGGGGAAAAATCTTCGACGCCCCGGGGATTGGCAGTTCCCCAACATCGACACTAATGCAAGCACCGACCACGAACGAAGGATTCGGGTCATCCGGGACCGACAGCACAAGTACCAGCATCGGTACGCTGCCGGCCCAACCACCAGTCACTACCAAGTAGGCGACTGGGTATACGCCAGGCAACACCCACTGTCAAAGGCGTCCGAAGGGTTTCACGCAGGTTTCGCGCCGGTATGGAATGGACCATACCAAATCCGCGCGGTCCTTGGAACGGAAATCTACACGATCCAGCGGGACAACGACGCCCGTAAAGTGCACGGTAATCTCATAAAGCCTGCACACTCAGCAATGCAGACGGACGATTCTGCAACTCACCACACCACGAACGAGCCAGGACTGGCTCAATCCTCCACCACTCTCCAGCAGTCGACACCCGACCTTCCGGAGCACATGGAAGGGCCGATGGAGGTCCTCCCCACCACCACTCTCGCAACAGACTCATCAAACCAGGAGGTGGAGTCATCGGGAAACACCCGGGAGCCGATTGAGGTGCCCCACCACGACACTTTCCCCAGAGACGAGCTGAACCTTAAGGCAAGCTCTGAGGAATGTCACCAGGCACCGATTGAGGTGCCAACACCACTGAACCGGCCGCGCAAAAGAGGCCGGCCAAGAGGACGCAAGAACGAATTTCCGTCCACGCTAAATACCGGAATTCCCGAGCATCGCAGCCCTCGGTACCAGCTGCGACCGAGGAAACCACGAAATCAACAATCGACCAGGGATCAACCGGAACATTAGGGGGGGGCATTTGTTGTCCGCACGATCCCTACGGCCAATGTACCCCTAATTTCCTCCGGCACGACCCTCTGGCCGATAGAAGATCAGAGCACCGAAGCACCATGCGTCCATGGCTGCTCGTATCCATAAGTCCCCTCGGCAAGCCCTCCGGGGCAAATCTCCTACAGCGAAGTCCCTCGACGAGTCCTTCGACGACCGATGGCTTCCTCCGAGGAAAGCAGGCCCTCGCCGGGGACGTCTCTGGGGACGTATCGGCTTGCCTCTCTGCGTAGAGTCCTCGCGAAGACCCCAGACACTGCCACTGCGCCTGGAAGGGTCAAGAAAAGATTAAAACCTCGCAGATGACCATGTCGACACCCGACATTCATCCACCGGTTTATTCCCCTGTAAATAAATCCCCTCTCTGTATATAACCTCCCGCTGTCACTTTTATCTCCTCCCCTTAATAATCGAGTCATGACTTCCCCCCGCCCCTTGGTATTAGAAAAACGCGTGTAAATAACCCTCCCTTCCCCTCACAACTTTCCTTTTCTTTTAATTATTAGAAGTATAAAAACTTACCGGCGCACGCGACGAGCCCGCGCACACTTACCAGGTACGCGGGCGAAATCCCTCGACGATCGCCGATAATCTACCTAAACGAGGAAAAAAAGAATCACGCGCACCGAATGTATCGATAAAAACTTCGCAAAATGAGTGTACAGCTCGCCTATGACAGCTCGGGGTTACCCGCGTGTCATAGGCTAGCTAAACGGGTGCCCGGCGTTCCGCGGCACCGCCATTGTAAAAACTTTGTACCCCAACCTTTCCCTCGCGGAGCACATGGCGCGCTCGGCACACGGCAGCGCGCTCGGCTCCCGGCGACCGCGCTCGACCCACCTCGGCCGCACGCGACGACCGATGGTCGCGCGTAGTTCGCGTAGCGCCCGAGGGTCGGCGCCCTGTTCCGCGCTTTCCCATAACCATTGGTAGCTTCGGTCGGGAATATAACCCGACCACCGGCTACGATCCGGGCTGGAAAAAACAGACGCGTGCGCAGCTCGTGCACGCGTCGGAGAGTGTCGCAGACCCGTTACCTCTCCATATCCAAGCATAGCATTTTTTTCCTCTTTTTACGCCGTACGGTGTAGAAGGGAAAAATCGCATTCCTTTCTTCTCTTTTGACGCAGTCCCGTGTCGGAGAGAAAAAGGCTCCAAAAAAAACTCCTACCTCTCCAAAAAACCTTCCATCTTTGTATTATATTATCCTTTGTTTTTTATTCAATTTTAAAAATACAGTATCTTTTTCTCATTAAAACCTCACCACTCCTTTTTTTCTTTTTACCACAAAAAGCCTCTCCTATGCCAAAAAAATCCTCGGAACCTGGCCCACATCCGGAGACAACTCCAAAGAAAGACTGCCGGGCTTCCTTACCCTCCAATCTATACCTCAAACATAAACTTTTCAGGTAATCCCCGACTCATCGTTGGACACTCTCCACCCACTACTCACCGTGGCTCGGAAGAGAGTGCGTCAATTTATAGTATTTATTACCGGAAATTTCTGTTATCGCACCTTTCGACGAGGATGTTTCAATAAAAACAAAATTTTAAATTGTCTACAAACAGCAAAATGGAGAACAAATTACATCCAAAACTGTAAAAGCAAAATATATGGATTACGTGGATGTAAATCGGAGCATAACACGTTATGCAAATACTAATAAAAATCATTTTGTAAGTAGCGAAATAAATGTTTTTGTAACATCTGAACCGATTACATCTTTTGGTGAGTTAGTTTGAAAAACGGTTTTCTGGCGATTGATACGCTCAAATGGACTTAGAACGACAGTTACATGATGGCCTTGAATTGTAGTAAAACTTTACAAGTTGTAAATGACTGTGCTGAAAAATTAGACAAATTAATGCGAGATTTTAATGGACGATTTTTCAAAAATAAAAAAAAACAACAGCAGTGACCTTCGCAAGTAGTTCGCGATCATAGGCTAAAGTATTCTGGTTCAGCAAAGGAAAGAAATATAAAATGATTACACTCTTTTACATCGTTTATTATTCATCTTACGTATGTCACCTGAAATACACTAATCCATAATTTCCTCGTATATAGACGTGCTGTACTTTGTATAACGTATATTTAAGATAATAAATATTCCAATAGTCTGATTAAAAACGGCAAGGTAAAAAGAAAAAAAAGTTTAGAGATAAATTAGTAAAATGTTGATATTTATATAGATCGGGAATTCAATAATTGTGGATTAAAAATATTTATGTATTACTCAATTATATCTGATACTATGAGTAATATATGTGTCAAATTTTAAATGTTTAAATCAATTTGTACTGGGTGAAAAATAGTACGAATAATGAATAGTAAAAAATACGCGTATTTCCTATTTACAACTTTGATCACTTCTTGGGAAACCAGGTTAAAATCATAATATCGAGCTAACATTTTGCAGGATGTTTTTTTAATCAATTTGGAATGGTTCTAGGGCTGTCGTGAAAAAATCGGAAGTACCCAAAAAACGGACCCCCCCCCCCCCAATGTATACTAAGCGCACAAATTACAGGATCACTTTTTTCTACGAAAAATAGCCCTTTTTCAAACGGCTGTAACTCAGTGAAAAATGATCGGAAAAAAACAAAAAAAGCATTTTGTTGCGTTAACCTTCAACTTTAATAATCTGATTATAAAAAAAATGTATCGTGTTGTTTTAATAAAGATATTTGTTGCTAAACAAAACAAAACATACAATAAAAAAATTTGCTCAAGTTTGACAAGGTCCACGGGGAACAGAATTTTTTTTTCAAAAATCTGTTCCGACCATTCAAAAGCTTGTACCTTCCCCTACATTTTCTTTTTCACAAACCTCTGTGCGATTTTTTTAGCCAAGTTATCGCAGCTTAATGAAAAAATGCATTTTTCCACTTTAACCTGTCATAAATCTGGTCCAAATCATCGCACAGCATCCAGACTGAGATTGTTGGAAAGCTTGGATTCCCCCCTATAAAACTGTTTACTTTGGATATTTTTTTGAATTTTTGTTCAACATCATAAAACTAATTGTTTAAGAGTATGTAAAATGCCCGTTTTTACACTTTTTTGTTTATCATGTAATAACATTATAACAAATGCAGGGGCACCAAAGGTTTTTGCTTTTTTTAAGTTAAGGGTATATAGACCCCACCAAATTTCAGATCGCTGCCTTGATTCTTTATTTGGGTTGCAACCTCGTTTATTTCGAGAAAATCGAAGATCCGTCAATTTTCACGAAAATCGAGATTTCTCAAGTACCAGCGCAGAGTGAAATTTCTCGATTTTCAAACAGAAAATTAGAAAATCACGAAATTTTGTGTTCACTGGTTTTCGAGGTCGCTCATTACGAATCTGAGGTTGAAATTGAAAAATAAAAAATAGCGGATCCAATACGGCGTATCGAAATGCAAAAATTACTCGAAATCGGATGAAACGCCGTGTTCGGGGGCTTCCGAGGTCGCTCATTACGGATCTGAGGTTGAAATTAAGGATCGCAAATTCGAATTGAATCTAATTTTGCATTTCGATCCGCCAAATTGTATCCGCCATTTTTTATTTTTTTATTTTAACCTCAGATTCGTAATGAGCGACCTCGAAAACCCCCGAACACAGCTCTTCATCCGATTTCGAGTAATTTTTACATTTCGATCCGCCATATTGGATTCGCCATATTTTATTTTTCAATTTCAACCTCAGATTCATAATGAGCAACCTCGAAAACCTTTGAACACATTTCGTGATTTTCTAATTTTCTGTTTGAAAATCGAGAAATTTCACTCTGCGCTGGTACTTGAGAAATCTCGATTTTCGTGAAAATTGACGGATCTTCGATTGTCTCGAAATAAACGGAGTTGCAACCCAAATAAAGAAAAAAGGCAGCGATCTGAAATTTGGTGGACTATTTCTACATACCCTTAAGGGGGAAGCCTGCTTTAGAGGCTTCAAAAAATCGATTTTTTCGAGGATTTTTTTAGGAAGGAAAGAAATATTCGATTGAAACGAAACTTTCAGGTTTTATTGTTATATATTTCAACAGTCTTCTCAAATTTTTTCATTAAAATATATGTCATATTATGCCTGGTACAAGCATTTCGCCGAGGCGCCTCGAGTGTGCATGTGTCGTGCGGCGGGAAAGATGCAGGTCGCAATTTCCATCTGAAACAAAAAACCCAAAATTTTTTTTATTTTCAATAGTATAGCTTCTAGTTAAACCAAGAAAATTCAACAAAAAGTGAGAAATTCAACAATTTTTCGCAATTAAAAAAAAAATCATTTTTTTGAAAAAAAAATTCACTTTAGATTGTTTAAAAAGTGGGTTAATCATAACTTTCTTAAGGTTTTTTAGGTTCAACAAAAAGAGAATTTAATCCCGAATACAATGAATTTTGTGTCGTTTCGATAGGACGTTTAATTTTTTCCCTATCTTTCCCGCCAATTAGGAAAAATCGTAAAAATGAAAAACCGAGAAATCGCGCGTCAAAGTTTTCGTATATAAAAAATCGTAATGTTCTTGAACTTACCGCAATAATATGCTAATCAGCGATTCCTGGTCCATAGAGTTGCCCTTCAGACTCTTCAAAAACCCTTTGGATACGTACAATAGTTACCATGGGTACAATACATACAATAGATCGAGGGGCGGAGCGCGGGCACTCCGAGCGATCCGGCCGCTCGTATACCTGCTCGACGCTTGCTCACTATTTCTTCTGTAACTCCGAAAATAATTTGAATTTGCTTTTGAAATTTTAGGGACACATTCTTGGATAGTTTGGGAAGACATTTATGCAAAAAAAAATCGATTTTTTGAAGCCTCTAAAGCAGGCTTCCCCCTTAACTCAAAAAAAAGCGAAAACCTTTGGTGCCCCTGCATTTGTTATAATGTTATTACATGATAAACAGAAAAGTGTAAAAACGGGCATTTTAGACAATTTTAAACAATACGTTTTATGATGTTGAAAAAAAAATTCAAAAAAAATCCAAAGTAAACCGTTTTGTAGGGGAGAATCCAAGCTTTCCACCAATCTCATTCTGGATGCTGTGCGATGATTTGGACCAGAGTTATGACAGGTTAAAGTGGAAAACTGCATTTTTCCATTAAGCTGCGATAACTTGGCTAAAAAAATCGCCCAGAGGTTTGTAAAAAAAGACAATTGTGGGAAAATATGCAAGCTTTTGAATAGTCGGAACAAATTTTTGAAAAAAAAAATTCTGTTCCCCGTGCACCTTGTCAAACTCGAGCAAATTTTTTTATTTTATGTTTTGTTTTGTTTAGCAACAAATATCTTCATTTAAAAAAGACGTTACATTTTGTGTATAATCAGATTATTAAAATGAAAGGTTGACGCTACAAAATTCTTTTTTTATTTTTTTTCCGATCATTTTTCACTGAGTTACAGCCGTTTGAAAAAGGGCTATTTTTCGTAGAAAAAAAAGTGATCCTGTAATTTGTGCACTTAGTGTATATATGTCGAATTAGGGTGACCCTTATTTGTGCCTCAAAGTTTTTCGCCCTCTCCATGAGTTGAAGTTTCTCCAAATACATTTTTAACCTTGTATGCGAAACCCCCAGGTTCCAACTCCGATTCTAAATATCTCCTCTAAACCCTCGAATTTTGCCATTTGGTTAACATGGATTTCCCGCATTTCACGGTTATACTGTATTCCCATCGCACTATTGCTTTAAAAATGGTGCAACTTTGTAGTAGGTATCTCTTGGAAAATGTACAAATTTTCATTAAATAATTTGCATCGGTACATCTGAAGAAAAACATTTTTTTCATGTTTAATGCTGAAAAATCCTCGTTTTGAATGTTATTTTACTCCATGAGAAGAATATTAATTATATATGAATCGAAAACCATTGCAATCACATGATCCGAACTATATGAGTCAGAGTGTTAAAAATTAAATAGGATAAACATGAAGAATAACATTCATTTTCTATTGCCTTAAATGATTATTTTAATTTGTTTGATATAATTGAGCTGACAATTTCACATTATATTTCACACTTGGAAGTTAAATGCTTTCATTGTCTTCTGATATAGTGGCTTTTCGGGAATCTGGAACATTTTTTCTTGATTCTGATATAATCTGAACTAAAGGTTGTTTTTGATCCTCGTTTTTTCGTCAATATATTATTGTACTCGTCTATTAATTTTGTTGCCCTTTCTGTTGCATTGTTAAAAACTCTCAAATTTTCCATACGATGCAAGCATTCATTATAAATTAATAATACGAGAAGCATCGTTAAAAAAATGTAATGATCATTTATGTTCCAGACAAAATCAAGCGACGAATTGCGGTTGAGCTGGAAAATGTTGATGACGAATGCGATTGCCCTAAACGTTTCAAGATAAAAAATATACAGGATATTTGTGATCTGATCGTTATTTTATTTCATCACACTCGAAAAAAGAATTAACACTCATTTTCTATTGTGTTGAATAATTAATTTTATTTTTTTGATATAATTAAGCTGACAATTTTAGATTATATTCTACATTTGAAAGTTAAATGCTTTTATTATCTTCTAATATAGTAGATTTTCGGGCATCTGTAACATTTTTTCTTAATTCGGATGTAATTTGAACAATGAGTTGTTTTTATGTCAATATATTATTGTACCCATCTATTAATTTTATTGCCCTTCCTGTTGAATCGTTACCAACTCTCAAATTTTTCGTACGCCGCAAGCTTTCATTGTACATTTCATCGTGTGGCCACTGTGATAGATACATTTTTTAAAACTCCATTTCAATTTCAAACCTTTCGATTTTTTTTGTGTACGATGAAATTAAATAAGATCAGATCACAAATATCCTGTATATTTTTTACCTTGAAACTGTATATTTTGTACCTTGATCTTTACATTTTTTTTAAAGATACTTCTATTACTATTAAGGCCTTAGTCCACAGTAACGGGTATAGAATCATGTGCGAATTTAACAATTATTTTACGTGTGAAAAAGTGATTCACTCATAAAATTAATTACACATCTATTTAGTATGAATATCAAGCTGTTAGAAAAAAAATATATATATATATATTTTCGATGTACAAAATGGCCGACTACTAATTATTTCTTTTGTTATCTTTTTTTAAGCGCTCCGCGGCGTGACATTTAGCATCCAAAATATTTGCCTGGAACAAAAAACAAAAATTCTCGTCGATCTACATTAGAATACCGAAAGAAGTACGTACGGAATTTAAAAAATATTGTTTTATTCAAAAGCTGTAGGTATTGAACTTAAGAAATGAATTGTCAGTGAAAAATTTCGTTAAAACTGCTCATAGACTGCTCATAAAATGAAAAGTTTTCGATTAAGACGGAATGACACCTCATCGCGGTCGGTATGGTAGAACAATTATAGATTCCCAAAAATCTCTGAAACGGCTCTTCAGATCCCGTCGAAACTTTGCCAAACGACGTCAAATAGATAGACGAATAGCTTCTAGCCCCTCAAATTTTCGAAATTTGAGAAAAAAAACTAGATGGGCTTATGATAAGCCAATCTACATTTTTTTCTCAAATTCAGAAAATTTGAGGGGCTAGAAGCTATTCGTCTATCTATTTGACGTCGTTTGGCAAAGTTTCGACGGGATCTGAAGAGCCGTTTCAGAGATTTTTGGGAATCTATAATTGTTCTACCATACCGACCGCGATGAGGTGTCATTCCGTCTTAATCAGAAATGTCGTGCGTACTTCTCTGCGAAATGCAATTACGAGCATAACTTTTGAATTTGGAGTAAATCGAGTGAAAATTGTTGAAGTTATTTGTCACGCCAATTGCAAAAAAGTTGTTTCGGGAAGTTTCGAGGAGTCGGCCTCGAGGAGTTGTACATCGAAAAAAAAACATATATTTTCTAACAGCTGGGTATTCGTACTAAATAGATGTGTAATTAATTTTATGAGTGAATCACTTTTTCATACGAAAAAATGTTAAGTTCGCACATGATTTTATACCCGTTACTGTGGCCTAAGGCCTTAATTTATAATTACATAGTTCTTTTAGGATTTCCCTAAACGTTTCGAGGTAAAAAATATACAGGATTTTGTAATCCGATCGTTGTTCTATTTGATCGTACTCAAAAAAAAATTGAGAGGATTGAAATTGAAATGGAGTTTTTAAAAATTGAGCTACCACCGTGGCCACACGACGACATGTATAATGAAAGCTTGCAGCGTCTGAAAAATTTGAGAGTTGTTAACGCTGCAACAGGAAGGGCAATAAAATTAACAGACGAGTACAATAATATTTTGAAAAAAAAAACGAGGATCAAAAACAACTCATAGTTCAGATTATATGTGAATTAAAAAAAAAATGTTATAGATGCCCGAAAATCCACTATATTAAAAGATAATGAAAGTATTCAACTTCCAAATATAAAATATAATGTAAAATTGTCAGCTTAATTATATAAAAAAAATTAAATTAATCCTTCAACTCAATAGTAAATGAATGTTGTTCTTTATGTTTGTCCTATTTGATTTTCGAAACCCTGACTACTTGTGTTTCAGATCATGTGATTCCAATGGTTTTCGATTAATATATAATTAATATTCTTATTGTGGAGTAAAGTGACATTCAAAACAAGCATTTTTCAGCATTGAAGATGAAAAAAATGTTTTTCTTCAGATGTATCGCTCATAATTATGTTAATAAAAATCTGAAAATTTTCCAAGAGATACCTACTACAGTAAGCAATACTGCGATGGGAAAAAAGTATACCCGTGGAATGCCGGAAATCCCATATTCATCAAATGGAAAAATTCGAGGGCTTTGCGGAGATATTTAGAATTGGAATTAGGACCGGGGGGTTTCGCGTGCATTTTTTGAAATGTATTTGGAAAAAATGTAGCCCATAGAGAGGGAAAAAAATGTTGGCCACCCTAATGTATTATACATATTAGAGTGGGCTAACGAATCGATTTTTTTTTTTTCATCAAATTAGGCACAGTTATTCATCCTGTATATCTCAAAACTATATATCTACATATGTATGTTGATTTTTTCAAGATGAGGATCCGGATTATGACGCAATGCCCAGAGAGATCAGCGACGAAGCTGAGCCGGAAACCAATCACGGTAAATTAAAATATGATTATACATCATTCTGTGTTGAAAAAAGTGGATATTTTTTTCGAGTTCCGAAGGATAAAATCGTTCTGTTGTATGAAAAAATAAGTCACCTGGAAGGAGAGCTCAAAATTAAATTATTTCGGTTATCCCGCCGTTACCATTTTCTATAAGATCAACATAGAAAAATAAATGGATCGGTAGATACTGCTTCATATCGCGTGAAAAAGATTTCACGAATATCCCGAGTCAACATTTTTAGCCTCCTCCGAACGCTCCCAGGACCCATTTCTTTTGTAAAACATAAGGTGCCAGCCTCCGTTGAACAGACAAAACCCCATTTATCGAGTTCAGTGCCATGAAGGGACCTTCTCTTGGTCCAGTGTAGCGTCTGTTAGACCTCCGAAACCTTCTTTCGACCCCCAGTTTCAGTGAAACGTGCAGAACACAGGCCTCCTTAACCTGCTTTCAATCTCAAACCGTTGCCTCGACCCCACCTAACCTGCTTTCGGCCCAAATTCGATATCTCCTCCATCATCACTCCATTGTGGCCTGATCGATAACCCGTTCGATGACAAAAATAATACATTTTCCCTGATTATCGCCCGAAGAACGGTACAGGTAAATATGCATTATCAGATGATGAATAAATACTACACAATTAATAACAATACATCGTCCCCTTATCAAATTATTAGTGCAATATTAATATGCAAAAACAATCAAATTTGCTGAATATCGATTTATTATTATTTTATAAGCGATTCATGAAAGAATGCTCATATATACCGTCTTACGCCAATTCTAATGGATTAAGGCACAACACCATTGTGACCCCCTGTTTTTTTGCCATTTTTCAAGAATTTTTTTTGTGGGAAAAAAAGAGATATCGAAAAAAAAATTTTTGTTTTGTTCGTTGTTTATTGAAGATACATAAAAAAAAATTTTCAAATTTTTCACGCCCCATGGTGACGCTGGGGAAGCTCCCGCGTTAGGTACTGTTGCCTCTGCAGTGGTTCGCGGCACGCAGCAGAACTCTATTCAAAATCGATCTGAAAAAAATACCGAGTGTTTTCGTTAATAATATGATATTTTGAAGAGAAGTACATAAGGATTTGGAAAAATATTGATTTTCAAAAAATAGGCACGCTTTTGAAATTAAAGGACGATTTTCGAGCAAAATTTCTTGTCGAAAATAGGCTATAACTTTTTTTATTATTGAGATATCGAAAAAATCCTATGTACTTCTTTAGATAATCTAGTTTTATTGATCCAGTCCAAATTTGAAGTCGATCGGATAAAAATTGCTCGAGTTCTGCTGCGTGCCGCACTCAAAAAAGTGGTTTTGAGAAAAACGCGTTCAAAGTTTTAGGTTGGTTAACTTATGCGATAAATTGGAAAAAAATGTTTACCTTTAATCAGCGATGCCGGCACCATATAGCTGGCCTTCAAGAAGCAAATCATTGTCCCTAGCATCTTTTCTCGAACTTGTAGAGGCTCTTCTTGCCTCTTTTGCAGCGTCTGTGAGCGAGCGCTCCGCCAGCTCGATCCGCGCTGCGTCGGTTTCAACGCAAAAATTGAAACAATTTGGGCTGATAGTTATCCACAACGTCTCCAAAACTTTCATGAGGCTTCTCAGGCCATCATTGAATAATAATACCGCGATATCAGCTGCAATATCGACGATTTTTTTGCTCCCGGACTGACACTTGGGGGTTATTGCCCAAACTGATTTGTTGTAGCTTTCGTTGTTGTTTTGCGTGAAGCAACCCAAACAACGCTGCAGCAAATCGTCTCTGCTCAAATTTATATATCCCGGTATACCTGCCGACCCTGAGGCGCGCAGCTGCGCGGGACCCCGAGCGTCACGGGCGCTGCACCGCTCCACAAAATATTCAATATCTCCGAAAATAATTATTTTTTCGACCTGGGTCCAACGGCATCTTAATCTTAAATGTATTTTAGATTTTTCTAGATGGTTTTCAAAAAATCGATTTTTTGAAGCCGTCACAGTGGTGTTGTCCCTTAATGGGCGTCACGAATTTTTCTGTGAGAAAAAATCTCAGGATAATTCTTAAATAAATGCCACGCTATCCAGTATAAGCTTACGCGACGTTTTTTATCCTCGACATTTCTTCTTAAACCCTCTAGTTCTTGAGTTACATTGCATTATCTAGAATTAGTCTTTTTTAGCAAAAAATAAAATAACATTGCGAAAAAGAATCGTACGAAACTTTATAAAAAAACGAAAAGGGAGCGCCCGCTACCCCGTTCAAGTTGATCATGGATAAACGTAACACATTTTTTTTGCATAAGTCATGCGCTCAATTCTCGATGGTCGAAAAAAGCCGAAAAACAGTCACGTACAAAAGTGCGTAGCGGGTCGAAAAAAAACCATAAAAAAAAATTTCAGAAAAGCAAAATAAAGCTGAATTTGTTCCGTAAGTAAAGGTAGTAAAGCTTCCGTAAGTAAAGGTAGGAAGGAAATTTGTTCCGTAAGTAAAGGTAAATTTGGTTATCTTTTTTTACGGAGTTATGTAACTTTTAGTGCAGCAAGAAATATCGACTGGTGTATCCCCACTGTTAAGCGACGGTATATATTATATAATACTATAATCAGTTTGTTTGAAAAATCTATAGCATATCATTCGATAAAACTCTCTAATTATCACAATGATATTAACTAATTGATATAGCTTATGTGATACAACAAATAGTTATAGGTATTCATTTGGTCTCTTATGCCATATCAGCGACCAAAATGTTATAAACACTCGGTAGCATAGGGACAGCGTGCGTAGCTATGAGTAGGTAGGTACTAGGTTCGATTCGCATATAGGGCAAATATTTTCTTCGAAAAAAATCATTTCTAATGGCCAGGGAATGACGAATTACGATGAAAAATCCTTGTGGAAAGATCTCAATTAAGGAATTCATTTTATTTTCGATTTATGAAATATTTTAGGCATATAGTCAGCACTTAGCTTTGCAGTGTACATTGTAAGCAAATCAAGATTCATTTGAATCGCATCTTTATTCACATATACAGGGTGTCCCAGAACTCAACGGCAAGCCGAAACGGGGTGACAGGATTGATTGGAACCATCATGAGAAAAATCAGAAAAAAAATCTATCCCATGCAGTTTGAAAATTATGGGCATTTAAGAAAAACCGAGAAATTTGGTCAAACTGTAACCATTTTTCGGCTATTGTGGTTAATTTTTATTATTTTTGTTCATTTAAACTTTGGAACCGTAACCCTAAATAAAATTTCTAGAATCACAGTAAAAAATAATGACACAATTGCCCCAAGTTTCCTAGAATTAAGACTATTTGTTAAACTATGAATTTAAAATTTTCAAAATTTGTCTACTTTGAAAGGCCCTGCTTTAAAAAAAAGTACTAGAGTGCCTTGGCAAGTGCCATTAAAAGTTGGCGCATTTAATCAGGATTGTAAAATGGTACAATACTTGTTAGTTTCATACTAAAAAAAAACGATTAAAAAAATTGAAACCTCAAGTAACCCGATTTTTGCTAACCCATTTTACTCAGTTAAAATGTTTTTTATTCGCACAAGCTCTTGGTAGGTTCTTAATTTTACGGCAAAATGATGAGAGAGATAGATAGTGGACATGTTTGCCATGAGTGAGCGAGACAGATAGTGACGCCACGCAGTGAGACGGAGATGCGCCGTTTAAACGAGTGCGAATGAAACAGATACAGACGCCATACCAAGCAAATGGCTACGCTACCAGTCTGACACCAGTTAGTACGTTTCGCTCATTCGTCTACTGCGCATCTTTCCGTATACGCTTGTGTTGATTTAGTACTGACAACTTTGGCTTCTCTTATTGGACTTGGATTTTTGTGAATTGGACTTGTTGATTACATACCGGCAACTTTGGCTTCTTTCTTTTGGAATTGGACTTTTGTGTTGGCATCCTTGTTATCTACCATGCCTACGCGCTACACTTCACAAGAATATGCGAACATGCACCTCATTTATGGGGAATGCAGATGCAACGCAAGTGCCGCCGCTAGACTTTATCGTGAAAGATATTCAAATTTAGAGCGCTATCCGGATCACCTGTCTCTCTCACTCATGGCAAACATGTCCACTATCCATCTCGCTCATCATTTTGCCGTAAAATTAAGAACCTACCAAGAGCTTGTGCGAATAAAAAACATTTTAACTGAGTAAAATGGGTTAGCAAAAATCGGGTTACTTGAGGTTTTAATTTTTTTACTCGTTTTTTTTAGTATGAAACTAACAAGTATTGTACCATTTTACAATCCTGATTAAATGCGCCAACTTTTAATGGCACTTGCCAAGGCACTCTAGTACTTTTTTTTAAAGCAGGGCCTTTCAAAGTAGACAAATTTTGAAAATTTTAAATTCAGAGTTTAACAGATAGTCTTAATTCTAGGAAACTTGGGGCAATTGTGTCATTATTTTTGACTGTGATTCTAGAAATTTTATTTAGGGTTACGGTTCCAAAGTTTAAATAAACAAAAATAATTAAAATTAACCACAATAACCGAAAAATGGTTACAGTTTGACCAAATTTCTAGGTTTTTCTTAAATGCCCATAATTTTCAAACTGCATGGGATAGATTTTTTTTCTGATTTTTCTCATGATGGCTACAATCAATCCTGTCACCCCGTTTCGGCTTGACGTTGAGTTCTGGGACACCCTGTATAAATATCTTTGAAACAAACATGATCATAGTAGGCTGTGAGACAAGGAAAAAACCTATTTTATTTAAATAGATCCTATATAAATTAATTTTTTTGTTTAACAGTATAAAGTAGGCCGAAAGGGGAGGCAGCAGGTTCTGCAGGAGCGCTCGAAGTAGATCCATCTGAGGATTCCGTAGGTTCAATTGTGGTCCTCCCTGACCTCCTTTGAGTCAGAAAGTCTACTTTCTGCCATGCCGGAGGTTCATCGGAGACCCTAACGCATGGTATTTTTAAACATTGTACCCTCCTTTAGATACACAATAATCCTCTTGCCGATTTCTGCTCGAGGACGGAAGCCTTCATTTTGTGGTTTCAACGGGGCTCAAAAATTTCGACTCGGGATGCCATTTACATACTCTTAAAGAAAATGAAATTCTCTACAAGAATGTTCTACAACCAAATCTCAGATGAACCGTTAAATAGCTATAGCTGTTCGAAAATGAACATGTATAAAAAAACAGCAAAATGTATCGTTTATTTTATAAAAAACATACTTCGAGAAAATTAGCTACGAATAGAGAAACAAAAAATTTTAACACTCAGTTTGTGAGTTTAACTCCATGTGAGAAAGTCTTGAAAACATTTTTTTTTTCTTTATTTGATCCCAAAGCCCAAATTGCAGAAACAATAATTCGTTTAAAAAAATGGACACATGGCTCACGTGATGTGGTTTTTCTCGTAGCAATTTGCAATATTAACTATAACGTTGTGTATTTTTCTCAACTTATATATATATATGTGTGTGTGTGTGTGTGTGTGTGTGGGGAGAGAGAGAGAGAGAGAGCGAGAGAACTTGCTAAATTGACCAAAAAAGCACGAACGGATGAAGCTAGAGAATAAAGCCAACTGGTTAATGTTACGGGTTAACAACGCAGTTTAATGTATGTTCAATCTATGTATTTCCTAATTGGAATTTAACAATGCTTGCAAGAAATGTTTAGTAAATTCGAATGGATGAACTTTCATTCTAAATACATAGGATAAACTTCATTGTTAACCTGTAATATAACTTAGTTGGCTTTATTCTCTTTCATTATCCGTTCGTCCTTTTGTGTTCAATTAAATTAATTTCCTTTGAACTTCATTTAGCCAGTACTTGCTCTGTATGATGAGCAAGAATGTCCACCAATAAAGACAATATTGCAAGTGGCTGCAAGAAAAATCATATCCCGCGAGCGATGTGTCGTTTTTATTAACTTCACAAATGATTGTTTCCCAAATTAGAGCTTTGGAATCATATGAATAAAAAAAAAACGGTTTTTTCTAAATTTTGGAACTGAGTTTGGCTCACGAACTGTAGTTTGAATTTTGGTTGTTGCTTTCTTCGTAGCAAATGTTCTTGAAGTATGTTGTCATAAAATAAACGATACAGTTTGCTATTTGTTATACAAGTTCATTTTCGAACATCTATAGCTGTTTACCGGTTCATCTGAGAAGGACTTTTTTTGTAGGGAATTTCATTTATTTCAAAAGTATGTTGACCCTAGGACCCTACACTATCTGTACAAAACAAATAACGTACACAGGGGTTACGCGCACCCCAGCAATTCAGATCAACGCTACTAACAAACTGTTTGTCGTAGAAAGTTTTTTTTTCATTCGAACGCTGAAAGACTGAAGAATGCAATAGTATATGCGAGAAAACCGTAATATAAATTTTTCGCCGTGAAAAATGCGATTGAACACAGCAAGAAAAATGATTTTAGCATTTCTCACTTACTATGTGGGGTATGAGGTACCCATATGCAGGGACCTGCGTTTAATGGCATTTTCGTGAGATTTTTTTGCAGGTAATATGAAGTAATATCTACCGAAGAATTCATTTTCCTATGTTAATCGTATAGAAAATGGCAACATGCCGCGGGATTACCGACATAATTTACTTTTGAGCTCTCTTTCTAGGTGACTTCTTTTTTCACATAACAGAACAATTTTACCCTTTGGAACTCGGAAAAAAATATCGTTTATTTTGTATACACCCTATTAAACACAATTAAAGAGAATAGGGTCAATATTGTACCAATTATTAACAATTGCATGAATTACGGTTTATGATTAAACTCTAAAATGTTTATTTCTTTCTAAAATCAGATGTAGATCAGCACGTCGATGTATCGTCTTCTACCGAGCCGGAAACGGATGACGAATACGGTAACGGTGAACTATTTGATAATATTACGGTTTAGAAATGAATGCTAACGATTAAAGTTTCTGATTAGGAATTTTGCTCCATGTGTATTTCGACAAGTATCATTGTATGGTTGCAATTTGATTATATCATTTTTCAGAATTGAAAATGCTTTTAAAAATGTATATGTGTGTTGAGGTTGGCTGGGTATAGGGTTCTGAGTTAGCAGGATGTCACACGAAACTAACGCTACCCCCACTCCACTGGCACTGTGTTGCAGTAGAGTGGGGCAAGTTGCGACATGCTAAATGCCTGTGATTGGTTGAAAAATTCCGAATGACGTGTGGTGTACATCTGCGGTAAAAAATTGTAATGAAGTGTAAATTACTTGTAAATACATGTAGAGAGGAGCGAGAATATGAATGAGTGAGTGTGGGAGGGAATGAAATAGAATTAAAGAGAATAAGAAATAATGTAAAATAACTATCAGATCACAATTATCCTGTATATTTTTATCTTGAAACGTTCAGGATAATCATATTCGTCATCAATATTTTCCAGCTCAACCACCATTCGTCGCTTGATTTTGTCTGATTATTTTTCACGTAACATAGAAGATCTTTACATTTTTTAACGATACTTCTATTATTATTAATGTATAATTGCATCGTTTTTTAGGATTGCCCTAAACGTTTCGAGGTAAAAAATATACAGGATATTTGTAATTTGATCGCTATTTTATTTTATCGTACTCAAAAAAGATTGAGAGGTTTCAAATTGAAATTGTGTTTTCAAAAATTGATCTATCACTGTGGCCACATGATGACATGTATAATAAAAGCTTGCATCGTATGAACAATTTGAGAGTTGTTAACGATGCAACAGGAAGGGCAATAAAATTAATAGACGAGTACAATAATATATTCACAACAAACGAGGATCAAAAACAACTCACAGTTCAGATTATATCCGAATTAATAAAACATGTTTCAGATGCCCAAAAATCCACTATATCAGAAGATAATAAAAGCATTTGACTTCCAAATGTAAAATATAATGTGAAATTGTTTATTCGATTGGATTTTATAAACCCTCACTACTTGTATTTCGGATAATGCGATTCCAATGTGTTCTATTTATATATAATTAATATTTTTATAGTGGTGTCAAATGACATTCAAAACGAGAATTTTTCAGCATTGAAAATGAAAAAAATATGCTTCAGATGTATCGCTGACAATTATGTGTATAAAAATCTGTACAGTTTCCAAGAGATACCTACTACAGTAACCAATACCACGATGGGAAAAAGGTATAACCGTGGAATGCCAAAAATCCCATACTAATCAAATGGAAAAAATCGAGGGCTTTGAGAAGATATTTAGAATCGGAATGAGGACCTGAGGGTGTCGCCTCCTTTTTTTGAAATCAATTTGGAAAAACTGTAGCTCATAAAGGGAGAAAAAAATGTCGGGCCCAAATAAGGGCCACCTTTGTGCATAACACATATTAGAGTGGGCTAAAGAATAGATTTTTTTCGAAAAATTAGGCACAGTTATTCGTCCTGTATATCTAAAAACTATATATCTTCATATCTATATTGATTTTTTCAAGATGCGGATCCGAATTATGACGTGATGCCCGGAGAGATCGGCGACGAAGCTGAGCCGGAATTCAATCACGGTAAATTAAAATATGATTAAACATCAGGCTAAAGAATAGATTTTTTTCGAAAAATTAGGCACAGTTATTCGTCCTGTATATCTAAAAACTATATATCTTCATATCTACATTGATTTTTTCAAGATGCGGATCCGAATTATGACGCGATGCCCGGAGAGATCGGCGACGAAGCTGAGCCGGAATTCAATCACGGTAAATTAAAATATGATTAAACATCAGGCTAAAGAATAGATTTTTTTCGAAAAATTAGGCACAGTTATTCGTCCTGTATATCTAAAAACTATATATCTTCATATCTATATTGATTTTTTCAAGATGCGGATCCGAATTATGACGCGATGCCCGGAGAGATCGGCGACGAAGCTGAGCCGGAATTCAATCACGGTAAATTAAAATATGATTAAACATCAGGCTGTGTTGAAAAAAATGGATATTTTTCTCGGGTTCCATGGGATAAAATCGTTTTGTTATGTGAAAAAAGAAGTCGCCTAAAAGGAGAGCTCAAAATTAAATAAATTCGGTCATCCCGCGGTTACCATTTTCTATAAGACCAACATAGGAAAATAAATGTTTGCGTAGATATTACTTCATATCGCCTGAAAAAGTCACAAATATCGTGTATTCGTGTATCCTATACTCTTTAAGGAAATGAAATCCTCTACAAGAAAGTTCTACAGCCGAAAATCTCAGATGAACCGTTAAATAGCTATAGCTGTTCGAAAAATAAACATGTATGAAAAGTAAAAAATGTATCGTTTATTTTATGAAAACATACTTCAAGAAAATTTGCTACAAAGAAGGAAACAAAGATTTTTAACATTCAGTTTGTGAGCTAAACTTGATGGGAGAAAATCTCGAAAAAAAACTTTTTTTTCTTCATTTGATTCCAAAGCTCAAATTCCAGAAACAACAATTCATCCAAGAAAAATCGACACATGGCCCGCGTGAGGTGCTTTTTCTCGTAGCCACTCGCAATATTAACTATATCTTTATGTATTCTTTCCCAACTTACAAAGAGAGTACTTGCTAAATAAAGTTCAAAGGATATTAATTAAATTGAACAAAAAAGGACGAACGGATAAAAGAAGAGAATAAAGCCAACTGGGTAATGTTATGGGTTAACAACGCAGTTTAATGTATATTCAGTCTATGTATTTCCTAATTAGAATTTAACAATGCTTGCAACAAAAGTTTAGTAAGTTCGAATGGATGAACTGTCATTCTAAATACATAGGATAAACTGCATTGTTAACCCGTAACATAACTTAGTTGGCTTTATTCTTTTTCATCATCCGTTTGTCCTTTTTTGTTCAATTAAATTAATTTCCTTTGAAGTTTATGTAGCAAGTGCTCTCTGTATGCTGAGAAAGAATGCCCAACTATATAGACAATATTGCAAGTGGATACGAGAAAAATCACATCATGCGAGCCATGTGTCGTTTTCTTTCTTCATAAATGACTTTTTCGCAAATGTGAGCTTTGGAATCAAATGACTAAAAAAAAGTTTTCCCGAAATTTTTTCAAACTGAGTTTGGCTCACCAACTGAAGTTTGAATTTTGGTTATTACTTTCTTCGTAGCAAATTTTCTTGAAGTATGTTTTCATAAAAAAACGACATATTTTGCTTTTTTTTCATACAGGTTCATTTTCGAACAGCTACAGCTGTTTACCGGTTCATTTGAGATATTTGTCTGTAGAACTTTTTCCTAGGGAATTTCATTTATTCCAAAAGTATGTTGACCCTAGGACCCTACACTGTCTGTACGAAACAAATAACGTACACAGGGGTTACGCGCACCCCAGCAATTGAAATCAACGCTGCTAACAAACTGTTTGTCGTGGAAAGTATTTTTTCATTCTAACGCTGAAAGACTGAAGAATGGAATAGTATATGCGAGAAAAACGTAATATAAATTTTTCGCCGTGGAAAATGCGATTGAACAAAGCAAGAAAAATGACTTTAGCATTTCTCACTTACTATTTGAGGTTACCCATGTGTAGGTTCCGGCGTTTAATGGCATATTCGTGAGATTTTTTTGCAGGCGATATGAAGCAATATCAACCGAAGCATTTCTTTCCTATGTTAATCTTATAGAAAATGGCAACATGCCGCAGGATGACCGACATAATTTAATTTTGAGCTCTCTTTCTAGGTCACTCCTTTTTTTCACATAACAGAACAATTTTACCCTTTGGAACTCAGAAAAAAATATCGATTATTTTTTATACGCCCTATTAAATATAATTAACGAGAATAGGGTCAATATTGTAACAATCATTAACAATTGCATGAATTGCGGTTTATGATTAAACTCTAAAATGTTTATTTCTTTTTAAAATCAGATGTAGATCACCACGTCGATGTACCGTCTTCTACCGAGCCGGAAACGGATGACGAATACGGGAACGGTGAACTATTTGATAATATTATGGTTTAGAAATGAATGCTAACTATGAAAGTTTTTGAATAGGAATTTTGCTTCATGTGTATTTCGACAACTCGTGCGGAAATTGAGTTGGGGCTGTGATCGGGCCCCAATAATATTTCCCTAACTTTATTCGGGCCCTAATCTGGAAGCCGCATGAGGGTCGTTAGCGGCCGGTCACACTTTGTCAACATGGGCCATTAAAGGCGCAACGACCGGGGCCTTATAAGTTGCCTCAATGGCGCCTCATCAAAACCATTTTAGCGCCCTGAAAATGCCTCAACGGCGCCTCATCAAAACCATTTCAGCGCCATAAAATATCCGTATCAGTGGATATACGTGTATGTTAAATGCGTCAGGGTATATCTGTAATTGTTCATGTGCATAGGTGTAGGCGTGAGTACATGTGTATGTATGTGTGCGCGCGTAGAAATGTGATTGTAGTTATAGTCACAGTCTGAAATGAGTCTGTAAGGGTACAGAACGCGAAGGAGCGACATTATATGTCCGCTGTATAAAGTAAAGTATTAATGACTCCAATAAAAGTAATATTATCTTAGTTTTAATTAGGAAATTATTAAGTAATTGAATAAGTCATTCTCAATCATTAATATATCATGGAATAACGTCAATATATCACGAGGAAAAAAATCACCACGGAATTCACTTGTTTTTCTGCAAGGTCCACGTAGATAAGTCATCTCGATGAGACTTAACGCATCCTGCGACCCCCATGCCAGTCTTTTGCATTATTTAAACAAATATATTCTACTACACATATAGAAATTAAAAAAATATATGGGTCTACTGAATTACTAGAATCTATTTCCATTGAGGGAAAGACCTGGAAAACATAGACCAATTTATTTACTTATCCTACTGTTTGTATGTATGTAAAAGCTTTCTTTAATTTGATAAATAAATAGTGTCTAATGTTTGTCTGAATATTTGTGTTCATCGTTAATTTTTTATTTGCTAATGCCCGTACGCTTTTTCCCAATTTGCGTTCGATAATATTATTCAATCGATGTATATAATCGAGTTGAATCATTGAAATACCCTCAACCATGTAGCCTAAGCTATTTATACTGGTTTATCGCTATAATAGTCAGATCTGGGCCTATTGTGGAAATCCCTACTTGTTTATCCCTATACTGGCCAAGTCGGGTCCTATTATGGAAATCCCTACAGGTTTATCCCTATAATGGCAAAGTCGGGGCCTATTGTGGAAATCCCTACAAGTTTATCCCGATAATGGCCAAGTCTGGGCCCATTGTGGAAATCCCTACTAGAGAAGCCCTTAAAGGCTCTTATTTTTATTCGGGATGCCCTATCAGTTTTCCGCACGGGAAGTATAATTCTATGGTTGCAATTTGATTATATCACTTTTCAGAATTGAAAATGCTTTAAAAAATGTATACGTTTCTTGAGGTTGGCTAGGTATAAGGGTCTGAGTTAGCAGGATGTCACACGAAACTAACGCTACCCCCACTCCACTGCCACTGTGTTGTAGTAGAGTGGGGCAAACTGCGATATGCTAAATGTCTGTGATTGCAATGTAGTGTAAATTACATGTAAATACATGTAGGGAGGGAGCGAGAAAACGAATTAGAGAGAATGGGAGAAAATGATATAGAATGAGAAAGAATGAGGGAGAATAAGAGAGTGAGATAGGAGAATGAGAATGAGAGATAGATGGATGGATGTATGGATGGATGGATGGATGGATGGATAGATGGATGGATGGATGGATGGACGGATGAATGGACGGATGGATGAATAGATGGGTGGATGGATGGATGGATGGATGGTTGGATGGATTGATGGATGGATGGATGGATGGATGGATAGATGGATGGATGGATGGATGGACGGATGGATGAATAGATGGGTGGATGGATGGATGGATGAATGGATGGATGGTTGGATGGATGAATGGATGGTCGGATGGATGGATGAATGGATGGATGGATGGATGGATGGATGGTTGGATGGACGGACGGATGGTTGGATGGATGGATATTCACGTGTGCCTGTTTTTTATTGCCCGAAATGTGAAATTACATTTTCAATGCCATGAGATACTTGGACTGTGTGTAATATCATACAGGTGACGAAAATATCCCACCGGACTCTCCCCAAGCTGGTGAGGTTTCGTTGGATGCAATACCATCGCCACCTTCACCGCCCATCAGCCTGCTGGAGGCTTCGTTGGATGGAATCCTACATCCACCTTCACTTCCCATCAGTCTTCCGGAGGCTTTAGTAGGAAGCAATAACGGTAATAATTACACTATTAACTTCGTGTCCAAGAACTTTAGAATTTTTATATTTTGAATACCGTAGGACCTCGCACTGTCTCTTATTCCAGTTATTTTAACAGAATATAACAGAATAAGACTGAGTATAATTTTCAATATATTAATTTTGTACAGTGTCAAAAAGTCGAAAAAAAAATCTTCGCAAAAAGCGGAGACGACAAATGAAGGCGCAGGTCCGTGACTGCGGAGTACAACCCTATGGGCATAAGAGACGAGCGAAAAAGAGGAAGAAGAACACAGAAGGTAACAATACATGTTTGTCGAAGGTGCAAAATAGATTGCCGTAATAATTTGATTCGTTAGATTTTGTCTTCTTAATCCTTTTACAGATTGTTTGTTCAACGCTAAAAGAGTATTTTTTTTCTCTATAATCGATACATTTCATAATAATTTCATTTAGTGAGTTCAATTCATACCTAACAGTCCGCAGAATATATGTAAATGGCAAACTTAAATCTATGTCACTTTTTGTCGGGGATAAATGGACTTGGCCAAACTCCGTTAGGTAAAATATTATATTTATATTGGATACCTGTGTCAATCTATTTTGCATCTTCCGTATTGTTACTACAGGCGTATGTTTTAAATGAAAATTGTTGATTATAATTTATTTGTTGGCCTTATCTAAAAAAGGAATACAGTAATAAAAATATAATAATAGAATAAATAAATAAAATACAGTCAACATTTGTACAGCAAATAAAAACAACCAAACCATAACGGCGAAATATTATTTAAAAAACTTCCTGATCTTTGTAAAAAAGAACGCATGGAAAACATTAAACCGTCAACAAATCAGACTAAAATACGACAAGTTTGTTTGGGTAATATTGTATTGAAATATTCGATTCGAACTTTTGCTGTTATTTTGAGCGGACAGCTTGTTATCCTCCAAATGCAATGATAAAATCATTGTCCGAGATTTGAAAAACTAAAAAATATGAACCGTCATGTAAATTGCCACATCTTATTAAAGTTTGCAAAGTATTCGAATAATTGTCCTATTAACAAATACAAATTGCATCAAACATGAAAGGCCCATTTCTCTACTTGTGTGGAACATTTTTAATCGACACCTCAAGTTTCATGGGCGTTATAAAGATTTAAAAATACAGCAACCTTTGATTAGCCAACCCGATTTTGAGTGTGTCGTATGCATGCGTTATGCAGCCGAGAGCACGTGTTCACCAAGCTTTTAGCTTAGTGAATCGTGTGCTTTTGCCCACACTTTTCGAGGTGTGGATGCGGACGACATCGTTCAATAGATGGGTTTTAAGGTCGTCGCTTACTTATCAACCCGGCACCCGACCAGCACCGCCTCGCCTCGAACGGTTGTCATTTCTAAGATGGGCTTTCCATACATATGCACTCACTTGTCACCTTTTGCGAGCAAGGCGATCGAGTGATGCTACGAAGGTGACAAGTGAGTGCATATGTATGAAAAGTCCATATAAGAAATGACAACCGCTAGAGGCGAAGCGGTGCTGGTCGGGTGCTGGGTTGATACGGGAGCGACCACCTCTAATCTGAGTTACGTATATTTTTTGTTCATGACGTGATAGTAGGCGAAAATTTCAGAAATAAATATTTGACAGCGGAATGAAACTACAAGTAAAAATACAGCGACTTTTGATTAGCCAATCTTAATTTCAATGATTCGTATGCATGCATTATGCAGCCGAGAGCACGTGTTCACCAAGCTTTTAGCTTAGTGAATTGTGTACTTTTGCCCACACTTTTCGAGGTGTGGATGCGGACGACATTGTTCGACATTATAGATGGGTTTTAATCTGAGTCACGTATACTCTTCGTTCATGATGCGATAGTGAGCTAAAATTTCAGTAATACATTTTTGACAGCGGAATGAAACTACAAGTAAAAATACAGCGACTTTTGATTAGCCAATCTGATTTTGAGTGATTCGTATGCATGCATTATGCAGCCGAGAGCACGTGTTCACAGAGCTTTTAGCTTAGTGAATTGTGTGCTTTTGCCCACACTTTTCGAAGTGTGGATGCGGACGACATTATTCGACATTATAGATGGGTTTTAATCTGGGTCACGTATATTCTTCGTTCATGATGCGATAGTAGGCCAAAATTTCAGGAATAAATATTTGCCAACGGAAGGAAACCACAAGTAAAAATACAGCGACTTTTGATTAGCCAATCCGATTTTGAGTGATTCGTATGCATGCATTATGCAGCCGAGAGCACGTGTTCACCCGAGCTTTCAGCCTAGTTGAATTGTGTGCTTTTGCCCACGCTTTTCGAGGTGTGGATGTGGACGACATCATTCAAATGAAGGTTAATAATCTTCAACTGCGCACTTCGTTTCTGGCTGTTCTGGCTAATAATTGGATTAACTGCACGAATATAAATTGTAAAGCTCAAAAGAACGGCAACCCCAGGACATTGTCTTACAAGATTAGTTAAGACGGACATCATTTATAATACAGCCGATTAAGGGCCAAAATACCACAATGAATTACCCGATGTTTGGTATTGATTATTCTCTTTACTTTCTTGTTTCGAGGTCGCTGAGTGCAGTAGGGAGAGGAGAAGAAATGGAGCAAAAACTATAGAAGATATACGGGCAGATCATACTGTGACCTATCGCAATTTTTTCTACATTTCAGCCTGCTATGTATGCCACTCTTTCCCAGTTTCCGTCTCTTCTGCACCCTCATTAAGCCTGTTCAAAACCCTGTTTTTCGACCACTTATTCTGGTCTGAAGAAGACGCTGATTAGGTAGTTCGTTGAGCATAATCCCTTGGTTATATATATATATATATATATATATATTATGTTAATGAATTTAGCTAAACCAACAAGGGGAGGCTGTCAGATTCAAACAGACTCATACTGCATGTAATAAAAGCTGATGGCCAGAGGTGTTATGTGGCAAAGCAGTAAGACGCCCTTCTTCGCCGTTGTGGAGAAAGTTGGCATTGAAATATTCCGTTGCGTTAGAATACTTTCTACGTAAAGAAAATTTCAAGGAACTGTGACGCAGCGAGCAAGCTCTCTGCCTCAAAAGCCCGGCGTCCCCAGCTCGAATCTAGATGCTGGCAACTTTTTATTTAATTTAATTTTTTGTTCGAATGTCTATACGGATAATTCCCGACAATCAGTTACAACAATTGGGCATATAATAAGTTTTAAAAATGCCAGTTGTTGTAGAAAAACCAACGCTTTCGAACTTTATTATGTTGTTCGCAAACAAAGTTATATTTAAAAAATGGAAATACTTGCTGCGACAGGTGTAAAATACAAATATCGTTACGCAACCACTCCAGTTGAAGAACAAATGTTTCTGTCCGCACGAGGGGACGGGAGGGTCGAAACAAGACACCGTATACCAGCGTAGTTGCCTGCTAACTTCGAAAGAAGGTAGATGCGGTTCCTAGCACAACTTGTAACTGCGTCGAAAATCAGTGTGTACATGAGAGTTTTGTTTTACCCGGTTAAAAAAAACGAAAAAAAAGGAGGCGGAAAAATCCGAGCCCTTCGCATGACAGTGATGTGATCGAAAAAGATTCGATACACAGCGAAGTGTCCAAACAACAATTGAGAGATGCGTTGGTGTATTTTGGAAGCCTCCTCTGTAATAATAATTTCATCGTAGCAGAACCGTCTCCATCAATCAACGAAAAAGCCATGGTAATAGGGAAATAAATGTTCCAGAATACGTTGCAAATGCTCGCCGGAAAAAACCCTTGTTCTTGATGAAGAACTGATAGGCATTCATGAAATCGGCGACAGTGGTGCCTGCGAAGACGTTGAAACGAGACTCATCGCTAACGCATCATCAGACGAATACGAACCGGACGAGAAAAAAAAGAAGAGTTTGACTACATTCTCCTGGATTACAAAATTAGAGCTGTCGCTCTGGCCGAAGAACATGCAGGCTAGAGTCTAAAAAATCTATAAAAAGGGGTGCTCTTGTTTAAAAAATGTGCGCTATTTATCCAGGTGGGAAGAGGAAATTAAAAGTAACGGTAGCAAATTTGATAAACATTGCACCGTCGATCCAGGGACACATAATCGCGTCGTAGAAGCTCGACAAAACTTTCAGCAAATTACGACCAGAAACTTGCAGCAATGGGCTTTGGGCGCTGCAAGTCAGTTCCCAGATTTCGAATTCAAAGCTTCAAAAACGTGAGCGACCGAATTTAAAAAGAAACATCGGATTCGGCAACGGAAAATCCCAAAATGTGTTTCCCCGAAAGAGACGGCTACCCTACACGAAACTTTGGCCAGAGCGGGCGCAGTTCGGATCCAGACTCGCGTCTGGATCGCGGCTGGATCGCGTCTGGATCCACGTTGATACCCAACTTCGACAAAGATTTCATAATTAATACAGATCAAATAGGTACGTGGAGAGCTGTTTACAAATTTCATATGACATGACATAAGATGATAATATGATATATCATATATAGCACAGATTTTTTCCGAAAATACTGCCATAGTAGTAACGGTATTTTTATATTTTGTTTCCCAGGGTGCCAGACCAGTCCACGTTTAACAGGACTCTCGCCAAAGAAGGGTCAAAATGGGTCCTAGTAAAGCGAAAGTACATGAACAAGATGACACATTCGTATACGGCACAATATTCTCTCACCATGTCTGGACGAGTCTTGCCTCTTGTTTTCATATGCCTCTAAGAATCTACAGATACGTTCGCACCCAGAGTGCAGAAGACTGTCAACGAGTACGCCAAGAAGTATACCAACGTTGATATTACATCCTCCAAATCCGGTGAACTCATGAGTTTGTACGAGGTCTTCTTACGCGATACGTTAAAACCATACGTATAAGGCGAAAAATGTCTCCTTCTAATTGACTCTTGGGGTGGACAAACGAACCCGGAGTTGTGAGATGAGATGTTTCCGGACGATAAAAAGTTACCCATGTGCACCATGAAGGTAATTCCTCCAAAGTGCACTCTTCTCGTCCAACCGTGCGACATGTACTTTTACCGGCAGGTAAATAATCTGATCAAGCGCCTTCAAAATTGTGCTTATTTAATCGAGTAAGAGCGTGAGATTCTATTCCAGAGAAAATCAAATCGATCGTCCACCACCAGTTGTCTTCTCCGATTTTTTCCTATATGAGCGATACGCGTGGTTTTTTATCACGCCTGACGGACGCGGACGATACAACAATTTTTTAAAATGTAAATCAGGTGTGTTTCCCAACGATAATTTAACAAACAATTGTTCTTGTAAAAACGCATCGTTTATCCGATGTGCTAGATGGCGTGCTATTTTTTGCTTTCCATGTTTTTATGATAACTATCAATCGGGTGCGTGCGACACGCTGGCTACTTCATCTCACTCATTGTAAATAATCTGCAAGTATATGAGGAACTTTTAAATAAATTGTACCCACTTGAATGTTAATTGTGATATTGTGTTTTATTTCTAGTGTTGTTTGCATGAAACAACTATAAAATATAACTTTGTTTACGAATAACATAATGAAGTTCTAAAACGTCGGGTTTTTCACAAAAAAACGGCATTTAAAAAACTTATTATATTCATAATGGTTGAAACTGATTGCCGGGAATTATCTGTATAAACGTTTGAATACATTTTTGTAAAGTTGCCAGCAGCAAGGTTCGAACCCAGGACGACGGGCTATGAAGCAGAGAGCTTGGTCGCTGCGGCACGAGCACTTAAACATTTTCTTCACGTAGAAAGTATTTGATCCCAACGGAATATTTCAATGCCGATTTTCTCGACAACGACGAAGAAGCGCATCTCGCTGCATTTCCACATAACACCTCTGGCTATGATCTTTTCTTACACGCAGTATGAATCGAATCTAAATTTGGCAATTTACGGCCTCCCCTTGTTAATTTAACTAAATTGATTAACATGATATATATGTATATATATATATATATATATATATATATATATATATATATATATATATATATATATATATATACACACACACACATACATACAGGGTGTATCTTAACTACTAGTTTCCCGTTGGTGAGCATATAGGGTATACTTTCCAAGCAAAACGCTTTTTTTGTAAAAATGTCGTGCGACAATAATTGGCTGAGATATTCACGAGTAAAGTCCAACGGTGAGTAAACCATGGTACCAGTAGTTTCGGCGTCCAAGCGAGAGTAGACGCGGGCTCGAATCCACGTTCGCGCAAGTGAATTCAAATCCATTGATTTTTGTTAAATTAAAATTGAAATTGAAAGTTGAAACTTTCAATATCGAATGTTCAAATTTTAATTTTGAACCTTATCTGGTCGCCCAAATAAAGTATTAAGTAATAAATAAAAAGTGTTAGAAATATTGTCCATTGCTTACTCGAAAGATCTAAAGATTAAAAGATCTTTTGAGTAAGCAATGTACAACATTGTTTAACATTTTTTATTTATTAATTAATATCTTATTTGGGTGACGAGATAACATTACAAACTCAAATTTCACAATTCCAAATTGAACGTTCAAATCCACTTGCTGGAATGTAGATTTCAATCCGCGCCCATGCTCGCTTGGACGCCAAAATTACTGTGCCATTGTTTACTCACCGTTGGACTTTACTCGTAAATATTTCGGCCAATTTTTATCGCACAACATTTATAAAAAAAACCGTTTTGCTTGGAAAGGTACACTCTAAATGCTCACCAACGGAAAACTAGTAGTTAAGATACACCCTGTATATATATAACTCAGGATTTATGCTCAACGAACTACCTAATCAGCATATTCTTCAGACCATAATAAGTGGTCGAAAAGCTGGGTTTTGAACAGGCTCAATGAGGGAGCAGAAGAAACGGCAACTGGGCGAGAGTGCCATAGATAGCAGGCTGAAATGCAGAAAGAATTGCGATAGGTCACATTACGTTGTGCCCGTATGTGAAATACCTGTGCAGTAAATCTGAATGACTTTGGCGTCGCGTCATTTACACTCCTGAATAAATCGCAAATATAGTCCGAAACGCGATCATGGAGAATTCTTTGCACAAGAATTTCTTGAAAATATAAGCGTCGATTTTTTACGGATAACTAAAGCCAATACATGTGTTTATCGACCTCTGTAATTTTACGTCGAGCTCATCAGTCAGATTATGATGAATTAGGCAACAATATTCCAAGAATATCAGAGTGGTGATAAGCTTGATGCTCAACTCATTGGCCCGTAAATTACGGTGGAATTTGAGCTTGTGTAGGGTCGAGTCGAGAGGGAGAGCGGAAAGGAGAGACAAAGAAAGAGAGAGAAGGAGGGGAGGGGTGAGAAAGCATGTTTGTTAACGTGATAACTCTATTCCACCGTTTGACAAAAGATGGCCACACCAGAAGGTTATGGTCTGAATTGCCAGATGTAAAACGTCATATCGTAAGGTTGGACATCTGGTAAGACCATAACCTTGATGTATTAACGATTTTGTATCAGCATCGCATCATTTTTTTCGTGCGAAAATGTCGAGTTTTGGGTCGGATGAGCGTCATTTGCAGGAACTCTTGCATTTGGCACGAATCTCTCTCCAATAATGCTTCCAATTCCGCGTCTTCGTACACTTCATTCCCGCAAATGACGCTTGTTCGGCCCAAAACTCGACATTTTCGAACGAAAAAATTATGTGATGCTGCTACAAAATCGCTAATATTTCAGGGTTGCTAGATGTCCAACCTTACTATATGACGTTTTACATCTGACAATTTCAACCATAACCTCCTGGTGGGGCCATCTTTTGTTAAACGGCGGATACTCATTTGTACTCCCAATATAACGTTGTCGGGGCGGGGTTGAAACTCCGAACTTTGAATGACCCGAAGGCTCAAACTTCCGAATTTATTAGAAAATACGCAATACTTCTGGAACTGTATAAATTCAAAAATTCTGTAAATAGAATTATCATATGACCGAAAACAATAGTTCACTAAGGAATTAAAGGACAATAATCATGGAACCGACTGATAAAGCGTCTAGATGAAAACAGCACATGAAACGAGTATCAACTTCTCATAATTAGAGTCCATAGTTCCGAAAAATTGTAGTGTTAGAAATTCGAGTTCCTGAATGGCCAAGGTTTGTACAGGGAAAAGTTCCAAAAATAGCCAAACTGAAGCTAAGGAGATGGAGAATATTATCGAGATGGGATATATGAATACGAGATACAAAATATAAAAATAAGGCAATAAGGGCCTAAGGCCTTTTATTTCCTTAGAGATATAAGAGACTTTGGCCGATAAGAGATGCGGAAAAAAGTGGAAAATGTACTGAGGCTGCTTTTTTTATTTTCGGAGTGAGAATTTTGTACATCTTGTAAATGCAGCGTATGTCGAGAAAAAGTTTTAAGATGAGCAATCAAGAACCGCGTATGAACAAAACAAGTATCATCAATCGACCCTTATCGATAGCTTCTCTCATGTAGTCACTAATATTGAGTGGAGGAGACTGAGAGAGACAGAGAGAACGACAAAGAGGGGAGGGGTGGGAAAGGATGAAATGATGCTGCATTTACAATATAAAAAATCTAACGATACCAATTCGACATGAAACGTAGGGTATTTGAACGTGCAATTTTGTCCATTAACAGGTTTAACGAATAGAATTATCTTTGATGAATAACAAATCTTTGTTTCGCTGATATTGTTGGATTTCCTTACACTGTAGTTATGTTGTTATGTTGACGTATATAAATGTTTATGTTTACGAACTATCTACAACATACGCTAATGATTTTTTTCTTTCACAGTACCAAAATGTATCATGTGTTTGGACAACGTCGTGACCCACGGATTCGTCCCATGTGGTCATAACTGCAGTTGTTTGCGATGTGCAACAATCCTCGGTGAAGAGGAAATTAGGAGATGCCCCAAATGTAGGGCGGATTTCACGCTATGTATAGCGATATATAATGAACCCGTATAGGGTGGAGCTGTTTTTTGCATAATAAAAAGAAGATTACAAAATTCGTGATCCTGATTATTTATAAACCTTTCCATACAATTTTAATGGTATTTATGAGGGTGTGGCAGGAGACTCAAGGAGACTCGGTAGAGTCTCGAGACAATACGTTTATTATAAGTGATTTTCGTTAACGGTATTAAGAAAAACCTTAATAAAATTAATGAATTTACGTGGCCATTAATTCTTATATATATATATATGCGGCTATAATATTATCCTTGGTATGTACCATCCTTTGTGTATATAGTTCCATCCGCTTTTTTGCGCAACACTTTGTTATAATAAAGAAACTCAGTTGTACAAAAAAAAAAAGAAATATATTGGACATGTATTCTTAATTTTTAGCAACGGAGCAACATAGCAACGGAAAAAAGATTGAAAAATAGCTTTTTTTATGGCTGTGACGCGCTGCGCTACAAAATTCACAATTTTGTACTGCGCGACGCTTTGTCTACGACAAAATGATTAATTCTCTATGCTGCCATTAGTAATGCTGTTTCGCGCTCCACTGCCAAATCAATCCTTAATTATAAATAATAAATTCGTCGAATATAATGCTTCGAGCCTATGGGGGTATGCGGAATGGGAGAAATAACCGTTTTTTTTAAAGGATACAATGTAGGTATTGCAAGATGGCGTCAGGAGTCGATAGAACAACTGCAAACTATATACGGAGAAGAGAGCTGGAAATGTCTACTATAAAGTACATGATAACGGTAAGAGCGTTAGGGGGGGGGGGTAAAGTTAATTCGGCGAAAAAAAGGCATGTTTTTAAGATTTTTTTGTTGGCGTAACGAATAGTGTTCGTTTATTGAAAAATTTACATATAATAAAGTAACATTTGAACAACATTCTCCTAAATTTTCATTGCAAAATATTCAAAATTGAGCGAGTGAAAATTAAACCCCGGAGGCGCCTCGAAAAAAAGTTAGTTTGCGGTGTGCACCATAACTCGCAACAGAATCATCTGAAACAAAAAAATCAAAATGCATTTGTTAAAGGAGATGTTTCTCGAGGTAATGACGGGAGGATTTTTTTTCGATTTTTCGATTTTTCGTAGCACTTGGGAGCCAAAAACCCGATTTTCGCTAAAAAAATCGGCTAATTTGTTGTTGAAAAATTAGTAATTATTTAAAAAAGCAAAAAAGCTCTCAACAAAACCTAGTGAATTATGTGAAGAAGTACTGTGCAAAATTTCAAAGCGATTGGTCCAGTAGATTTTGAGTTATCGTGCACACGGACTTCAAATATGACAAGTCTCAGAAAAACGGTTTGAAAAACGCAGAAGAGTTTGGTCGCTTAGCGCTCATTGCACATAAGTTTGAGAACACTTCTCGATTACATAAAAATCTGAGAAAATTCATGCATATAAAAGGTACTCAAAAGATTAATTTTGCATAATAATAATTCCAAAATGTTATTAACAAAATGGTGAAAAAAAAATTGGTCAACAAATTTCCCCGCAACCCAATTTTGTTTCGTGATTCGTTCATTTTTCTGAAAACGTATGAATTTTTCCAGATTTTTCAATTATCTTTGAATTTTTAGAAATTCAAAATAAAACTCGATAATGTTCTTATACTCACTCAAAGTCGTCGATGCCAGGTCCGTAGAGCAAAAGGCTTCCATCAAGATGATCGAGAGCATCTTTTTGCGTTTGTCTACGCAAAACTCTTTCTTCTTTACAGCGGTCAACTGATGTATAGACTAATGTGTATACTAATATACACCGGAACAGGCCCGTTTATCAAGAAATTTATTCGGGGTCGAAAAATACACTAGCGCGCCGCGCAGCTGCCGCCCAGGTATAAAACCCGGCATGGAGCAATAGACGCTCAAATACTCATAACTTCGGCAATTTTACTCCGATCGACTTGAAATTTTAACACAATATTCTTGATATATTATGCATTCATTTTAAAAATGAAAAAAAAATTAATACGTTACCCCGCCCTTAAGAGACATAAGAGAGGTGCTAAGGATAGAGGTGGATAAAAGAGTCGAGATTGCCAAAAATCTTCTATTGGAAGAAATAAGGGCGATGTCAAACGGAATCCCCTGTCAAAAACTTGGAAAAAATTTCGGGCAAATTTAAAGGATTGGGGACTACAAGAGATAATAACAATAATAAGGAAAGTAAGTGGGTATAATATATGAAAGGATAAAAGATGGATTGGATCACTTGAAAAAGAGAATTTTTCGGAAAGGAAGAGGAAATTATCATCGACGAAAAATACAAACACATTGAGGAAAATGAAAAAAGGCCATGGAAGTATTGGTCGGTACAGGGAGTAAAGGGTAGGTATAAAGAAAGGTGGGCGAAATCAACATGCGGAAATATAGAAGGGCGGTAAAGAAGGGGAAAAACGGTTGCGTACGAGTAACGAAGAAATCAAGAAAAAAAGCAAAGGAGTTTGCAAGGAGTAGATAATTTTATGATGAAGGGAGGAATTATAAATACTTTGGGTAGAAAGATAAAAAAAATGCTGCGACGGTTCAAAACTCCGAATGTTGATGGTCCGAAACAGAACGTTCAAAAGTGTAGCCGAGCGCGGCTAGATGGCAGCACCACTACCATCCTAACGCATGGTGACGGGGTTCAGATTTTCGGACTTTTGATCCTTCGGGTAACATTCTTTCGGAGTTTTGATCTTTCGGGGTAGTATTCTTTCGGAGTTTTGATCTTTCGTGGTAGAATGTTTTCGGAGTGTTATCGTCCGTTACATTTTATTGTGAATATATACTGTAAGGATGTTTAGCTATCCATGATTTTTATTGATATTCTTATTTTCGGAACTTTTCCCAGTACAAACCTTGGCCGTTCAGGAACCCGAAGTTCTAATACTGCAGTTTTTCGGAACTATGAACTTTCTAAACATGAGAAGTTGATACTTGTTTTATGCGCCGTGTTTTCAGGTCGACGCTTTGTCAGTCGGTCCCATGGTCATTTTCATTTAATTCCTTACTGTACTATTATTTTCGGTTATATGATAATTCTGTATACAAAATTTTGGAATTATAAATTTCTAGAAATATTGAGTAGTAGCTGATAAATTCGGAATTTTGAGCCGTCTGGTCATTCAAACTTCGGAATTTCAACCCCGCCCCCGTAAAGCTACGGGTCGAGAAACTTTTGTAGATCTCGGTTGTGGGAATGGAGACATTGTCGAGACTGGATTTAGATTTACGAAATCCAAATTGCGATGAGGATAGCAAGAGGTTGCTCTCTAGCCATTGTATAAGACCAGATTGGAGGAGTCTTTCCATAAGCTTAAGAAAGCAAGATGCTAGGGAGTTGGGACGGAATTTGCCGGGTGTAGATTTGGGGATGGAAAAAACGAGGAAGTCGTGCCATGATTCCGGGAACAGATGAGATCGAAAGAAGTTGTTGAAGATATCAAGAAGAGTTACGAGTTGCTGAATCGAGTTCTTTAAGCGAGAAGGGGGAATCGAGAATTGAGTTTTCTGGAAAAGGGGTATCCTCTGTCGGGAAGTTGGGATAGAAACGAGAGGGTTGACAGATAGAAGGGATGAGGGACAGAATGTTTCCTTGGGCCGTGATGTTGGAAGGGACAGAATTGGGATTGAAAAGGTTCCTGTTTCGGAGGCTCTTAACGTTAGCCCAGACTTTGTTAGCTGGAACGCGAAAATCAATAGTGTGGATAAATTCTGTCCAGGAGTTTTTTATAGCTTTTTTAAAAGTTTTTTTTGGCTATGGCATCTAATTTTTTCGCTTGAATGAGGTTATTCAAGTTACTAAGGCGCCTGAAGGAGGCCCAGACCTGATTGCGTGCGGCGTTAGCGGCGTCACATTCCGAATTCCACCATATGGCGGGTCGGGACTTGAATGTGTGAGCTCTATCGGCTGTTGGTAAGCTCGAACAAGAGTGAATAATGGAATCATTAATGGCTTGAGTTAGTTTGTTGTATTGAATTAATGGAGAAGGGTTGGCAATAGTGGGAGCCACCGAATTCAGAGATTCCTTAAATAGGGACCAATAAATTTTGTTAATAGGGTGGCGGTGAGAGCAGAATTTGAAGGTCGGTAAAGAGATACCGATTGTGATAGTGATAGGAAGGTGGTCGCTGAGGAGAGAGTCTTTTTCGACTTGCCATTCGCAGAAGGGGAGCAGGTTGGGGGAGACTAGGGAGAGGTCGATGGCTGACGCGGCGTTATTGAGATTAGAAGGATATGTAGTGAGAAATCCATTGTTAAGCAGAGAGACGTTATTGTCGATAAGAGAGTGTAATAGGGAGGAGCCGGAAGGGCTGTTAGCTGCACAACCCACGCGGTGTGATGGCAGTTGAAGTCGCCAGCGAGGAGGATGTTCCCGTTGGGAGGGAGGGAATCGAAGAGGTTTTGCCATACATTAGCGCTTGTGCGAGCAGTTGGGGCACGGTAGAGAGATACAATGGTGAGCGGTTCGAGAGAGGTCGAGATAGAGATCGCTAGAGTGTCTAGTTGGTCCGTAATATTGAGAGTATGATTGATTTGTTTAAAAGGAATGTCTTTTTTAAGGGCGATGGCCAGGCCGCCGCCTCTTTGGTTAGATCTGTTTTTGTTGAGAAGGTGGAAATCCTTAAGTTTAGGAATAGAAGAGTCGGTGAGCCAAGTTTCATATAGAATAATGATGTCATACGAATGGACGATGTTCAGTAAAAGACCGATTTTATTGAGAAGACTACGGCAGTTCTATTGCAAGATTTTTAGCTTGTTATTGGGAGCCATGTTGAGATTGCGGAGAAAGGGAAGCGAGAGAGCTAAGGAGTGTTGCGAAGAAGGGAGATACTGTATCCGTTAAGCCAAGAGAAATCAGCGTCGGAATGAGCTGTTACGTGATAATGTTGACAAGGGTAGAGATTAAGTCGCTGTTTTGCGCCGTCTGGGAGGGCTCGATTGATGCGGAAGAAGGGTGGGATGGCCCGGGAGTTCGATCAGGTCGGGGAGGGTGTTTGGCGCTTTGTTGAAAGGCGAATCCGTTTTGAGAGAAGGAGTCGAGGCGTCCGTTTGGAGCAGGGGGCTGGCACCTCCTATCCTTTACCGTATATAAAAATGCTACGCTTTTCGACTGCTTTATTTTGTTCTACTACCTCTCCCCGCGGCGCTAGTAGGTTTCTGACAATTTATTATTGCGCAGGCGCGCGGCCCGCACTGCGTACATACATACATAACCACCACAACGACGAATACGATTATTTTGACCTGTGATTTTGACGTTTGCAGTTTAAGTGAAGCTGCGGAATTGATTAAATTACTGAAATTGCGTATACCCGTGTATTGCCTCATAACTAATGCCGTGTATTGTGCGCTGTTGTACCTCAGGGTACAATATAATTATTTATCGCTAAATAATGGATTCTTGAAAATGTTGTTAACGATTAAGTTTTTGAAATCGCTCCAGTTCTCGTTATATAAGCATATAATCGGAGATAGAGATCTTCTTTTAGATTTAGTAATGAGCTTTTGAAAAAGTTATACTTTGGTACCAAATAGTTCCGTTTCCCTATTTATCTTCATGATTGTTTGTTGGCACGATCATTAGACAACTGAGTTATAGCAATAGACAATTAGTGAATAATAGATGAATTGATAACACAACAATGGTAGTTTAATAAATTGTGTGTGCGTATAGATATACACGCTATGAAACCATCGGTGTGTCTTGTTGGTGGTATATGGGTGGGACGCGACTGGGATTCGAACCCGGGACCTCCCGGTCCGCTGGTTTAGTGGCGAGCACGCTAACCACTAGACCATCGCACCGGTATCTAAATTACAAAAGTAATTAAATTACAAAAGTAATTAAATTACAAAAGTAATTAAATTACAAATGCTCGAAGTAATTTGTAATTAAATACATTCTGATTGCAAATGCGCGAAGTAATTTGTAATTAAATAAATTCTAATTACAGAAGCTCGAAGTAATTTTTAATTAAATAGTTTCTAATTATAAACGCTTGAAGTAATTTGTAATTAAATAAATTTGAATGACCAACGATCGAGATAATTTTGTAATTGAATGATTGTTCATTACAAACGCTAAAAGTAATTATTAATTAGATATGTAATTTCATCACGTGGGTAATGGCCCACGCCCATCTCAGGTACGGAGTGCAAGAGGATGCTGTTAGCCGTCTAAGCGTTTGAAAATACGACTGAGCATTGTTGTCGGCCGGAATTAAAGACGTCCAGTATTTGCTGTTTGGAGAGCACGCTGAGGAGGATTCTGCCTACCTTAATTGCGTTCAGTCGAGGTGATTTAGGATCGATTAACTTATCTTGGATCAGGACAACAAAAGGGCCGGACTCTTAGCTCCGTACTTATTCGCTCGGAGATGGTTCAGGACAGGGGATGCTCCGGCAGCTTGCGTTGAACGCGCTTGCGTTATGTTATTATTCTTCCGGGACTCTGCGTCGGGTTCGAGATGTTTCGGCTTGGCGTTTTTTTCCTGACAGGTCATCGGTCGACTCATCCGGGCGTTTCCGTGAATCTAGAAATGATTCGTTATGCAAGTCCTCGACTTGTTCTTGTAGGTTAAGTGGGTGAGAGGAGTCAAAGTCAGATTATTCGTCCATAGGGTCCTTGCCCTGAGCATTCAAAGAGTCAGCCATGTCTCACCCGAAGGAGAGGCAGGCGAGTGAGAGGAGACAACGGTTAGAGTGAGGTTAAGAAAGATGGTGAAAGGTTAATGAAAGTATGTAAGGTGAAAAATGGTGAGAGATGGTGTCGAATTAATAAGATGCGTGGGCTCTAAAAGAATTAGGCGCATTGACCGTGAGACAGAAACTCCGAATGTAAGGTTTTCACTCTTTATTGTATCGAAACGTTAAACTCCGAGGGTTCGCACGTGCTGCCACGACGATGGTTCTCCTTCAACTCCTCTCGCATTAAATCTGCTCATAAGATGAATAGGCCGTGTGGCGTCAGGGCCGGAACCAGTTTAAGGGGTGAGATTCAATCAAAATTTTCAAAAAATCGATCTTTAAAAACATTTTCTTGAAGTATGATGTTTCGAAAATGTTCCCTGAAAATTTCAAGTCAATCCGATGAATAGTTTCTGGGATATCCTACAATTAGTGAAGGGGCGTCGAGTCCCCATGGCACGTAGCGGACGGCAGTTGCAAGCAACCGGTTTCATATTATATTCTATTATATTCCTATTGTCGCCCTTTTATATTCTATAAATAGTCTTTGAATACAACAACAGATTGATATTTTGGAAGCTACCACATCGGCAGAAGCCCTATTGTATGGGCCAGGAATTGATGATTCGATGTAATTTTTTAATTAGTATTTCTATACATAAATCAAGTGTAAAATTGAAAAACTCTTTCAGAATTTTTCAAAAATCTACTACTCAAAAACTATAAACTTTAGCAAAATTTCATATAGAATACTTTCGTTTTAAAATTTCCCAAAATGTTTTTAAAAAATAATTCATCCTGAAAAACTTTAATTTTTTGAAAAATTATTTTAACAATTGGCTATAAACAATTGAATGCTCGACTTTTCGGCAAAATATTGTGATATTCGGATTCAGCGGATCAAAATACATAAAAAAAGTTTAGGTTCATCCGTCGAGCTCACCATTTTACGAACATATAATACCGTATCCACATCGAAAAATTTTAAACGCGTTTTTCTCGTAACTATCTTTTTCTAGTCGGTGACCACTATAATTCAAAAACCACTCCATGTATTTTGATGAAATTTGGTGTACTCGTTGATAGCATTAAAAACTAGTCCTTAATCGAAGGATTTTCATTTTTGTTGAAAATTTCTATTTTTTAAAACCATAAACGAGCGATTTTCTGGTCGAAAATCGAAAGTTATCTGTCGAAAGCCGCCGTTTTGTTAATTAAAAAAAAGCTTCGATTAATGACTAGATTTGTTATTAAATTATCGATTTTTTTTGTTTTTTTTTTTATTTCAGATCATCCAGTCAAATTTTATGATAGTCACCGCAAAGCACTACATGCCGAACGGGGTCCGACAAGGGCGGCGATATTTTTACAAACAATCAATATTTTTCTTCGAAAATTTGTACAAGTCAAATTGAAATATAACATAAAAAGTCTATGTAACCACTTTTGTAAAACAAACTTAATTACTATAAAAAAAAATTATTGTTTATGCTCGTTTTCTCACGCCCCTGGCTGCATCTCACCCCTTAAGGAGCGAAGCTATAACGTGGTATCTTTTGTCACCTGACGAAACCTTGAATGCCGATTTCCGGGTTGCCAAGATCGTCGCTCGATGCAGTGCTCTCGATGCGCACTGAACTGAATTTACAACGAACAAATCGACATTTCTGCATTTATTACTACAGTATACGTTTCTTTTGTTTTCATTTCTAATATCCCATGTCAAACTACATGTAGCCATGTTTTCAGTATTATTGTATAAACCCAATTCTATATCCTGTACCTTGAGCGAAATGTATTATTTTAAAAATAATTTCATGTATAATCAGCTCAATATCCTTTAATATGTTTTTTTGAACTAGAAAACACTATTTTTCACATAAAATCATTTTTTTAAACATTTATTTACACTTTTTGCCGCAAGAAACCACGCCGAAACATATTCCATTTTTTTTAAAGTGCCATCTTCACCATTTGTGAAATTCTGAAAAAACTTCGAATTTACTGTTTATAATTTTTTTAACCTTGGTCCATACGGTCTTTCTCAAAAAATCAACGAAAAAATTGTCCATTATACGCGTACAAAAAGTGTGATGATTTTTTAAATTATTTTTAGTGACATATGCTAAAATATTGTTTTTGCTTTGTTCAATCCCATTTTTCATGACGAAAAATGCATATTAGGTTTTTCTTGCAAAGCCTATTCCATTCGTCAGTTTGCGAGTGTTCGATTTCAACAAAAAAATCTCTCTACGACAAACAGTTCGTTAGCAGCATTGATTTGAAGTGCTGGGGTGTGCGTAACGCCAGTGTAGGTTATTTATTTCGTACAGATAGTGTAGGGTCCTAGGATTAAGGTATTCCTTTCGCGGAGGGCCGTATATTGTTGGGACATACGCAGGGCCCTTCTGAATCGTCGGTAAATTAAAGTGATGCTTAATAATAAATATGTCACAATCAATTATTATACCCAACGATAAACTGAAATAACAAAATTCGTTCAAATTTAGTAGATTTAGACATTTTCTCTGAAAAGTCGCGGCTACAAAAAATTCTTCTGCTAATCACATTTTTCTAAGTTTTATCATTAACAGTTTCTTTAAACATTCGGTGACCCACGGTTTGTATTATCGATACGGAATCTTTAGAATTTTTTACTCGCATGAGCAGTTTATATCAGGTATATAGAGTTATTTAGTGTATGAATTATTAGATAGAAATGTGGCCAGCGTGTTATCTCCATAGAGTGCCGTATAAATGAGACGATTTTTAGAGTCGTCTTTTTCCGTTAAAAGTTCGGTAACTTGGTTTGAAATTTTACCAGTACACTGGGATGTATTTGTACTTACTTTTACAAGGGGGCATTCCCTACTCACCAACACCGATCTCGCTCAAATTTATAGGACATGCAGGGCTTGGCTAAAAATGAAACTACCCGAAGTGGGAACTCCAGATGGCCGAGCGTTTAGAAAATAAAAATGTTGACGCGGCTCTCGCATCGTATAAGCCATTTACGTCAGCATATTTGCCAAGCAGCGGTTGGCGTAGCGGTAAGAGCTCGGACTAGTAATTCGATGGTCGTGGGTTCGACTGTGGAGACTTTTTTTTCTCAATTTTTATATTATTCATTTTCCAATAAAGCAAAGAGGTGAATAATTTATTTTATTTATTTATTTATACGCAAAAGGCATAGAAAAGGTAAACAATTGGGATTCGGACTTTTCAACATGGGATTGTAATTAAAGCGCATACGAAAAGACTTTGTACATGAAAATTCAAAACTTTATTCGTTGACATTCGATGATTTACATGTGTCGGGGTGATATTTATCGTAGAAACCGGGGAAACAATAATTATTTCTGCATCTAGCATACGTTATAAACGCCGCATTTTTACAATCACATCGTTGTTTCAACGTCTCCATAGAAAAACATACTTGATTGACATTCATAAAGCATTCTCTCTCATCGCAAAGTTTAGAAGCGAACCACGCGTAACGTAACATGTTACCAAATATTGGCGCGGGTAATTTATGATGAACAATCGAATGTATTTTTATGCAGTCTCCTCGGGAAGTTATTTCTTTTTCTTGCTCGATGAGATAAGGGGCCATTCATAAAACACGTGACGCAGTGAGGGGGGTGGGGGGGTTAGGCAAATCGTCACACTTTGTCACAGGGGGCGGGAGGGGGGTCGAGCAAAAGTCACGAGACGCTATAAGCATATTAAATCTGGAAAACGGTGATACTGAGACGCTGAAAATTTTCTGTACTGCCCATCCAAAGTTCCGACTTAAAGGAAGTCGCAACTTCTCTGATATTGATTGAGGCTCACCTGAACCATCCTCGGGAACACATTGCATTCTAGGTGTATCGTGATAAAAGATTATCAAATTATTTATTATTGATTTTACATAACATAAAGAATATATTTCTTACTACGGGGGTCGTCCATTAATCACGTGAGTCAGAGAGTGCGGTATCGTATTATGAAAAACGAAATAATAGTACAGTCGTGCTGTCGCCGAAAAACCCCGTAATGGGAAAAAAATTAGAAGAAGGCCAGTTTTTTAACAGATGATTCTGTAGGTGCCGCGGGTGCTAAATCCAAGTTTGCCCAAAAATCGGGGTGTAGAGTTTTTTTAGGGGATGAAGGGAGATGAGAGTTGATCAATGCCAAATTACAACCCCTACGAGGTCGGCGCCGTGAGACAAAATGTTCAGAAAAATCCGGGCTTTATTTTTGTCCACAGCGTCAAAGTCACGGAAGCTCATTTTGGGGGTGAAAAAGTGGGCTGAAATTTTGAAAAATCAGTTTTAATTTAACTCTTTAGGAAAAATTCGTACAACTTTTGTTTAAATGGAAATCTTGTAGCCCTTGAAAAGACGCGTCGATCGAGTATTTGATCATCCCTCTCCGATAATATCTTCACTCCTAAAAAATTGTTGGAATATTTTGAAAAATTCGTTTATTGTATAAATAAAAAACAATTGAATTTTCGAGTATGGTTGAAATGTATGAAATGTAGAAAATAACAATTATCGGACGAAATTTTTCACTTTCCAACAATTCGCCTAAAAAATCGTCAGATAATTTTTAATAACAAATGAACTATGCAATATAAAAAAATCCTACGTACTTCCATAAACAATGTTTTTTTCAAGATATATTCGACATTTCAAGTGAATCGGTTGAAAATTGTCTGAGTTATGTTTCCGGCCAACTTAAAAAATGTAGTTTTGAGATAAACGCTGCACAGCCGCCATTTTGAAATTAATCGCTTCAAAAAATTATTGTATACAGTCACTGTATACAATATGATATACTGTATGATAAACACCCTTTTTTGTAATCTCGATTTATTTTGTAGTTTTTCTGAAAAAAAATCCCCAAAAAGCCTATATTTTCAGCCTCTAGATAGCCTAAGGCCTTAATTGACGACCCCACGTATACATTGTACGTTTTTATATATTACATATATATTTACCTAAAGTAAACAATATAAATTGTTCGTTATGAAATAGCTTATTAAAATGGTTTTAGTATTTTACTTGCTTCTTTTTGTTGAAAGAAAAACGAGAGCAGTTGGGGGGGGGGCTTCATGTCACGTAATTTTCAGGAGCGGCAGGGGGGGGGCAAGGGCACCCGTCACGAAATGTCACAGAGGGGGGGTTCCAATATTGGGGGGTTCCAATAATGATAAAATTTGCGTCACGTGTTTTATGAATGGCCCCTAAGAGCAATTTTGTATTTTTTAATAAAGTTTTTAACCTGACGATAAAAATATACATTTAGTGCAGGGTTGCACCAGTGGAGTACATTTAGGGGGAATTACTTTGATGCTACACGTTGGCAATCCTTCTTCATCTTGGAAGAGTTCGTCGTATAATTGCGGATTTGTTTGTCCTCCCCACGAGTCAATCAGCAACTCCAAATTTTGTACGATTATGCGCTCATTAAAAAATGACGTCCTATATGCCTTTTGCGCATGAATAAATAAATAAAATAAATTATTCACCCCTATGCTTAATTGAAAAATGAATAATATAAAAATTGAGAAAAAGATAGAAAAAGATAGAAAAAGAAAAGTCTCCACACGGGGAGTTGAACCCATGACCATCGAATTACTAGTCCGAGCTCTTACCGCTACGCCAACCGCTGCTTGGCAAACATACTAACGTAAATGGCATATACGGTGCGAGAGCGGCGTCAACATTTTTATTTTCTAAACGCTTGGCCATCTGGAGTTCCCACTTCGGGTACTTTCATTTCTAGCCAAGCCCTGCATGTCCTATACATTTGAGCGAAATCGGTGATTGGGAGTAGGGAATGGAATTGTTAGACGAAAATCATTGAATTTTTAAATATCCGGCTTCGTGAAAGGAATACCTTGAATTCAGTGCCGAATTTATACTTTTCTTAAGTATAGGCCACTTGACTTTGTGCCGCCCCTCCTTTCTTTATCACTTATATTTACCTAGGCCTTGTTAGGTGCCTCTAAAATCCGCCGCCCCCTAAAGTCTGCCGCCCCTAGGTAGCTGCCGATATGGCCTATTGGCGAATCCAGGACTGCTTAAGCTTTAAACGCGTTTTTCTCGAAACCACTTTTTTAAATCTTAGCGAACACATTATTTCAACACGGTTGCATGGATCAGTATAAAATATTGACAGTGCATCACAATTACCTCCTTTATAGAAGTACGTAGGGGTTTTTTTGTTAAATGTCAACTTTTTATTTTATAACCAATTTACTGATTATTTTTTAGCAAAAAATCGATTTTTTAAAATCAAAATAGCACCATTTTTACAAAATTTCATTAAATGAAAAGTCCCTACGGACTTCTATACCCAATAGTATTGATTTCTTTATTTTTTTGTTTTTTTGTTCCAGATCTTATATTTCACGAGAAATTTGTCCGCTACTGGAGGTGATTTTTGAAAAGATCATTTCGAAGATTGGCTCCTTCGCCGCCATTTTGTACAAAAACAATAATGAAAACAAATTTTCTATACCTAAATAGATGCTGAATAATCCCTCCTAAAAAGAATTCCATTCCTTTTATTATATGCCCAAAAAAAATCGTCAAAGTTGGGCCTTCTTTTCGGCCGCTAGAGTGGTGTTACCCCTTAGAGGGCGTACACAAATTACGTGACGCCACATTCCTCAATTTTCGAACCCCCCCCCCCCATTTGAATTTTTTCTTCTTCAAATTTGGCTCGCGAAACGTGCGAAAGCCACTGTGCAAATTTTTGGCACAGTGGTTTTTCCCCTTAACTGACATTTCGTATGGAAAGCTGTGAACATGCTGCGGAAAAATTGCGCGCGAGTCTTAAATTCATAATTTTGAATATGCATCATTTTTGCTATTTCTGGCAGTTCTAAAATCGTAACGTAACGGAAACCTTGGCCTCCTCCTCCCCGCATGTACGTAGGACAGTAACGCCTGGATGGACCCCCTCCCGCCACCCAAATTGCGTTACGCTCCCCTTACGCAGCCCATACGCGATTTTTTGGCTAAGCTCCAAGTGTCGAATAATTGCTTTAATCGCAAGAAAAATGAGCTTACAATGCGAGATCGCGGTATTACGTAGATCGATCGTCATAAAATCGAAATCAATCGAAATTAGAATAACTAACATTTCATCAATCCAATTTGTCGATTTTTTGTGGGCTAAGCGTTATTACGTGACCACGATTCGACGTTTCAAAAACAAGCGGTAAACGTTCAATTCATTGTTCAAAGAGTACGTGGTAACTTCTATTTGAATTACTTGGCATCAGGACGTCGCCATGTGTCTTGATGTTATTAACGAATGATATAAAACGCATACCCACTCTCTGTAGAGTACGCGATCTTCGAGACGTCAAATTTTTCTTTTTAGAAATGTTATACAGAATTTTTCAATCGCCAATGAGACCACCCAAAAGAGAACAATTTTATTTCTCTTGTAGCAAAAATGTTGAGTTACTGAAATATCAATGCACTGATATTCGACTACTAGTGTTATGTATATGTATATACACATACATGTTTTAATTATATTTCGTATGTCCTTTTGTATGCCCTTCTGAGCTTATACGATCCTATTGCGTTCACTTTTTCTTCACAGGTGTCACTTCCACGTCATTCATCGTGTTCCAAAGGGCCTGCATAAGCTTTGAAAAATGTACAATATTACGTTCACTTTTTCTTCCCAGTTGTCACTTCTACGTCAGTCATCGTGTCCTAAAGGGCCAGCATAAGCTTTGAAAAGTGTTCAATTATTATACTTGGCCCCAAGCCCTGCATCGCAAACTAGAAATACTATAAATAGCAATATACCAGTAATAAATTACATGTCCATTCATATTTATGGCCGCATTTATTACAATGGCGGAGTAAACGCTTCAAATCAATATCCTTCAATAGTAAACTATTCTTTTATTATCAACAACAGGAAATCACACGTTTAACGCAGTCACGGTATCAGAAAAAAACCTTTAGGGGTTACATACCGCTAACGTTATAAAAAAAAATATGTGTATTTCTCGAAACGCCAATATCAAGACTATCTGTGCGATAACTTGAATAGTTTTAACTGTTTTTTAGTCCCGTTTTAAATGATTTTCGATAATAGCTTCGTTATCGTCGGTCCAGCCATTTCAGTTTTTTTTTAAACATTTTTTACAACCATTTGAGGCGCTGAATTTGACGCGATAACAGTTTCGACTTCACAATGTGATACCTTGTTTATTTTTTTCGAAATCCAAGCATTTCTAGGAACATTTCTCGCGACGAAAACTTAAACATTAATTTGCAAGAATTCTTGATTTTTTAGATCCCTCAATCTACAGGGCCGTGACCATGGAGACCATGGGGACGTGTATTTCCGACAAAGGCCCTAGCAACATATATGAAAATGAACACTTCATTGTTAAATTAATAAAAAATTACCCGTGGTCAAAATACCGTTAAATCATTTTTTATTTAAACGGATTTTCTGAAGATTTATCGTTCAAAAGATTTACCGACTTTCGGCCCGACTGGAGCTGCATGACCCATGAATCCATATTATATAGTATACATTGATAACAATTAAACTTCGAAATTAAAGAGCGAAATGTGGATTTTCGGGATCCACGAATACCGAACAAATATCAGCTTCTCGATATCCGTCTCAATGATAAAATCTTCAGCAGTATCTTCGACATCCACCTTCTTTTTCTTCCTGTTACGTCGTTTTTTCCCGCTGTATTCGGGCCCGCAGTTACCTATGACGAGGATCACTTTTTAAGAATACTCTCCACCCTGCCGTTCAGTAATTTTATAAGATTTAAGAGACTCGGCGATCCGTCAAGTTTCTCAGATGCGTAAGCTTCGATGTCCGAGCGTTCTGCTAATTTCCCGTAAAGATTGTAGAGCATCGTGCCGTTGTACAATTCGGCGAGAATCGGCTGATCATAAGGGTAGCCCAAGAGCGCGTTTAGACGAATCGCCATTATCAGGCAAGCCTGGAACTGCGAGAATACATGAACGATCGTGATGTTGTATTCTTGTGGACACTCGACCAATTGTGGATCCATCGTGCCAATGGAAATGAAGAAAGGAATGGCGAGTATGCAATCATCTTTCGTTACGGCATCGAGGGCTTCTATTACGGAATGCCCCCGAGTGCTTGATGATCCTTCGAGTCGAGAGCTTTTCCCCTGTGCTGACGCTACTTGGGACGAAGAATCGGCCTGCAATTTTCTCAAGCTCCGTTGCGATCGATGATATTCAATTTTTTTGTCAATCACACCGCAGAGCATAGTGAGGAGAAGAGCTTGCATGTGACATGAATTACGCGGTGGTTCATCCGATCTCGTCATCCAGTACAATATCGTCGCAATGTACAGTCTCCATTGTGGAGGGATTTCCTCTAAGAACTCTTCCTTGCCCGTTATCTCCAGGGTATCGTCGATAATACGCTTCCTCGTTTCCAGTTCCGTATCTTGGAGATAGCGAAGCGCTGGAAACGTGGTTGAGCAGGTACTACGAACCGGTTGACTCAGGAGACGCTTAACCAATTGTGTGCCATCTCGCGTGGTGTACATCAGATCAGGTACTTCCCGACCCGCAGTCAGCAGGCCCTCGAGAACTCGAAGAATGCTCAGGCTCAAATCGGACGGGCTTGGATAGTTGAGATCTTCGATCTGGATTCGAAGCCCGAACATTCTTATGCACATCAGATTGATGAAGCTAGAAGGAAAATCCGCTCTGGAATACCGCTCCAGGAACCACGGAGGAAAATCATCCTCCGATGTTTCCTTGAGGTTTCTCTTCTTGCGCTTTGCAATGGCTTCAAAGAGCTCCTCTTCGGAATCCGCATCAGGGCCAGAATCGTCGCACAACTCGGCTCTGTCGTTCCTCCACAATTTTCTTGACTCCAGCGTATTGATGTTTCCTCGAAACTCAAATGTACTCTTGTTGCTTCGCCGTCGGCTCATCTCCACACTGTATTGCTCCTGAAATCCAAGAGATGCAAGCGGCTCACATGGCAAATCGCGATAGTAGTTTATTACGCTCTCTATGGCACGGAGTACGCCTTGACGACGCTTTCTCGGCAATTTGCTCAGTATAGCAGCGACCGCATCCTCAAGACTGTAATCCTTCAACCAATTCAGTACTGTATCAATTCGCAGGTGGCTCTCGTTGTACCGTGTAATGTTCTGACGTGTCAGCCTCAGACAACGGAAGAAATTCTGATATGTCTTGCTCGTCATGCAGTTGTTGTCGAGAAGAATAGAAGCTAGTGGTAAAACCATCTCGTCCAGACCCGGAGAACAGCGCAGAAGATTCTCCGGTCTGAAAAGCTTGCAGCGTTTTGCGCAGCATCCCTGACTGGTCTTTACCGTGTATGGCATAAGATTACTGATCGATATGTACGCCACACCGAAGATGTAGAAATCAGAATCATTGGACAGCACTGGACACCCCAGGGCCTTGGCCACTCCAGCTACCGCCGCTTCGGCGTCGTACATGCAACGAAACATCTTGAGCCGTTTTTGCCTCAGGACCGTCTCGAAAACAAACATCAATGCCAACGGCACGAATGTTGTCCGCTTCGGAGAGGCTGGGCTGTAATTCCGGAGATGCCGCACGCTTCGAAGCGGAGTCTTCAATGTTTTTTTGTCCTTACCGCCGCTAAATATGATTAACGGTACGACCTCGTACTTCATAATATCGTCGAAAAATTCGGCGACGGCACGAGCGTACACGTCGTAATCGCCACCGAACAAACAGTTGCATTTCGACGAATTGTATATCTGGAATGCGAGACTGTGCCCGTCGATTGCGAGATAACCCCCGTGCAATCTGTAAAACTCGTGATATGCAGGATTTTTGTTCATATAGCCCATTAGGCCATGAATACCCATTTTTCACGTCTACCTTTATGTATTTTGTTTCGTATCTACTTGTCTTCAATTCGAATATATTCATTCGAATGGCTCGTTGCCAACTTGGCCTCTGGTAAATTTCTGCGCTAGCCGTCGCTTGACCGGTGGGCAACTTCAGTTGGGTCAAGATGAGTGCAGCAGCCAAGGGGACTAGAGAGAAGGAGTCGACACTCCCTACTTAAACAGTTCTTTCAATCGGTCGCAGAGGTGCAGTGTTCAGTTCCGCCGCAGGCGTCGCTAGTGTTCTTGGGAACCGATAATATATAGTAATACAGGACTGCATAAGGTGAAACTGACCGTGTTATGGCGGCAAAATTGCTTGCGCCTGTCAAACACAAATATATCTGTCGTGTACACCAGCACAGCAGCTATCGAACTATGTGTATAATAATGGAGATGACTCCTCGCGAGTCAATGAGATAAAGGGAAAAAGTAAACACTCTAGGTAGGAATTATAAAACAAATTTCAACTATTGATGGCAGTAAATAAAAAAATATATTCTTCCATGTTATTTTTGTTCGAGTTCTTTTGGGATTGGACGAGTTCTTTGATTGGTTGAAACTGCTTCAATTCGCTCGTACTACCAGATGCACCTATACGAATGCAAAAGAAAAATAAATTAAAACTACCGAGGCCCGAACTCAGGACCGTCAATGCAGTAATCTAGCGTTCTACCAACTTCGCCACACAATCATTTGGCAATAAATATAATCTACTCATATTTAAGTGATTGCCGCGCTTGGGGTTCAATTAGGCTTGACGGCTTGTTCGGTTGGTTTATCGCTTAATTTAATTCATATTGTAATAAATTTCTTTCTATTTATTTACTACATTATTCATTTGCCTAGGGCTTTATTCGTTCGTCCCCTCCGGACCCTTCTCACGACCACATTCATTAATAATTTAAAGCGACGTTTACAATTTCTGGCCTTTTCGGGCGACCCTCCCTCTCATTCTGACACACCGTTTCCATTGAAATAAGTCACGAAGTGGCGTTTTCTGGCACGCTGACCACGAGGTAGATTCACAAATTGTACAGACAATCGACGTTTTCCGGCACGCCTACAACTAATCGCATTTTTACGAAAATATTTCGACAATTGGGATCCAACGGGAAATTCCTCCCGTCATCCCTTCTCCACCACTCTCCTTCACACACAAATTTTCTTTCCCTCGTCACTCGCCAGCGATCATGCCCTCGGGTAATGGGCTATCGGTTTCACATATTTTATATTACTTACAGTCTTTATTTGTTCGCTCTTTATATTCTCTCACTGGGCTTCTCGTTGGTTCGTGCGCTCGTCCCGTCGTCGTTCGGCATCGGGCCGAATGCAAGATGGCGGACTCGGCGTGGACTCGACAGGCGGCGTGTCCAAGATGGCGACCCCGGCGAGGACTCGACGTGTATTCGATCCGGATTCATGCCCGAACGGGCGTCAGGTTGACGGCTTCCTGGGCACGACCGACCCTCGTTGGGTCCAAGGGCAACTCTCGATTGCTACTGTAGACGAGGCGACTGCGTGCCCGTCTACGGCTACCCACGTGGCGGGAGCCTACTCTCGGTTCGGAGATAACGCTCGAGTTTCGATTCTCCGAGGGAAGAATCAGCCCGTATTTGACGCTCAGAGGATACCTGAGGGAACAGAGGGCTGTCTTCCCTGCGAGGCGATGACGATGGCCCGATATTTCGGGATAATGTTGCCCGTTTTTGGCACGCGGGACGAACTCTTGCCCACCGGGCGTACGTTTGTGATGGCGGTTGAATAGAGAGAGAGCGCGAGAGAGAGAGAGAGAGAGAGAGCTCGAGTGTTTGCTCGTCTTTTCCGCCGGGCGTTGCCAACCGATCTCCTCGCCTAGGGAAACCCACAGGTGGTCTGCCGACCTGCGCGGCACTTCAGGGAGTATCCCCGACTTCGGTCGCGTAGCGCGTTATTCAAATCGTGGGGTTTTGACTAAACCAGTCAATACAATATTTAGCTTCATTTTTAAACGTAACTAGCAAGTCACAAGTTTTCATTGTATATATATAATAAGCACGTGGTGAAAAGACAACCCCAGCATGTAGAGCCAACATTTCCACATTCGCCCGGATTCTTGCACGTACATGTTATTATTATTATTACTGGAAATGGATGTTTCCGAGGCAAAATCTCTAAACAGATGCTGTGAAGATGACGAAATTGTCCAAGCGTCCTTGCGGAGCTTACACTCCGAAAATACGGGACTAATCTGTGAAGGACCCAAAGAAAAAAAGAAGAGGAAGGATCGGGAAGCAGCTACGAAGCAAGGAAAAAAGGCCTGCTCGGCGACAGGAGACAACACAAAGGAAAAAGAGAACGAAAATCGACAAGAATCGTCAGCGAAGGATTCGTCCCCGAGGGTAGGCCGGCCTCCAGGAGATAAGGTAGGACGGAGATACGAAAATACGGATCCTGGTCCGTTTGAAGTCACTTTGCAAAACACTGAGAAAAAGTACCGATCTCTGGCTGCAACGGCCAAAATGATGTTTAAATTGAAAATTAATTACGACACGTCTCGATCCGGACACAACAATTTCGCCGTGATATTCAAGAACGTGGCTGACGCGAATGCGCTTGTAAGCGATTTTCGTCTTACTAATGAGAATCTGACGGCGACGGTCCCTTGGTACAAAATATATCGGAACGGGGTAATCAGAGGGTTGCCCTGCGACGTAAGCAACAGCGAGATCATAGAGACAATAAATACGGAGAATCGAGACCTGGTGTCAGTAGATGTCTACAGGTTCACAAGACGTACGACGGAGAACAACAAAACCGAATACATCAATACGGAAACTATATGCGTAACCTTCAGGAACCAGATCATGCCAAAGGCCTTGATCATGTGGCGATATAGATTTGCACTAAAACCATTCATCAATCATGTTCAAACTTGCTTCAATTGTTTCAAGATCGGACATATCAAGAAGTTTTGTAGAAACAAAAGCAGATGCGAAAACTGCGGTGAGAATAGACACGAGGAAGGAACAGCCTGCCAGGCCTCAATACCAAAATGCGTCAACTGCAACGGTCAGCATAGAAGCACGGAGCAACAGTACCCAGTGTACATACAGCAGGGCCAAATTAATAAAATCATGGCATTTGATAACGTATCCTTTGAGGAGGCGAAGAAGAGGAGTGTGGTGTTGAACACCCGCCGACCAAACAACTGCGACACAAGTGACCTGAGAGATTTCCCTCCACTAAAACCGATTTCGAACCAGAAACAGGATAACATGAGGTTCATGTATGGAGATGCAGAGGGTCGACCAGTTCCGGGCTTCGAAGCATCGACGAGAAGGGACGATGGGACAATGGCCGCGAACAGTATAAACCATCGGGAGCGAGACCGACCAGAACCTCGCCGCTTAGCGGCCAGGGATATTTCGAGAATAATTGAGGAGTTTAAGGCAGCGGAAAACACAGCATCAGACACGGCACCTAAGTATCTGGGCACATTGATTCACGAGTTAATTAGACGTATAGTGGTGGACGATGTTAAGGGTCAGTTTTTAATGAGACTCTTTAAGGCCGTAGATCTTCACTATAAACACAAGGACAAATAAGAATAGCATTTCCATTTTGCAGTGGAATTGCTGTAGTCTGAAAGGCAGATTGCCAGAGCTTAACAAGCGAACCTGTGATTTCGATGTGATAATGTTCACGGAAACGTGGCTTAAAAAAAACTGATAACGTTAACTTAAGAGACTTTCACATTATTAGAAACGATAGATCTAAACAGGCGGGTGGCGGGACAGCCATCATGATTAAAAAAGATATAGAATTTAAAGTAGTTACGGTTGTCAAAAACGGAAATGGAGAGATCGAATGTACAGGTATCGTAATCAGGACGGCAATGGGAGAACTCCTTTTGTTGTCATGTTGCAGATCTCCCGGGCGAAACATTAATAGGGAAACTTGGAACCGGTTCTTTGAGTCGGTCACACGGTATAATAAGTTCTTAGTTGCAGGTGACTTTAACGCCCACCACCAGCATTGGGAAAGTTCCTATTCCTGCGCGGCAGGAAAAATCGTCAGAAACTGCCTAGAGGATCTCGATGTGTTCGTATTAAATGACGGTATGCCTAAGTTTATCTCTCGTCCGTTCGGGGCCCCATCGTGCCTGGACCTGTCTCTAGCAGACGAGCAATCCGCTCTCTTGTGTTGCTGGGAAGCGTCTGAAGATGGATGGGGTAGTGACCACTTCCCAGTCAAGATTTCCATTGGGGTTTCCCCAAAGTTGATAGAGCCCTCGGGGGCCGGGACAAGATTATAATCAGCAAATAGAATTTCCTGGGAATTATTTTCCAATAATCTTGAAGCCAGTGTATTCCAAGACGAAGTCTTGAATACCAGTAATATACCTGCTATCGAACGGTACTCCCGTTTTACCGAATTGATACGGGAGAACGTACTGTCCTTGGTGGAATGATGCGTGTGAGAGCGGTACAGGCCATGAAGGAAGCACTATGTAAGTTTAAACATACTCACACGAGAGAGGACTTCCTAGAGTACAAAAAGGCCGACGGAAAAGCCAAATTCACTCTCAAGAGGGAAAAAAGGGAAGGTTTTGTCAGGTTTTGTGAGACCCTGAACAGATTTTCAAGCCCTACTTATATTTGGAATAAGGTTAAAAGTTTCAAGAATAGATTTTCGAACAGGAACCCAGCACAAACTACCAACAGCGATGCCAAGATTGAGGCTGTGAATAGTAATATTTCGTCCCTGTGCCCACCATGGACAAAGACGAGACAACCGAGTTTATCGGCCGAAAATCCGGTTCAATTCCTGGATAACCCATTTTCATCTGAAGAATTAGAAAAAGCCATTGAGCTAGCGAGAATACGTTCCTCTCCAGGGCTGGACGGTATCGATTACAATTTAATTAAACATTTTACGAAACATACTAAGGCATACTTACTCGCAATATATAACGAAATCTTGTATAACCACGAATTCCCAGAGGAGTGGAAAGAATACGTCATATTTTTTATCCCAAAATCCGCGGCTCACAAGTTCAGGCCTATTTCTTTAGCACCTTGCTTACCAAAGATTCTAGAGAAAATGATCAATAATGGGCTCTGTTGGTGGCTGGAGAGGAACCGGCTTCTGGCAGGGTCGCAGTTTGGGTTCAGAAGACAAAGATCTTGCATAGACAATCCAGCAATTTTGTTTTCAGAAAATCAAAACTAAATTCATACAAATAATCGATTAATTAGTGATGAATCGCTAAACCATTGTGGCATCACCATCGAGGGCACGACAATCGAGACCATACCGGAGGTGAAATTCCTCGGAGTGACCATTCAATACAACCTGAAGTGGAACAAACATATTGATAACTTAAAGTTATATAAGATAAGAGTAGCTTAAAGATTATAAACTGTTTACGCCATACATGGTGGGGAGCGGACCCGACGGTTCTAATGAACCTGTACAGGGCACTGATCAGATCCAGGATCGAATACGCGGGGTTCATCATAGACCCAAAAGAGAAGAAACTTCTTGTAAAACTAGACCGTATACAGTTTAAAGCTATTAGATCAGCCCACCTCGACGCCCACTAATGTGATCCTTGCCGAGGCGCGAGAACCGCCTTTGATAGGACGAAAAAGATACTTGTGCCGGAAATACCTTATGAAAGTCACGTCTATCACCGGACACCCGCTTTAAGCGATATTGCGGAAGGCAGTAGACTTTTTCGAGGACCCTTTAAGGATGACAAGGGTGGCTAAATCTACGCTGGCCGAGTGTTTTGAAGAGATAGAACCGCTCTCTCACATCGTTGCGTCCTTCGACGTGTCCTACTTTTGCAACACTGATTTTGTCACAACTATATTCCGGCCGCGTATATCCTTCGATAAAGGATTAAGGATCCAGGGCTCCCCGGCCCCGGAGCGCGAGTTTCTAGCCAACTTTAGGGAACAGGTTCACAGCGCAAACACTGAAATGTTCTTTACGGATGGGTCCAGGATGAGCGAGGGAAATTATGTTGGATATGCTGTATACAGATTTAAAAATAAGACACTCAGAAAGCATAGATCTGACCCGAACACATCCATTTTCTCTGCCGAGGCTATGGCAATCTTAGAGGCTTTACAAACAGTTAAAAACTCAAATATTGCTAAAGCGTGCATATTAAGCGATTCTCGAAGTGTACTCATGGCCTGCGAGTCACGCTGTTCAAGTACTAAAACGTCGCATCTGATTTATCAAATTAAGGATCTAACCTATAAGCTCTCTCTAGAACAGGTGGACATGAGTTTTTTTGATTCCCAGCCCATGTAGGGGTCGTTTTCAACGAAATCGCCGATGTTGGAGCAAAAAATGCCATAAAGGAAGGTACTGATTCTCGGCTTTTTGTGCCACATTCCGATTTTTACCACAAGTTTAAAATGTCTATGAGGAAGGAGCAAAAATACTGGTATATGCAATATCGAGATACCGAAGGAAAAGTATACTTTGAGGAGTTTTTCGAGCAGGATGCTTCTCCGTAGTATGAAAAAATCAAGTTGAACCGTAAAGCAATAGTATACCTAAATAGAATAAGATGTAATCATAATGCCCTAAACTACAGTTTGAATCGATTTAACATCGTGCCGACCGATGTGTTCTTGCAGGATGAGCCAAGATACGCCAGAATCATATATACTGCCAATGCTCGTTATACGTCGCAGCTCGGAAAATACTAGTAGCTGAGTTGATGAAAATTAAGATATTTCCGCCGCACTCCATCGTTGCAGTGATGGCAAACAGGGCCAAAAAAGCTATCCTCGCGTTAGCCAGTTTTATAAATCGAGTAGACTTGAGGATTTGATTGTCTATTAGATTTGTAAGAAACCATTACTGCCCCTAAAAGTATATCTTTGTTATGTTTATTGTAAGTCTATCTTTATAATGTAAAAAAAGAAAAGAAATGTATTTTCCTGTATCACTTGTTAGTCGATAAGGGAATGCTCGTGCCGGCGGGGCTGCATGGGCCCAGTGCAGATGAAGCTCGAAGCCCTTAAACAAAAAAAGAATTTAAAAAAAAGAAGTAAGCTGAGTATCGATGTCGTGTAAGAGAGATGGAAGAGGATCGAAAACGCATCCTAGCCTCCAAGGAGACTAGAGTAAAGGAGTCCAGACTCCCTATCCTAGCCTGTATGTACGAAGTTCTTTCAATCGGTCGCAGAGATGTAGTGCTCAGTTCCGTCGCAGTCGTCGCTAATGTTCTTCAGAACCCATAATATATAGTAATACAAAACTGCATAAGGGGAGTCTGGTTGCTAGAAGCGGCAAATGAGTCCCTTGCGGCAGCAATCCCTGAGACTGCTGATCTCCTCAGCTTGAACTGGGCTGTGTATCACGCGGCTGTTGAGGCGAAACCTCGGACACGCAATGATAAGGCGGCGTTCGTGGTTAAGACTCGGCGGCGCGTTGCACAGCTCCAGAATAAGATCAATGAAGCGCGGAAGCAGGCATCCCGTGTTCAGTGTGTGTTAGACTTCATTACGGCGGGGAGGGCGTTTACCCCTAAAATCCGAAAAATCAGCTCGGAACTGAAATGCCGTCACCACACATTGAACAAAGCTATCCTTCTTATTGTGAAGGAACGCTACGTGGAGAAGGTGCGGAACCTGGGGGTTGCGAAGCAATCCCTAGAGAGGCGGCTGGGTCGGGCGTTAGACAACGCCCTCTTTCGTTCTGACCCAGGCCGCTGGTTCCAACCACCTACGCCTGCCCCCGACACAGCGCCAACAGCTGTTCAGGTGGAGCGGTTTTGGGGAGAACTGTATAGCAGGGAGGGTCATTTTGATGAAAGCACTCCAGCTCTGGGGCGGTTCGACGCGTTTTGCCGGCAACAGCCGACTCAGCGTGGCGACTGTCTTCCAGTCACGTGGGATGAGGTGGAGAAGGCGGTGAGTAGCATGAGGAACCACGCCGCTCCCGGGCCAGATGGGATTAACATCTTCTGGTGGAAGAAATTCACGTGCACCCATACCCATCTGGCCCGCATCTTCTCGTCGTTCATCGATGGGACGGTGCCCATCCCTGCGTGGCTGACAGAGGGAAGGACGGTGCTACTCCCCAAAAAAGGGGATTTGTCGCATCCGGAGAACTACCGCCCGATAACGTGTCTGAATGCGCTCTGTAAGATCTTCACAAAGATTCTTTATGAGCGTGTTCTGCACGAGATCGAGCCTGCATGGCGGGAGATATACGAACAAAGGGGATCCAAGAGAGGACTGGGAGGTTGTAAGGAGAACCTGCTGGCGGACCGTTGCATTACGCAAGACGCGGTCCAGCACAAGCGTAACCTCTCGGTCGCTTGGATAGACTACCGTAAGGCGTTCGACACTGTCAGTCACAAACTGACTATACACCTACTCGAACGCCTTTCGGTGAGTCCTTACATAGTGAGATGCATTAAGCAGCTCATGCCGCTCTGGAAGACACGCTTCACAGTTAAGACTAGTGAAGGCAACGTGTCGACCGGAGTGGCGGGGTATAGGAGGGGGATTATCCAGGGAGATTCTCTCAGCCCCCTCCTGTTTTGCATCTCGCTATTAGCCTTATCAATCGCCTTGCGGGCTGCACGCGGGTACGAAGCGGGGCCCCCCGGGGAGCGTGGGCGAGGGATCACCCATTTATTTTATATGGATGACCTCAAGCTATACGCTCCCGGGGAGGCGGGGCTTAAGCTCCTCTTGAACATCGTAGCGACGTACACGCGGGCGGCGGGAATGGACTTCGGATTGGACAAATGCGCTGTTCTCCATCTCAGGAGAGGGAGAGCAGAGGGTGTCGCGGCTGATGTCCGGCTGGTGGACGGGAGCGTCTTCAAACACCTGGACGCCGGGGGGTCTTATCGGTACCTTGGCATCGATCAGCGCTCTCTTCAAGACGCTGAGGGTGTCAAGGGGGCCCTCCGCAGCGAGTATAGGCGGCGTCTCTGACGGATCTGGAAATCAGATCTGTCTGGGAAAAATAAGATCACTGCCACCAATATGCTCGCTGTCCCGGTCCTGCTCTACTCCTTTGGTGTCGTCAAATGGCGCAGAGACGAGCTTAAACAGCTGGACATCGGCACACGCAAAATAATGAACATCCAACGGAGTCTGCACCCTCGATCTTCCACCCGCGCCTTTATATGCTGCGTCAGAGCGGCGGGCGTGGGCTCTTGGGATTGGAGTGTCCTCATGACCGCATGGTCCTCGGAATAGCAAGCGATGTGATAACAAGCTCGGACCCGCTCCTGGAGATTGTGCACCAGCATGAGCTTCATGGGGCGGGTGCTTTTCTTTATAAGGCGGCAGATCGTGCAGCAGAGACCCTCGGGTTGGAGTTCCGCCGGCGCCGGCGTGGCGCCTTGCCAATAGACTCCGTCGCTCGGTTGCCCGAGTCCCGACGTCGGCGGGCAATCAGGGCTGCCGAGCAGACTGTCCTGACTCGGCAGCACGTGGACAGACCCATGCACGGTGTGTTTTTTCACCACATCGAAGAACAGGGGCTGTTCACCCAGCTGACCTTTTCCTTCTTGCGGTCAGCTGGACTGATGTCCGAGACCGAAGGGTTTATCTGCGCCTGCCAAGACGGAGTCATCAACACCCTGGTCTATCGCAGCCGCGTTTTGGGTCAGCCTCTGCCGACCACTTTGTGTCGTGCATGCAAACAATCGCCGGAGACACTAATGCATCTACTGTCGGCTTGCCCAGTATATGCAGTCTCCGGCTATATCCATCGCCATAACGCGGCCCTAAGAATGTTGTACTACCATCTACGGCACTCTTATGGGATAGACCGGGAGCCCGTGCCGCCTTATTTACCAGGAGATATTGAGTCCGTTGTCGTGGGCGAGAGGTGCAAGATTTATTGAAACTTCTCATTCGCGACCATCGGGCCGCTACAAGCGACTAAGCCTGATGTTGTCCTCTTTGATTTCGACGACAAGACGATATACGTCATTGAGTTCTCGGCTCCGGCCGAAGTGAACGTGTCGCGAAAGGAAGAGGAGAAACGGCTCAAGTATCAGCCTCTCCTGGCCGAGCTACGTCGTTTGCACCGAGGATTCAGGGTAACTCTCGTTGTCCTCATCATCGGCGCGCTAGGGGGGATGAAGGAGTCATTTGTATCGGGCCTCGCTGGCATACCGGTTTGCAAACCGGATGTCCGGTTGCTAGCAGGTCGGATGCAGAAGGTGGTCATACTTGGGTCCTTCCGTTTACTCAGGCAACACGATTGTGGACTGCGGTAGCCGCTAACCCTCTGGCTTGAGGGAGCGGCTATCGCAGAGTGATTCATTGGACTTTTCGCGCGTTTTTTTGACTGGGCGGCAGTCGAGGTGGTGTCGGAACCCTCGAGTGTCGCCCAGCGTTATTGTTCCGGTCTAGATTAAGACCGAGCCTAACCCCCGGGGGTAGGTGAATGTTTCCCAGTGCAAACTGAGGAAGTGTGTTGCCCGGAGCAATAAAGTCTAATATTAAAAGATAAAATAATAAATAATATTAACATGTACATGCAAGAAACCGGGCGAATGCGGGAATGTTGGCGCTACATATTAGGGTTGTCTTTTCAACACGTACTTATTATATGTATACCCATGAAAACTTGTGATTTGCTCGTTACGTTTAAAAGTGAGCTAAATGTGAATTAAATTAAGCGATGAACCAACCGAACAAGCCGTCAAGCCTAATTGAACCCCAAGCGCGGCAATCACTTAAATATGAGAAGATTATATTTGATAGAGGCCAATTATCAACCGCAACTCTCGTGGCGACAATCGATGCCGCGATCGATATGTCACGGAGGGGAGGGGGGAGATAAAGGACGATAAGCGAGGAACGAAGGAGCGGCTTCCTTCTGCCTGTGACCACCGAACTGCGAGGTGTAAACAGGAGCAACCAGAAACGAAAAGTAAGATCGAAGCAACCGCGAGCTACGCCGTGACCCGCGCGAATCGGAGTAACCGCGAAAGAACAATAAGAGACCGCAAAAGTGCGCGGGGATCTTGGTGCCACGTGTCCGCGTATCAGTACGAGCGCCGGTGATCCGCAATCAGCGAGTAGTGTTTAGAACATTAATAAACGGAAACTTTTCATTCTTTTATTCACGAGAAGTTTTTCATCCATCATTCTCTCCTCCGCCCCTTCCATCCACACCTAAAGAACGTAAAGATTTTATCAATCAGAAGTGGGATAGGAAGTGCCCGAAGAGTGGAGTGATGGCAAATGCGAGGGATTTCGAATCGTATTACGAAGGTGCGTTAAACCAAGTGATGGCCGCGGCAGAGGCGACAGGTGCCGCGAGTCAAGATGGCGATGGTGCGGTCGATCGTGAGATCGTTCGCTTACGGAGCGAATATGACCGCGCGTAAGGGAACGGACAGCGCCTGCGCGAATCGCTTAGCCGAAACGGGCAAGATGGAGCCGGCTGTGAACCCAACGCGGAGGGACCTCAGCTGTTAACTGAGAGACCGCGCGACGCACGTGAACCGAGAATGGTAAGCCCAAAACAGCCTGAGCAACCGGTGGAACCCGCCCCAATACCAAGAGAGCCGAATCTTGATGAAATGTTTCGCGCCGCGCTCCACGACGCGGAGGCGACCGAAGACTCGCTACGTCGCATCATGGCCCGAATGGCGTTGAACACGCAGGCGCGACCCGAAGTCCCTCTATTTTAGATGATTCCAGACCTGTCAAAAAACATCGAGGAATTCAGAGGTGATGGGCGCGGTACAACGGCCACCGACGGGATAAGTAATATAGAATCCATGACGGAAATCCATCAGTGGCCGGCAAATTACGCGTTGGAAATAGCCCGGATGCACCTCACCGGCGGAGCCCGGGAGTGGTATAAGGCCCGCGCCCAAACGTTATGTTCGTGGCCCATGTTTAATGCGGCCTTTCGGCAAACTTTTTGTGTAGCAAAAAGCACAGCATCGAAGTGGACCAAAATGGTGCAACGCATCCAGAATCGTGACGAAGTGTTGAGTGAGTACTTCCACTCAAAAGTCAAATTGTGCTTGGACGTTGGACTGGACTTACGCGATACGAAGGAACAAGTATTGAGTGGGCTGAGGTCACAGGAGCTGTGCGTGTCGCTCCTGGCGAGGCCACACTATAGCCTGGATGAGTTACTCCATGACCTGAATTACAACGATCGAGCGCTGGCGAGGCGGGCCACAAGGGTGCCATCAGCGCAGAACTACTCACCGCGAGAGAAACCTCGATGGACAGCCGGAGACGACATAAGGAAGGTAGGCTCGAACAGTCAAAAGGATAAGTGTAAGACACCACCGACTACGATGAGACGAGAGTTGACAAAACTGCCGTCCTGGAACGCAGAAGGTCAGCCTCGTTGTTATAATTGTACCGCCTATGGTCATCTGTCGAAGGACTGCCCGGAGCCTCGGAAGCCCGAGTCGTGCCAGAGATGCGGTAAGAGCGGCCACACGCGTCGGAACTGTGGAGCGAGCGCAAACGTGGCCCCGGTGCATTCGCTCAACGCGGCGAACCTGACTCGAACAGTGGATAAATATATAAAAAAAAGTAAAAATAGCTTCCAGCGAGGTGTCAGCGCTGATCGATCCCGGCAGCTCGGAGTGCACATTGAAAGCGACGAGGGTGCTCAGTGACGGACATACGCCAATCCCAAAAATGACTGAATTGAAACCGTTTGGGCCGGACTATTTTAGGGTAACGTCGCCCGGTATGGTGAAGGCGGACGTAAATGCGGACGGTGTTCTCGTCCCGGGGATTATGTTGCGAGTGGTCCCTGACGATACGCAACAGTACGAGGCTATAATCGTACGCTCGTTTACCGAACAGCCTTACGTAACGTACAATAAAAGTTACGACAAATTAACTTTCGCGTACCAACAGGGAACTGAGCATCTGGCAGCGAGCGCCGCGAGCGAGGCGCCCAAAACGACGCTGCGACCCAGCGAGACAGTGCACATTCCGCCTGCAGAAATACGGTTGATCGACACGATAGGCGAAGCCGACGAGTATCGGTTGGCAGTGATCAACTCGGGTCCAGTACCGCGGACGCTGAGCCCTCGACACAGTCTACTCCGGGGCGAACTGTGTGAGCTTCCCTGGGCAACCGCATCGAATCAACGCATACCGGTGGAACTGGAGGATTTGGTCATCGGCGATGACCAGGCCTGTGAGGTAAAGGGCGAACTGTTGGCAATAATTAACCACTACCGCGACTGCGTAGCATTGACCGTGGCAGAACTGAGTAGGGCGAAGCACCTCGAAATGCGCATAGATGAGAAACCCGGTGCTAGACCCATCAGCCACAAGCCCTATCGAGCCAGCGAGCAGGAGCGTGCAGAGCTGCGACAAATTCTTGCGGACTGGAGGAGTGCGGGTATTGTGAGGGACACTGTTTCACCCTACGCCAGCCCGGTATTGCTGGTAAGCAAAAAGGATGGATCGAAACGTATGGTTGTAGACTTTCGGCGACTCAACAACCAGACGGAGCGGGTGCACTTCCCGCTACCCAACCTGGACGACCACCTGTCCCTAATAGGGAACAGCACATTGTTCATCACCCTGGACCTCGCGCAGGGCTACCTCCAGATCCCATTAGCGGAGAGTGCAATTCATGAAACCGCAATAATAACTCCAGATGAAACCGCCGAATTTACGCGGATGATATTCGGCTGAATGAATGGTCCCGCTTATTTTTCAAAGGTAATGTACCAAGCACTTGGGCCGCTGAGGGATAAGGTAGTCCTGTACTATCTAGAAGACATCTTTATTCCGTGCCGAAATTGGGTGGACTTGAGAACGAGACTCATCAAAACGCTGCAAGCGCTACGGGAAGCGGGACTAACCATCAAGTTCGATAAGTGTCGGTTCCTTCAACGACGGGTCACTTACCTAGGCTACGAAGTAGGCGAACGCGGCATCGAACCCGGGGCACAGAAGGTTGCGGCCATATCAGACTACCCGCGGCCAACAACGGCCACGGAATTGCGGAGGTTTCTAGGCCTAGCTAGCTTCTTTCGCAGGTTCGTTCCCCATTTTGCGAAAATCGCTGCGCCGCTCCACGCCCTTCTAAGGAAGGAAACGAGATACGTGTGGTCGGACAATCATCAACAAGCGTTCCAGGCAATAAAACATACACTTTCGAACCGGCCTACGTTGCGACCGTTCGAGCGAATGCGGGCAACCCAACTACATACGGACGCGAGTGCGGAAAGGTTGGGTGCGATCCTGCTGCAGAAGGCTGACGATGGTCTGTGGCACCTGACGTACGCCATTAGCCGACGAACAAGCGCCACGGAACGCAACTATCATTCGAGTAAGCTCGAACTATTAGCGATAGTCTGGGCCGTGACCAGACTGCGTCCGCTTTTGTTGAACGTGAAGTTCACGGTAATCACCGATTGTCAGGCCCTTGTCCACCTCAGCGCGAACAGAACCACGAACCCTCAGGTGGTACGATGGGCAAACGCATTAGCGGAATTCGCGTATGACATCGAACACCGTGCCGGGGAACGTATGGCGCATGTTGATGCCCTGAGCCGAGCACCAACTGCGGCGGTCGAACAGCCTGCAACCGAGCCCCTCGACAGCGAGGTATACCTCGTGATCAACGACGAGGAGAAGGTATCCTTGTACCAACGCGAGGATCCAAGCATGAAAACAAAGATCGAAATACTCTCGAAGCCGGTGCAGGAGTGCAGCGCCGACGAGAAGGAGAAGGTCCGGGACTATCGACTAGACCGCGGGGTCCTTTACAAGCACCGAGAGGGCCGGGAGCTCTTCGTCGCACCGCGAGCGATGAGGAAGTCGTTGCTGGTTCGGTATCACGATCAACGGAGTCACCCTGGAAGAGATCGGACATATGCGACCCTGTCTAGAGAATACTATTTACCGGGGATGCGCCGATACGTGCGGGGTCACCTACAAGCGTGCCTGCAGTGCATCCTTGCAAAGACCCGCCGTGGGAGACCAGCGGGAGAACTCCATCCGATCCCGCCGGGAACTAGACCCTTTGGGGTGGTGCACGTCGACCTCCTAGGGCCTTTGATGACGTCGGCGTCGGGCAACAAATACGTCCACGTAATCATCGATAATTTGACAAAATATGTAGTCTTACAGGTGGTACGGGACACGAGTACTCGGGGAATACTACGAGCGCTGGACCGACTGCTCGACAACTGCGGGGCGCCCGAGCGAATAGTCAGCGACCGTGGGACGGGATACACCTCGAAGGCGTTTGCGGAATATTGCGAGCAGCACGGCATCAGACACTCGCTAAATTCTCCACGCCATCCTCAGGCTAACGGGTTGGTGGAACGGCTCAACAGCACCTTGCTCGCCGCGCTAATGACGAGCTTGCGGGACACAGAAGGAAGAGATTGGGATCGACGCCTGGCACAGGTGCAGCGCGACCTGAACGACAGCCCGAACGCGGCAACACGGCGCAGCCCGTTCGAACTGCTGTACGGCTTCGTAGCCAAACGGGAAGACGGGCCCCTGAGAGCCGTCCTCGTGGACACAGGACCGTACACACCGCCGGAGGAACTCCAGGTCGAAGCCCGCGCGCGGATTCAAATCGCACAGGAGAAGATGAGGACCAGGTTCCAACAACCTGACCACGACGTGAGCGCCGCGCGCCCGCGGGGTTTCGGGATTTCATCGTCCCTTCCATTGCTCGAGGACGAGCATAAGCAGGATGGCCGAGTGATAGAGGCCAATTATCGACCGCAACTCTCGTGGCGACAATCGATGCCGCGATCGATATGTCACGGAGGGGAGGGGGGAGATAAAGGACGATAAGCGAGGAACGAAGGAGCGGCTTCCTTCTGCCTGTGACCACCGAACTGCGAGGTGTAAACAGGAGCGACCAGAAACGAAAAGTAAGATCGAAGCAACTGCGAGCTACGCCGTGACCCGCGCGAATCGGAGTAACCGCGAAAGAACAATAAGAGACCGCGAAAGTGCGCGAGGATCTCGGTGCCACGTGTTCGCGTATCAGTACGAGCGCCGGTGATCCGCAATCAGCGAGTAGTGTTTAGAACATTAATAAACGGAGACTTTTCATTCTTTTATTCACGAGAAGTTTTTCATCCATCATTCTCTCCTCCGCCCCTTCCATCCACACCTAAAGAACGTAAAGACTTTATCATATTTATTGTCAAATGATTGTGTGGCGAAGTTGGTAGAACGCTAGATTACTGTATTGAAGGTCCTGAGTTTGGGCCTCGGTAGTTTTAATTTTTTCTTTTGCATTCGTATAGGTATCTGGTTGTACGAGCGAATTGAAGCAGTTTCAACTAATCAAAGAACTCGTCCAATGCCGAAAGAACTCGAACAACAATAGCATGGAAGAAGATATTTTTTAATTTACTGCTATCAATAGTTGCAATTTGTTTTATAATTCCTACCTAGAGTGTTTACTTTCTCCCTTTGCGTCATTGACTCGCGAGGAGTCATCTCCATTATTATGCACATAGTTCGATACCTGCTGTGCTGGCGTACACGACAGATATATTTGTTTTGACAGGCGCAAACAATTTTGCCGGCATAACACAGTCAGTTTCACCTTATGCAGCTTTGTATTACTATATATTATGGACTCCCAAGAACACTAGACTCCTTCTCTCTAGTCTCCTTGCTAGCCTCCAGGCAAATACAGTAAAACTTCGCTTATCCGAGGTAATGTGGGGAGAGGGTACCTAGCATTAGTGAAATCTCGGAAAATACGGAAAACAGTAGCAATATCGGACTATTCCACGCATAGGCATAGCAGATTGTTCCGTTTTATCCGAGATTCTGCGTATTATCCGAGGATACACCTCGGATAATGCGAAGGACTCGGATGAGTTAGGTGACTTGGATAATGCGGAATGTCGGTTAATCGAAGGTCGGATAAACAAGGTTCTACTGTACCAGCAAATACGATAATATACACACAATATTCGAACAATTTGAGAATGGTTCAAATAGAATTTTCGAGATAAACCAGCCTTGATGTTGACAAGATGACACAGATATTTTATTTTTTAAACATTGACGCATTTTTTTATCTTGAAAACATTGAAGCAAGCAATATCGCTTCGACTTTATATTGTTTTTACGGTGTCTTTCTCAAATCGAAAAATAACTATTGGATAAGTTTTTAAATTTCTTGCCTCAATGAGTAATTGCAATTTCTTTCGTGTTTTTGAAAATTATTTTCATTCAAATATGTTATTGTCAGAAAAATCGCGTTACCGATTCGCTGATTGCGAGTTTTAATAGAAACAGATAGCAAAGCATTGTTCTTTGTCTAGGAATAATTTACCATCATATTGACCCGAGTAAAAAATGTATTCAAGAATGAAAAAAAATATTATTTAAGACGTTTTCCACCGTTCGTTGTACAAGAAAACAATACAGGACAATTTTTAAAAAATTCTTACGGGACTGAGTAATTGCAATTCTTGTGTATGATTATCTTTTAATTTTATTTAACCCTGAAACTCATGACTGGGGTCCGGTCGCACCCTAATTTTTATGCAAAAAATGAGGTTTTTGCCGTTTTTCAGTCTTTAAATGGATCGTTCACTAGGGGAATGTTAATTAAATTAGATGGCTCGTACACTATTTACTTTCTTATGAAAATACGAAGGAATTGAGGTACGATAAACTCCATTTATTCCCGTAGGGCCGGTTTAACGGCAAAGAAAAGCACGGGGTGTATATACACCCCAGTCATGCGTTTCACGGAAAAAAAATTAGTCATGAGTTGTTGGGTTAAATATCGTTATTGTAAGCATTATCGCGTTACCGTTCGCTGTTTGCGAGTTTTTATATAAACAGATCGCACAGCATTGTTCTTTGACAGTAGGGATTAATTTACCGTCGTATTTACCTGAGAAAATAAAAATTATTTCAAGAAAAAAGCATCAGTATTATTTAAGACATTTTCTACCGTTCGTTGTACAATTAAACACTGATATAATACAAATATTTTTCTATCACTACGTATTGCATTATTATTATTTGTTATGTTTAGGGAACGGGAAGTGATTACGGTACACACATTTCGATTCGTGACTGATACTTTTATTTCGTGCACACCAACGACTGGGGCAAGACTGAGCTCTCTACCTCGAAGCCCAGACACCTGGGCTTCTCGTAGCTCCGCCTTACGCCGGTGGGACGCGCTTCCTGAAAGCGCGATACATTACAATTCCTCCCTTTTTTATTTTTTGTTTACAGTGTGTCGAAGCCATCTTAATTATAGTGAACTCTTACTTACTAATTATGATCTATTAACGTTAATGCATAATTACTCTACGCGGTTATTCTCGCCTTGATGCGCTCAGAGCATCTCGGAGCTTGTGCCGGAGCCGGTGTATTCTCGCGGGGCACCGGATTCGGTACAGTCGTCCGATAAGGCCGCTCTTTTACGCCTATTACCTGATCGATATGGCGCTTCCAGGTGGCCCCTGGGTTTGCCTGTACTTTAAATGTTGTGGGTGACAGTTGTTTTCCAATTTTTGCCTTTACGCGCTTTTCCGCATTCACGCCAAATGCGTCCACCATAACCGTATCGCCCTCCTCGAAGTGGACCCGGCGATTCCCCTTCCTAGCCACGATTTGGGCCAATTGTTTTTTTGTACTACATTTCCCGTGTCCGGACGTATCAAGTCAAATCGCGTTCTTATCTCTCGCTTATACATTAACCAAGCTGGGCTTTTGCCGGTGGTACAGTGCTCGATACTTCGATAGTCTTGCAAGAATAGATTAATCGCGTTTTGCAGAGTTTCTCCTCCCTTTACAATCTTTGTGATTTTGTCCTTGAAGATCCCTACAAAGTTCTCCGCAGCACCGTTCGTCGCCGGGTGGTAAGGCGGGGAGAAGCTCTGTTTAACGCCATTTGCCTCTAAGAATTCTTTAAACTCCGTACTGATAAACTGTCGCCCGTTATCCGACACCAGGTGTCTAGGCAGCCCGAACCTTGCGAATAGTTTCTTAAACTCGACTATCACCTTTGCGGCTTTCGTGTTCTCACCCATATCTATCACCTCAGGCCACTTCGAGTGTGCGTCAATCACTACTAAGTACATACGTCCGTAGAAGGGACCAAGAAAATCGCAGTGCAGTCTGCTCCACGCCCTCTCAGGCCATGGCCAGGGCGTGAGCGCTGCGTGCGCTGGCTTTTTGCGCTCCTCCAACCATACTTTACAGGGAGCTACCATTCACTCTATGCCGCCGTCCACGCCCGGCCACTATACATAGGATCTTGCCAACATTTTAATTTTCACAATGCCGAGGTGCGAAGCGTGGAGCTCCTTCAGGATCGCTGCTCGCAGTGCGGTCGGTACGACTACTCTGTAGCCCCATAATATGCAATCTCCCTCTAGTGATATCTCGTTTCGTTTGGTATAGTATTTTTTCTCTTCCTCGCCCACCGTTCTTAGGTCCCCAGGCCAACCGGCCTGTGTGAACCGCATTATTTTCCTTAACACTCCGTCGGCCTTAGTTTCACGCGCGATTTCCGAACAATCTGGTAAGCCTAACCCGGATTGAATATAATATACAGGCGTGAATTCGACGTCGAATACTTCCGTGGAGTCGTCTACTGGCAGCCTCGATAACGCGTCACAATTTCCGTTTTCGCTCGATTTTATGTGATTAATTACATATTTGAACCCTGAAAGAAAATACGCCCAGCGCTGCAGTCTACTGGCTGCCGTGGGTGGAATACCGGTTTTCTGACCGAAAATGTATTGGAGCGGCTTGTGATCGGTGCGCAATATTATTTCCTTTCCGTATACAAAGTTGTAGAAACGCTTAAATCCAAACACGATCGCACTCGCTTCTTTATCTATAATCGCACGGCCTAGCTCCTTTTCTGGGATTTTTTTGGATGCATAGTAGATCGGCTTCTCGCTGCCGTCTTAGTACTTGTGCGACAATATCGCCGATAACCCGTATGCCGAGGCATCGCGTGCCAGTATTAGCGTCTTTCTGAGGTCGAAATGCGCTAGGACTCTCGGCGATATTAATTCGTTCTTTACCCAGCAGAAGGCCTTTTCACACTCATCCGACCATTTGAATCTACCTTCTTTTATACCGTTATACAGTGGTGCTAGCCGATCCGCTCGGTCCGGCAAAAAACGCGCATAGTAGGTCACTAAACCCAGAAAAGAAGCCAGTTGCTTACTATCACTCGGTCTCGGCGCATCCACCATCGCTTTAATTTTTGATGCCGACTTGTGCAATCCCGTTGGGTCTATCACGAAACCCAGTATGTCTATTTTGTCTTTCATAAAATCACACTTTTTTTTATTGACCCGTAGTCCGCTTTCCTGCAATCTATGACACACTAATCTTAACGTTTTTTTTACGTTCCTCGTCTGAGGGCCCCGTTACAAAAATATTGTCTAAATACGGAATTACATTCGGTATTCCTTGCAGGCACGTTTCAATTTTTCGCTGGAAATCCCCCGGACCCGATGCCGCCCCCTCAGGCATTTTTGAATAGCGATACAAGCCTCGATGGGTTACTATCGTCAAATATACGCGAGAGCTCTCCTCTACGGGAATTTGCATATATGCGTGAGACAAGTCGAGCTGTGAGAACTTCTTGCCCCCTTGTAGTGCGGCGAATATATCGTCAATTAGCGGCAGCGGATATCTATCGACTACGAGGCATGGGTTTACTGTAAGTTTGAAATCACCGCAGATACGCACCGCTCCGTTATCTTTTATAATGGGTACGATCGGCGTGACCCATTCGCTTACCGTCACCGGCTCAAGATGACCTAATTTTACTAGACGCTCGATTTCTTGTTCTATTGGTTCCCGTAAGGCGTGCGGCACATGCCGTCCTTTCAGGGCTACAGGCTTCGAGTTTTCTTTGACACATAGTTTCATCGTTCCCTTATTATAAAGACCCGGAGTTGAACCAAAGAGCTCTTTAAATTCGTTTACCAATTTACCTTCGAGGGATGTCGTCTCTAATTTGTTTACTCGCGTTTCCGATACTCGTTTCGCCTTTTCGTACCCCAAACTACGTGGCCAAAGTCCCAGTTTTTGTAACCATAATCGGCCTATAAGCGGCGGCCCTGAACCCGGCAGTACAAAACAATCGTCTTGGAAGGATTTCCCTTTATACGTGACATTTAATTTTCGTAGAATACCCCGTGGAACTAGTTTTGTATGATCATACCCGCGAAGCGTTTTTTTTTTTGTTTCACCGAGGGCTTGTGCGGGAAAATATTTATTTTTCGTTTGCTCCGATATTACTGTCGCGTACGTGCCTGTATCAATCTCCATCGGTACCCGGATTCGGTTGATTCTCACGTCTATAAACATCGGATTAGCTTCATCCTCGACTCGAGCACTACCTGTCAACGTGTTTACAGCCCGCTTATTAACATTATTAATGCCGCTCATTTCGTTACATAGTTCTAACGGGAAGAAATCTGACCTATGTGACTCGGTGTTTTCGTCGTCTTCTTTTGGTGACGCCGTCTCATCCTCTGAATCGTCGTCGCCCACGTACTTCACCGGTGTTTTGCTCTCATCTTTCTTCTTTCTGCACGCAGCTTCGAGGTGCCCTTTAATGTGGCAGAATGAGCAAGAGCGAGAGCGAAATCGGCATTCTCTCGCTACGTAGTTGGGTTTCCCGCAGCAATAACAGACCAAAGAAGTCCCGGCCGAATGGCTTGGGCTTGGCGATCGGTTTCGCTGATTTGTTGTTCCCCTTGGCGGGGCTCTTGCTTTAGAATCACGTCCTCTTGCGCCTCTCGTATTGAGAGCGTATATCTCGTTCGTTGCTGATGTGCTCGGGCTGGCCGGCTTCAATGCGTTACCGGCGTTCTTGATCGCACTCTCCCTCGCCGTTGCCATTTGGAATGCCTTATTGAAGGTCAGGTTACTCTCCTTGAAAAGCTCTACTCTCGACTCGTGATCTCGCAGTCCGCATATCAGCTGGTCCCTAAGCGCCACCTTGAGGTTGGTGAAATTGCAGTGGAGCGACAGTTTTTTTAGTCTTGCTGCGAATTCTGTCACTGACTCCGCGGCTTCTTGTTTCGCTTGATTGTAGGTGCACCGTTCCATCACTTCCGATGGCTTGGGGCACAAGTGCTCTGACATAATAGTTGTGAGCTGCTCGTAATTTTTTGTTATCGGTTTGTCTGGTGCGCAGAGATTACGCATTAATTTGAACGCGTCTTCGTCGAATCGCGTTAGCATTGTCGACGCTTTCTTGTCGTTAGCCGTATCGTGGGCTATGAAGAATATTTCCATACGTTCGAGGAACGTTTCCCAGTCGTCTTTGTCCAGACGGAATTCTAGCTTTGGGTGTGATTCCGACATTGCTGCTGTTCGAGTGCCCCGTGTGCCTGTATTCGTCTCGGTTCGATTACTCGTATTCACTTCGTCTCTCTCACCTATTGTCTCGCGCGAGCTCACCGATTGCTCCGTTGTACGCGCTTGGCTATCCGCTGTGCCTTGCGTATCTTCGTATGCTCCTTCGCTCTCACTTTCACTCGATGCTCCTTGTTTTCTCGCTCTCTGAACCAGCCGTTTCCTCAGTTCATCCAACGTTTCTTTATCGCTTACCGGTAATTCGAATTTGCGTAGCTGTTCGATTACTTCTTCCTTACGGAGATTGTACACCCATCCAACTTTGGTTTCTCCTCTTTTCCGGTTACCCCCCGTGTCTGTCGTTTCACTCGCATCCGCCGGTTTCTCACTTTTCGTATCCGCCATCCGTTTACCGATATTTTTCGCGCGTGGTCACTTTCATTTTTTTGTTGCACGCTTAGTTCTCCTCGTCGCCAATTGTTATGTTTAGGGAACGGGAAGTGATTACGGTACACACATTTCGATTCGTGACTGATACTTTTATTTCGTACACACCAACGACTGCGGCAAGACTGAGCTCTCTACCTCGAAGCCCAGACACCTGGGCTTCTCGTAGCTCCGCCTTACGCCGGTGGGGCGCGCTTCCTGAAAGCGCGATACATTACATGTCGTAACATCATTTTCGACCTTTTTCACCGTTAATTATGCAACTAATGCAGATTGTTCATTGTGCATTGCTATTTCAAAAATATTCTTCTATCTTTACGCATTTACGGAGATCTCTCCGGTATACAGGGTGTCACAAAAGCAACGGGACGGCTGAATATTTCCGCAGGTAAAACAATTTCCCAAAATGTTAAGGTCGTTCTTGAAGTAACTTTTCCCAAGGAAGGTCACCATTCAATGGTGACCTTCATTTTGACCTTGGCGATGTCCTTCAAGGGTCAACTTTTGTTTTTCAAATGAGAACCCCCTTTTTTGACATCGACAATCGATAGAGCGGGAAATTTTACGTACAGACATGTACTTAAGTCACCGGTCGCTTTTGACCTTGAAGGTCACTGCAGGGTTAATTAAACTCAAACACAGTATGGATACCTCGGACAAGAATAGAAGCTTCTTAAATTCTATCATTAAGACCACAGTTATCAATTTTAACAAGGCGCATCTAGTGGTGACCTCGATCGTGACCTTAACCATGACCTTCAAGGTGGTGTCAAGGCCAACTTTTTTTGTAATAAAAACTCCCTTTTTGACATCCGCAATCGATAGAACGAGAAATTCGACGTACAGAAATGTACTCAAATCATCGGTCGAATTTGATATTGAAGGTCAAAATTTGATTTACTTTTCGCATGACCTAGGAACAACGACGTGGACGTAGTAAATTTTGTTTCCTTTGGGGTGCTTGATTAGCGTGAGTCCCTGTGCCTCTCACGTTTTGGGGTGCTTGATTAGCGTGAGTCCCCTTGCCTCTCACGTTTTGGGGTGCTTGATTAGCGTCAGTCCCCTTGCCTCTCGCGTTTTGGGGTGCTTGATTAGCGTGAGTCCCCTTGCCTCTCACGTTTGCTTTGGTTCTCTTCCAAATTTAGAGATGATGTTCAAACTGGAACCCTTGAGCTTCTCAACAAAAAGCTAGGCGGCTGTAAAAATGAGTCACAGGATTACAAATAATCTCTCTATCAATCTGAGCAGCCTCTTCCAAAATCCGATACTGCAGTTCATTTAAATTATGTAGTTTAGTTGAGTAAACTGTACTTTCAAATAACCCCAAAGGAAATAATCGAGAGGCGTCACATCAGGGGATCTAGCAGGCCACTCGATTTCACGTCTCCTTCCAATCCACCTGTAACGGAACTCAAGATTTAAATATGCCCGAGCTTTCCCACCGTAATGAGCGGCTGCTCCGTCTTGCTGATACCATGTATTACCAAAATTATCACCAGCTACCTCTCTTATTCCTGGTACAATTCGATTTCTGAGCAGCTCTTCATACGTATTGGCATTGAGATTACCATCGATAACGAAAGGGCCTAAAAAGTGTATCATTCAAAATGCCAGCCCAAACATTTACTTTCTGTGGATGTTGAGTGTGACTCTCCAACATCCAATCAGGATTTGTGTCGGACCAATATCTACAATTATGTCTGTTAACTTCACTTTTTGAAGTGAAAGTAGCTTCGTCTGAAAGAACTATATATTGCACAAAAAAGTGGATTTCTATCGATTCTGTCCCTCAGCGTATCACAAAATTCAATCGGACGATGAGGATCATCTTCGTTAAGCTCCTGTACCAAATGGATCTTGTAAGGATGGAATTTTATGCTTTTCAAAACTTTTCGCAGTTTCATGAGAAACATCCTGCTCGCTACCGGCTCGACGTAAGCTAAGATGCGGGTTTTCAACGAATGCTTGGGCAATGTCCGTTTGCATCTCCTCAGTTGCTACCAATTTTAGCCGTCCCGATCTCTCTAGGTCCTTGACAGTCCCCTGATTAATGAAGCGCCGTAGAGTCCTTTCAATTGTTGATTTTGAGACATGACTTAACCCTTCTTCATTACGAAAAGTGTCATTAAATAGCATCCGAACTTCATCATAAGACCGCACTCGATCTCCCCAACCAAGCATCATTAAAATAGATATCCTCTCTTTCTCCGAAAGTCTAACATACGCCATGATATTTTAGCGAGATTCAGTGAGATTAACATGTAAATTCAGTTATGATTGGCAATGTTCGTGTGATAAAAAAAGAATAGTGACGAGGACTCTTACGCAAGTTATAAAATGTGATGTGAAACATTTTAAAAAGCTTCTACCCCCCGAAGTATCCAGACCTTGTTTAAATTTATAAGACTTTAAAGCAAAAGAATTTTTGAATGTAAACGTAAAACTGTTCGTTCTATTGATTTCAAAACTCAAAAGTACTGATTCCTATATTTCTTCAAAGTTGACCTTGAAATCACCTTGAAGGTCATGGTCAAGGTCACAATCGAGGTCACCACTAGATGCGCCTTGTTAAAATTGATGACTTTGGTCGTAACGGAATAATTTAAAAAGCTTCTATTCTCAGAGGTGTTCCTACTGTTTTTAAGTTTAATTAACCCCGCAGTGACCTTCAAGATCAAAGGGGACCCCTGACTTAAGTATATATCTGTACGTAAAATTTCCCGCTCTATCGATCGCCAATGTCAAAAAAGGGGCTTCCCATTTGAAAAACAAAAGTTGATCTTAAAATAACCTTGAAGGACATCGCCAAAGTCAAAATAAAGGTCATCATTGAATTCCTTGGGAAAAGTTACTTTAAGAACGACCTTAACATTTTGGAAAATTGTCTTACCTGCGGAAATATTTAGCCATCCCGTTACTTTTGTGACACCCTGTATAGCATTTTACATCCCTTTCGCACGTAGCCCACTTTTCAAGTATCATACTGCCTCATACACAGCTCACTTCTCATTATTTATTTGTTCCGGCTCTGTCACACGCAGCTCACTTCTCGAAGTCTAAGCAATAGTGGCGCCATCCCTGTTTGACGACATTTTTGTAGCCACTTTTTTCAAGTCGCTCCATAAGACTTCGGATTCCTCCCACTCTAGCCTCCATGAGCTAGGTGAACTTGGCACTCTAACCTTAAGGCTATGATGGGGTTTAGCCGTCGGAGGTGAATTACGAAGGGAGCGCCGAATGTATATGCACGTAGCCGATTGACTGTGACCAACTGTTAGCTTCCAAATAATCGTCATACTAAGCGTACGTTTTCGAACTAATTTTCTACATTTATTTGTAAACATATGCATTTTTTAGCATTCGGTGATTACATTAAGTGTTTTCATTACTTTGTATAACTATTTTCTATAACTTTTTCTTGCTCAATTAACGCGAAACAAATTGCCAACGTCGTAAATCGTGATATATCACAATGCCCAGGTTGGCAGAAGTGTCCCGAAATTAGAGACATACGCGCCCCGTCCGTAACCTCAATATCGGCCCAACGAGCTGTGAAAAATTAATATTGATCCGAGTAAAAAAAAATCCGCTGGATAGAAAAAGTGTGTACTAAAGCTGTCTATAATTTCGAAAAAATCAAAAACTTTAATAATTTTCCGATATCCTGAAAAAAAATGTATGTATGAAAAAAAAAATCTGCGTTATTTTGTCTTTGCCTACCCAGTAAGAAATTTGGCGACAACACATTGGCAATACCACGTCAAGAGAGTGCAAGCTGTGACGAAAAAATGGCATCCTTTGCCGCCGCATTAAGCTGTATTCTAGCAGCACAGCATTGCGCATCCTTGCGTGAATACTGGTGTTAATATTGCAGTACGAAAATACAGAATATTTGCGGTACATTTGGAGCACGTTCATTGCTGGGTTATTGCAGCATTGCGACAGAAAATTTGGAATGCGTTATTTCGGCAAGCTGAGGGCACATTGGAGGTACGCTGTAACGCTCCATTGCCGGTAGAAACGAGGCACGTTATCGCGGCATTGAGACGGAAAATTTGGAACACGCTATTCGGCAAGGAGAGGGCACATTGGTGGCATGCTGTGACGTTCCGTTGCCGGTATATTTAGAACGTGCCGTGACGCTCCTTCGCCGGCATAAACGAGACCTAAATGGAGTTCTGCATTACCGGTAGCTGGGCAGGCGGGAATAAAAAGAGAACAAAATAAATAATTGTATTGAATACAATCGCACACACGTACCGGTTCGTGTGTGAAACGCCCGCGTATGACTGAGGGCTACGCGTCATGCCCGTAATTATTTTTTTCCGAAAGTACGAGGCAGGGATTCGAACCCGCGACTTCACGATGAGCTGGTTTGGAAGGCAAGCACGCTAACCACTCGACCATCCAACTGGTTCAACTTATATAACTAATTTTAGGACCATGACATTTGTCGTAGCGAATCTGCCTATGGTTATAACCATATACCTTGTTTTTGCCAGCAATGGAACGCCACAGCGTGCCGCTCATTTGCCCTAACCTTGCCGGAATAACGTTTTCCAAATTTTCGGTCTCAATGCCACGATAACTTACCTCGTTTTTACCGACAACGGAGCGACACAGCGTGGTGCATTTATGACTGAAACGCGATATAAAGATGACATCACTCCAAATCTGGAGCTTGCCGCATCAGTACCGTTGTGGCAGCAGGTAATTGTTGGGTATATTTGCTGCAAACTTGCCGTCTTGGCATCACACACTTATTTCGCCAAACCACGCCCTGTGGCGCAAATTCGCAGCTTAATGCGGAAGCAGAAGACAGCATATTGGTGTCACGGTGTGCCGCCGTATGCTGTCCTCTTGCCGCTATAATGCTCACATGTGAATTTTCACAACACGTTTGTCTATCAGGGTACAAATGTATAATTTCTGAACATAGTTGTCAAATAAATATTAAGTAATGATTACTAATTAAGAAAATAAGTACCAATGATATTCGTTGTTAATTATCCTGACCAAGTAGTTTGTGGTTCCCGGGCATAATTACCGAATACGGATGAGATAGATAGCATTTGTGCCGTCTACGACGTTGCCATGATTGCACAGTCTAATATTTGGTGTGCTTTATTTTCGCACAAATTCGCTATCAAAATCATCAATAATTTTATAACGGTACTGTGAGTGCTTATTTTTACGGTATCAACGGTTAGTCCGATAATTAGTCGAAGCCATGGGGCTGACACTCTTCGAATATCGTGTCCCCCTTATTGACCCTCTCCACGAGGGGCGCGAGTAGTCACCCGCGTTGCCCCCACTCCGGTCGCGCAGCGTCTGTATCCGACGCGTTTGGATTATTCATTATCAATACATTACAATTCCAGAGTACATTTTTAAAAGGGCAGGGATAAGATATCTACACATATCGAAGTATTATTGTATTATAAAAATATTTATTGATTGTAAACAAATACCAATTATTTAATTTAAAATTAATTTTTCATTACGTCAAACACTACGGGGATAATTTTTTCTTATCCAGATTATCTTTTTTGTGCTCAGCCTTGAGACGCGCAGAATATTGCTGCATTCGCATCGTTACATAACCTTAAATTGCGTGTAAAAGAACATTATCGGCGTGTTCTTTGCACGGGGAAGAGAGTTTTTTGTACTGATACACATCGTCCAATATGGAATCGAAAACCCGTGTCGAATTGCGATTAGCTACAAAACGCTCTTCCCAAAAATTACAAACCTGACGGGCAGCCACGAACGATCCACGCAGGCACTGTTAAATATAAAAATGAAAACCACCGAAAGTGTTTTTTATTTAATCACTTTTTCTTTACATCAACTCGACTTGTTTTTACATCAAACTGCAGAACCCCTTCTAAATTTTCGACACTTTCCAGTAAAAAATCGAGATCGGGAAACGGAGAAAACCAAAGAAAACATCAAGGTTGCGGAGGTTAGAAATGATGAAATAATGCGACGAGGCGTTTTGCAGAGGGGGGGGGGGGATAACGCGGGTGACTACTAGCACCGCATGGTGGGCTGCTTTCCGTGGCGTCAATAACGGGGCCACCGATTGTTAAGGGAATATCAAGGAGACTAGAGTAAAGGAGTCCCAACTCCCTAACCTAGCCTGTATGGACGAAGTTCTTTCAATCGGTCGCAGAGATGTAGTGCTCAGTTCCGCCGCAGGCGTCGTTAGTGTTCCCCAGAGCCCATAATATATAGTAATACAAAACTGCATAAGGGGAGTCTGGAAGATGGCGGACAACGAACACACGACAAAGAGACAATCTGCAATAATATACTCATCTTGTGATTAATAAGAATCGAAAATTCAACCACCACCACCTGACAAAGATAAAAGAACGAATTCAACGAGCGAAATATAAGAATTCCCAGAGCCACGTCCACGAATCGCCCAACTCTCGGGCATAGACCGGACACAAGAGGTCCACACACGAGGACCGGGAAAGGCGGCCAGCAATCAGAACATTTTATCAAGGTCGTAATCGAAGTTATTTCTCCCTCAAATAATTACTAAAATAACAACCAGGGGAATAGACCAAGAGACCCCCAAAGTAGATCCTATACTTTCTCTCGCGTCAGGCCACAAATTAGGATTAGCTACTTTGGTACAAAAATCACGTTAGAAAACGAAGCCAACATGGCGGATTCCGACAAGGACGATTCCGTACCAGAACAAACATTCACGGATGAAAAACTAACGGTAGAAGGTAATAACATCGACCCGAATATAATTAAAGAAATGATCCTTGGCTCTCAGAACGATAACTGGATAAAAGTCCCCGAAAGGAAAAAAAGAAAGAAGGTGCCTATGGAGGTAGGTCTTCCATTAAACGAGCCTTCTATATTTCCACTAACCTCCGAGGAACCCCACCTCAAAAAAAGGGGAGAAGTCCTTCGGGATTTCGCTGAGAGAAAGAACAGGTACTCGGCAAAAGCCTGCGAGCCTTTCGTGGTGCTGATTTCCCAAGTTCAAAAAACTCGCTTCCCAGAGATAGAGTCGGGGGGCGATTCAGTAAATGTCAGGGAAAGACCCAATTATCCTGGAGGAATCGGGACACTCCACCCTATGATCATAGGGAAAAAACTCAGAAAGTTTAGTGACTCAGTCACAGAAATCAAAAGAAAAGGGAGAAACGTAATAGAAATTATCCTCAAATCTTACCAGGAAGCAAACAAACTTGTAGATACCCAAGAATCTTTTCTACCAGACACTTGGAAAGCATACATTCCTGACAACAAAATTTCTCGTACCGGAGTCGCCAGAGACGTAGACCCCTCGCGGTCAGAAACCGAGATCCTGGAGGGTATAGAGTGGCAGTGTCCCCCAATTCGTATCCTGAGAGTAGAGAGAATAGTTAGAACTATAAAGGATAGCAACAACAAAACAATCCTGACCCCAACAAATCTGATAAAGATAATCTTTGAAGGCAACACCCTACCAGAAAGGATTATCATATATAAGACCAGGGTTACAATAGAATCTTACGAACAACGGGTAAAAAGATGCAGTAACTGCCAAAGATATGGCCATCTAGGGAAAAATTGCAGAGGGTCCCAGAGATGCGTATTCTGTGGCGGCAACCACCACTTAGAACAATGCAAAAGCCCCAACCCATTATGCGTTAACTGTGGCAACTCTCACGCCGCATACGATCGAAACTGTGAGTCTTTCATCCGCCACAAGATCACCAACAAACTCGTAGCCCACCTGAATATCGATAGTGCCGAGGCACTCAGAATAAGCAGGAAACATCGCTTGGATAGCTACTACCGCACAGACGCATGGCTCCAAAACATAGCATCAACATCCTCCCCACTCCAAGGTGATACCTGGTTCATTCCAACAGAAAAACCCCAAAACCACAATAAAACGCCAAAAACAAGGGTAAACCAGGCTACACCAAAAAAGAGCTGGAAGGGACTAAAAAAGCCTACTTAACAAAAAGAAAAATCCCGAGACTAGAAAGGAATTCCTATAAAATAAGAGAAAAACAACCTGTATCTAACGAAAATCTTTACATTCCAGTTGAAAAACATATCGACCTACAAAAACAACCACTCCAAAGGGGCGAGAGCCCTACAATCCTAGAGGAGATACATCCTTACTCACCTCATCATTGTAGTGATCATCCAACAACCCTCTCCAGTAGCGAAGACACCTGGAACGCCCACGCAGATGGAAGTTATGGGAACCCATGGAACAATAATAAACTAACAAGTACAACCAGAAACCCAGAAGAGTCTCCCGAAACTAATATCGTACGGGCTGCATCCACCGAGAAAAATATCCGACTCACCCAAGAAGAGGAAAGAAAAAAAACTATAACAACAATATCCAAACCCTCAGTTCATGAGCCTCAGAAGCCCTAAACTCATTTAACTCGTGACTTTCCTAACATTAAATCGAATATAAGAAAAGAAAAGGAAAAAAAAGTAGTTTTCAAAAGTACTCGCTATGGTGAATAATCGGATAACCCTCGCACAGTGGAACTGCAGAGGATTGAGAGGCAAGTCACACGAGCTACCTTATCTCATAAGGAGTAACGATATCTTAATCCTATCAGAAACGTGGCTACAAAAAGAAAATTCCTTTAACATCCCTGGCTTCAACCTCATAAGGAAGGATAGACCTTCGCCGAATCCAGGTGGAGGAGTAGCTATAGGCATACGCAAAACCATACCGTTTAACATTCTAACTACAGAAAACCGTCCTTAGGCCAAAAAAGGCATAGAAGCTGTAACTATAGAAATAAAATTAAAAAAGGAAACAAATCTAATAGTCGTAAGCGTATATAAACCTCCAAATGTACAGGTAAGCTCAAAGGTCTGGAATTCCTTTTTCAACGATATCCAATCCCTCAACAAGAAATGTAAAAACTATATCATTGGAGGCGACGTCAACGCCAAATCACCCATATCGGGTAGTAAAAACACAAATCATTGTGGAAACACTCTTAGCAAGATAATTAACAATTTCAATCTTATAGCCATCAATGACAAATCACCCATACACCTCCAACAAAACCGAATATGGGACGTCTTAGATGTTACTTTCGTCAGTGCAAACCTGGTCCCCTCCTGCAGCTGGAAAGTCCTAGACGAGAACCTGGGAAGTGACCATTTCATAGTAGTAATACAGATGTTCGACCGAGATTTTGCAGCTCAAGATCGACGCCCCCATATCTCTACCATCAAAATAGACTGGGTTAACTTCTCTAACTCTCTAAAAGCTCTCCATACCCACGATCCACTAACTAATCAAAACATAACGTCAAAATACAATGAGCTTATACATTCAATAAATAACAATCTAAAAAGGGCCGGAGCCAAGTACAACGATTCAAGGAAGCCCAGACCCCCGCAGAAATTCCAATCCAAAATTTGGTGCAACGCCGAGTGCAACAAGGCAGTTGAGAACCGAAGAAATGCGTTCAAAGATTATAAAAAAAACATGAACAGAGAAAACCTAAAAACATGGATCCAAGAAGATTTTAATACTAAACAAACACTCAAGCGTATTAAAAAAGAATCTTTCCAAGAATTCGCATCTAAAATAAACATAAACACTCCATCCAAAAAAGTATGGGATACCATCAGGACCTTTAGCGGGTTGCAAAGTCATACCAACAACTCACATAGCAGCGACCCAAACCAAAACAAAATGTACGAGATAGACATGACAATAAATAAACTGCCCCCCCCCCCCCCGACAGTTTTTCTACCTCCCAAAGTCTGTCTGACCAACAAATTCGCTAACAAAGGAATCTGGCTCCCATGCTCCACTAACGAACTACACAATATTATAAAAAACCTGAAACCTCGATCAGCGGCAGGAAATGACCTATTAAATAACGAAGTAATCAAAGCCCTCCCAAAAAACATTGTAGAATACTTATGCCAAATATTTAACAAAATGATGAGGACTGGCTTAGTACCGAAAGATTGGACTGAATACGACATATGCCTGATTCGAAAACCCACAGGTGGCTATAGACCAATTTCCCTCGCATCCTGCATTATGAAAACCTTTGAAAGAGTAATAAAGAACCGTTTAAAATATTACTTAGAATCGGACATGATCATATCAAACTCGCATTACGGCTTTAGAAAAATGCGCTGCTGCCTAGATAATATTAACATTCTAACGGCAGATATATTCAATGCCTTCGCTCGTCAAGAAAAAGTAATGGCTCTATTTCTGGACCTAGAAGGGGCATACGACAATGTAATCCCAAACATACTTATAGATAACATATCGGAACTAAAACTCCCGACAAATATTATCCGTCTACTTGCAAACCTGATCTCACGTCGGGAAGCCAACTTTTACGAAAACGGTTCGTACTACACAACGCGCAGACTCACGAAAGGGCTCCCACAAGGCTCCGTCCTTAGTCCAACGCTTTTCAATATTTATATGAGAAAAATTGACAAACACATAGGAACAAGTTGTTTATCTCTGCAATACGCAGATGACATAGTCCTCTACACAAAGGACAGAGAGGTTGATCGGGGCATCAGCAAACTGGAAGAAGGAATAAAATCATTGATAAAATGGTTAAATGAGCTAGGACTAAACGTTAGTCCTAAAAAAAGCAAATTCGTGATTTTTACCAGACAAAAAATCACTCTTACAGGGAAAAGTATCCATATAAATGGAACGAGGATTCCCAACTCAAACAACGCAAACTTCCTAGGGGTGCTAATGGACTCAAAGCTTAATTGGAAAGACTTCGTAAAAAATACCAAGAACAAAGCCATTCAAGGCGTCAATATAATTAAATGCCTTGCATTTAAATCATGGGGAGCTCACCCGACAACGCTTCTATCCGTTTATAAAGGCCTAATCCGAGCCAGACTAGAGTGGGCCATTCCGTGTACGAGCACGGCGTCGCTGACCACATTTCACGCACTCGACACCGTACAATACGCAGCATTGCGCATAATTCTGGGTTGTTTTAGAACCACACCAACAAACATACTACTCGACCTAGCCCAAGAACAGTCATTGGAATGTAGAGCGCAACTCCTTACCTCAAGATTCCTCACAAGGGCATACTCCTTCCAAAAACACCTTCTATTTCCAAAATTGCAACTTGCAACAGAAAGGTTGTCCCAAGGGGAAAAACTTTCCGAGAGAGCCACAAATGTTCTTTACTCAAAATATGGCTGAGATTTAGAGAAATCATAACCACAATCGAAAGATACGATACCCGCGCATGTTTTGAAATGCCACTACAACCTCAACTAACCGCAATAGAACCGAATATCGAAATAGGGAAAAAGATAATTTCACAGAAAACGAAACCTGCAAACCAAATTTTCCAAGAGGAATTAAAGTCAAAATATAATAAAAACGACAATAGATGGATACCCGCGTTCACGGACGGTTCCAAAAAAGAAAACGCACAACACGTGGGATATGCCTACTACATACCAGATCTCAAAACTTCGCGATGCTTTAAAATTCCAAATTCGGCGAACATATTCGAGGCAGAGGCAAGTGGCATCGTAGAAACCATGAAATTTCTAAAGAACAGATTAACACATAAAAACATTCTAATCTGCACAGACTCTCTGAGCGTACTCTCGTCCTTGAACTCAGCAGGCATAAACGCCAAAACCCACCCTCTAATTCTAGAAATAAAATCCCTTTACTCACGATTAACACTGAAGAGCAAGAAAATATCTTTCATCTGGTGCCCCTCACATAGGGGTATTACAGGGAATGAAACAGTAGACAAACTAGCCGTAGACGCGTGCCAGAACAGCGATTTAACCAAACTAATCATAACCCCAAACTCAGCCGCGAAACAAATCCAAAAATACTCATTAAAGATGACAGTCAAAGATTAGAAAACACCTTTACAGTGAAGGGTAATCTGCACAGCAAACTCCACCACACAAACTTAAAAAATATATGGTGGAAGGGGCTGAATATCCAAAGAAAAACTATAACCTTAATCAACAGAATTAGATCAGGACATGTGGGAGTAACCGAACACCTCTTCAGAATAGGTCTTATAGATACCAAAGCTTGCACATGTGGAAACCCTATACAAGATATCAATCACGTCTTCTGGGAATGCGAGTTAAATAAACAGAGCTCAAAAAAGATTGCCGGAACCGATGGGACTTGGGCATCGACCCCCATTTGAAATACGTAGCCTCTCATTCTCTCAATCCGAGAAAATTATTAAAGCCATTGCAGATTTTGCAGAAGAAATTAAAAACAATGTAAATTTGATCTACTAAAACACCTTCTTTCTTTCAAAACTCCTCCCATTTCTAAAATAGGGGAAAATAACCCCAGCAGATAGAGATTAGAAAAAAAAATTAGTAAATAAATGTTAACGGCTGGTGTATGTCGAGAGGTGTATGTACGCGTTTGAATGTATGCCCGTGCGGCCGATAGAGGGAAAGAACGAGTGGGAGCACGAGTGGTAGAGAGAATGAGAAAGGGGGAGAGTTCCGCTTGCGAGCGAGAAGGAAGCGTGGATCGTTGAGAGTGAGAGTTGTTGTGTGATCGTCGTCGTACCGCGTGGACAAAACGAGACGAGTGATAATGTAGAGTTGAAGTGTAGTCTATTAATTTATTATTGTCATATCTTATTATTTCTATTGTCTCTTTGAATTTAAAATATATATATATCCGTATTCTCGCACAAGTATGTATCCCGTCATTTCCTCAACCATCGCGTCGTGTCGTCGGAGCGACAAGGAAAAAAATTGTCGTCCATTAAAATAAATAAAAATAAATTATAAAAAACCCCAAATGTGTATATATATACACGTGTGCACACGCGTGGATGCGTGAGTGTAACGTGGATTATGCCTGTATTCACGTGTGAGAACACAACGCGTGCCAACCGTCTTGATGGGAGAGGAGAGGGAGGATGCCGGGAGTAGGGAGAGGAGCCGGCGGCCGGAAGGCCGGAGTGATAAGCGGCGTCCTTCTCTCCTGCGACGTCGAGCGAAAGAGACGTGAGAGAAAGCTATCACTGCGAGAAACTGCGATAAAAGAAATAGATTAATAGCTCTACGGAGGGGCCACGCGCGCGAGCGCCCACCGTACGCGTCCGATAAGTGCGATCAATTACTATACGAACTGTTATTTAAATATATAGTTGCTTGTTATTTACGAAGTGAGTAATTTACTTTCAACTTACCTGCCCCGTTTAATAACCGCCGAGTTCTCTATCCACTTCCCTAGCCCGCGATACGTTCGAGCATTCTGAAACGCGGTGAGACTCCAAAGACATCCGACTGAACGGTATGGGAATATAAAATCTCAGAAGTGGGATTTAAACAACAGTGGCGGTAGAATCGGTGCGCGAAAAAAAAAGTGATAAAAAAAGTGATAAAAAAAGGCACTGCGCATGCCCAGTGCGCGCGAATTCGAACGGTTTTTCGAGCAAGCGGTAAAATCCGTCATGGGTCGTGTTCGCTGGGTCTCATCATTTTGATACGACCAAGTGCGCATGCGCATAATGATGCGCAACGCGCAACTGCGCAATGAAACGAGTCATGCGCAAAAGGAATAGCCGGCTGTCCCGTGTGTTGAATAACCTTGGCTGTGACATGTGGATCAGTGTTTATATCGGGTGTGTAAGCTAGCGAAGACTTAGTGCGAGAGAAATAAAAAAGAAAAAAATGTCTAAAAAAATAACAGTTGTTCGTCATTTGTTTTTCGAACCTAGCGAAAATAAAATCTACGCGCTGTTGATGTGTGCAAAAGTACAGCATTTAATTCAAAGTGGTACGATTTATGTTTGTTTACAAATCTGATATTAACAAATGTTATGTTGTATTTAAACGATATTTGGTAGATAAAAATAGATACTTGGGCAGAGACTTAACGAAACGAAATGAAATCACGCAAAATGGAAAGGTTATTCAATCATGAACAACGTCTAACTGGTTTTTAATCAATTGTCTAAGGAAAACAAATGAAGAAATAGGTCGAGTCGAACATAGGCTAAACATTTTTTTTTTAGACAAAGATGTGGCAACACGATTGTTTTTTGCACATGCAAAGCACATCAACAATCAAAACTTGGAGGCCAATGTTGTCCTTAACGTCAATATTTTATCAAACAAGACCAACGAGACCAACGAAAACAACAAGACTTACGAGAAAAACGAGATTAACGAGACCAACGCAACAAACGAGTAATGCACAGATAGACGGTTGTGGTGCCATTGTGCGTCGCTCCACGTGCTTGTATTTGTTATATCGAAATGTAATAATTCTTCTACTCTTCACCACAAAACGTTCATATTAGTTTGCTCCGTTTTTTTTAAGTACTTGAATCGTATGAACATTGAAAAAAATGGAAAATAATAATCCAGGACCGAACGTGGATGTAAACGAACTGGAAAATCAAGTTGATGGAATAATTGAGGTTTGTTAACTTATTCTAATTTTTTTTCTCATGTTCAATTGCTATTTACTGTAACGTTATCGAGCAAAAGTTTCATTAACCCTTAGCCGTCGCATTTAATTACTCGATAAGTATAGGTAGAACAAAAAATTGAAAAAAAGGCTTGATGACAAATAATATTATCACCAAATTCTATCAATTACTCTGCACATCGATTTAGGTCACCACCCTCTTTGAATACACTCAATGAAATTGTAATGAACTATACAGATCATGGAGTATGTATAAGACACTCTATGATTAAACTTGTTCAATTGTTTCAGGAGTGGATTTTTGATGGATTTTGTGCAGACGACGACAGAAGTTCATCCCATTCAGAGTCCTCTGATTCAGAATCATCCAACGATGATGAGCAACCAGCGCATCAAAGAGTCTGCATAAGAAATTATGTAGAAATGACTGTTCCATCATACTCCGACGATGAATTCAAAAGTCACTTTAGACTTAAAAGAGCATCAGCATATAATTTGATAGGTATGAAGAATTATATCAATATATAGCCTAGACCAAAAGTGTTCGGCACCCTGTGAATTTTCTATCCGGATAAAAAATGGTATATCTTGACGAAAAAAATCATAAGATAATTTAAACAACCGGGTTTTAAAGCCGATAAATCAGCTTCATTTTGCTCAAAATACGGTCCAATTCGTAATTTTCGAGTGATTTTGACATAATTCGCAGAGAATGAAGAGGCTGCATAGATCGACATACGTGCAAAACGGGAGCTTTGTAACGCAAACCGTTCTCGAGATATAGACATTTGCATTTTACAGTGCCAATACACACACACACACAAACACACACGCACACGCACGCACGCACGTACGCACGCATCCGGACATTTTTTCTAAATATGATTTTTCGATGTTCTGAAACATTTTAAGCACACTTACATTGAAAACTGGAAAATAAATTTGTCACCGTCACAAAGCTTCCTCTATGAGGAAGCAAAAAAAACCAAAAACCTAACAAATTTATAAAAAAAAAGATATAAGCATAAGGAGAATTAAAAAAATGAACACAAAACTAAAAAAACAACCTAGGAAAATTTAAAAATCTCTCTTATTCATAGATATATTTCTTCAGTTTTATTTAAATAATTTATATTTGAAATTTTATAATATAAATAAAATGGAAATATACATTTTTATGTTCCAGAGCGATTTGCACAAAGTGACTTCCTCCAAAATAATGAACCGCACGGGAATGCGACTACTCACGAACGAGTCTTTCTGTTAACGCTATGGTATTTAGCTAATACTGAAATCTTTCGACAAATTGCTGATCGATTCAATTTATCGAAAAGTCATGCGCACAAAGTTTTGCTGGACACACTGGACTTTCTAAATTCTTTAACCGACGAAATTATAAAATGGCCAACTGAAGAGGAAGAAAAAAGAGTGATCAGTAGACAATTTTCTAGACGCGCAAATATTCGTGGCGTGATAGGTGCGATCGATGGATGCCATACGCGTATAAGAAAACCCATCGAGCATCAAGAAGACTACCTTAATCGGAAAAGATACCACAGTGTAATTTTACAAGCCGCTGTAACGAGTAAACAAATTTTTACCGATGTATACGTTGGTGAACCAGGATCCATGCATGATGCAAGGGTTTTGCGAAAATCGCCACTGTACCATACCGCTTCAGACAACCCCAATTTTTTCGGTAATTACTTTTTTTTGGGTGACTCAGCTTATCCAAATTTACAATGGCTTGTACCCCCTTTCCGCGATAACGGCCGATTAACTCGCCAGCAAAGATGGTTTAATTATCGCCATTCTTGTACTCGCGTGTACGTAGAACAAGCTTTCGGATTGTTACGCGCTAGATTTAGAAGATTGATGCACTTCAATAACCTTCGTTTAGATATTATCATTCGCTGCATAATGGCGGCCTGCATATTGCATAATGTTATCATGCTAAACTCTAATGAAAATGATTCTGATGGAAGCGATAACGAAAACAATGATGGTGATAATGATGATCTGAATGGTGACAATATTGACCACGGTGATGACCAAGATAGGCGGCAAACTATTTTTAATGCAATGCTTGGGGACAATGCGTAATGTAATCAACGAAATCCATCTTTAATCTGTTGAATATATGTAACAAATAATTGTAAATTTGGACAAACGTTAAGTTGTAAACGTATTCATTAATTGTACATTTTTATGTGTAATTATCATATAAATAAAACAATTAAATCTTATGAGAAAGTATTCTTATTTATTATTCCAATTATCAAGACAAATATATAATAATATATTTATCTTACAGATCTTAGAGATAATTTATTTTTGTATGTATGAAACTTATGTCTATTAAAATATGGGCAAGCCAGAAAATATTATTGCGCGTACAATTATTGGCATGGGTTCGTCATACGTGTGAAAATTTTTATCACAAGCAGTTTCTCACAGGCAGTTTCTATGGTCAATAAAAATAAAAATAATAAAATACGTATTGATTATAAAAACATGAGTATAAAAACACCTAGTGAACGTTGCTTTTTCTCATCCTCAATTTGTCTTCATTTTTACTGGCCGTCCATAACAAATCTTATTTCTCATAGACGTATAAATAAATTTTTAAATCACAAGTACATTTTTAATTAGTAAAATTTAAAAAAGATAACGTAGTCTTATTATTAATCAGTCGCGAGTAACTCACCCAAGGGGAAGTTTCTTGAACGTTTAGTTACTACTTTTAATTATAAAAATTTTTAATTATTTTGTATTGTATGGTATTTGTATTATTAATTAACCATTTTTGATTATTAAAATTTAAAACTTGATAACTTAGTCTAGTTATAGCTATTAACAGCCTTCGATCGACCAGCCAGCGGTAGGCGGAGATGATCTGGACGTAACCTTCGTTATGAACTTTTATACCATCAAGCGCGGAAACGGGAAAAAGGAACCTTGAACGTTTTGTATACCTGAAAAACAAAATATTCACATTGTTAAGTTTGTATTCTTAAAATGATTTATTTATCTAGATTGATAAATAAAAGTGGATTGAATGAAACGTCAATTTAATCAATTTTAAGGTAGTTCTATCGTTTTATCGTTTTCTTAAGATTTTGTTGAAAATTTGGATATATCTTCTTTGATGTCATATGTACGTGTGTAATAAATTTTGGAAGGTTTCACCGAGCGGAAGTTCAGATATTTATTGGTAAAAACCACAATTTTCGGTAGTCTCTCATAAGAGTGCGTGTTAAAAGTTGCATTTTCATCAATAAATATTTTGGCTTCTACTCGGTGAAGCCTTACAAAACTTTGCATACATTTTTATACAACATCAAAGAAGCTTTCTTTAGTTTTTCAAACAAATCTTGAGAAAATTTTTTCGCGATTTTTGTAATTATACAGCAAGCACATATGACCTTGAATTTGGAGTATGTTGTTCTTTAGTCAATTTGCAACAACTTTTCTTAATCAACTTAAACTCGCAAACCATTTTGTATGTGAGAAAAACTGAAAAACAATTTTTCGATTTTAATGTCACGATAGAACTACCTTAAGGTAGTACAAGCGCTCAATCTTTATTTCTATAGATTTTGTTGAAATTTTAATCGGTCATTGTTCATATCATTATGCACGTTTGAGTGAAATTTCAGAACAGTCTGCTATTTAGATTGGGAGAAAATGGGTTTTAAAATTGCCACTTTTAACACTGCAGGGTCTGCATTGAAATTTAGACAATAATTTTCCGTAAAAAATATTTGTCCCCTATAAAAAGAAGACATATGGCAACATTGCATCATTCCACGTATCGAATGACGTGAGTTTATGCGGCATATTTAAAATAATACTGCAACACAATTTTTTATTTGGAAGTAATTTTTAATCGAACAAAGTTTTTAACTAGTTATGAATTAACCAACACTTTTATTTGTTAATGAAGATAACATAAACAATATAAAATATTAATATGTATGTATGTATGTATGCTTTATTCGTTCCCCGTAGGGTTACAAAGGCCTCCGTTTCCGCTCCTCCCTTACATTCTTCCTTACACTTTTCTTATTCTACTTAACCATCTTACATCTATTTCGCCGCTGTCTCTCTCTCTCTCTCTCCGCCGCCTGCGCCACACCGCCTTACTCCTACTTATCTTTATCTCGCTCGCTTCCTTAATGCTACTCCTCTCTCTCTTCTCCCCGCCGTCCGACTTCCGTTTCCTCCTTCCACTTCATTCCTCTTTCACTCCGTCTCTTCCTCTCCCTCTCCCTCCCCTCCCTCCCTTTCCCTTTCCTTCCTCCTCTCTTCCAGACTCTTCATCCATCCCTCCCCCCTGCCCTCTTCGTCCAGGATCTCTATTATCCTTTCTCCTATCCCTCTTTCCTCCCCATCTCCTCCTCCGCACCTATCCACCACGTGTTCCCACGATTCCATCTCTTCTCCACATATCCTGCATTCCCTCTCTTCCTCCTTCTCCCAGTATCTTCCTTCTCTCATCTCGTTCCCCATCCTGAATCTTGCCACTCTCCTATACCGCTCTTCCCCCCATCCCGCCTTCAGGTACCCTGGGAGCCCTCTCACTCTTACCTCCTTGTACCATCTGTTGTATCTCGGCTCCATTATCTTTTCCCACCTTTCCCTTTTCTGCTCCTCTCTATCCTCCTCCTCCTTCCTCTCGTACCCCTGTTCGTCTTGATCCTGTTCTTCTTCTTCCCTCCCCTCCCCAATCCTTCTGAACTCCTCCCTGCCTCTCTCCCATTTCGATCTCCTTTGCTCCCCTCTTCTCTCCCTTGAGAGAGAAGGGTCTCCTCCCAGCACTTCCTTGCCCATTCGCTCCCTCCCCCTTTCCTTAGCTTTTCCTCATATTTCCACGCTCTTCTACCTGCTCTCGTTCTTATCTTGTCCCTTTTCAGCTCCTCCCTCACCAAATACCCTGGTGTTCCCCAGTCGAGCCCCAAAACCCACCTCCCATATCTCTCCTGCATCGCTTCCATCGCCCCTCTTTCCTCCCATCCCCAGATCTCTGCTCCGTAGCCCATCACCGTCCACACCAAGGTGTCGAACAACCACATCCTCCTCCCCACGTCTTTCCCAAATTCCCTTTTCCCTATTCCCCACACCTGCCTCATCACTGTTCCCGCCTTTCTTACCCTGTCTTCCATGTGCCCCTCTGGCCCCCCGTTCCTCCTGAACATGTACCCTAGGTACTTGAATTCTCTTACTTCTTCCAGCTCTTCCCCTCCCCATTTCCATATATTTTTCTTAAACCTCCCCACTTCTTTCCTGAACCTCATCACCTTAGTCTTCCCTACGTTCACCTCCAGCTTCTTACCCTCGAAATACCTCTCCAGTCTCCTAATCATGTTCCGCATGTCCTCCTCCCTTTCTGCCAGCACCGCCACGTCATCCGCGTACGCTAGAGAGAAAATCTTCTCCCTCCCTATCTTTATCCCCCCCCCCATTCCCCTTTTTTCAATTCCTCCTCGAGATCCGCCGTCAGAACATTGAACAGGGGCGGGCTTAGCGGGCATCCCTGCCTTACCCCTTTCTCCGTCCAAAATTCCTCTCCTGTCTCCCCCCCTACCTTCACCCTGCTCTTCGTCTCCTCGTATATTTCTTTTATCCTTTCCCTTAGCCCTTTCCTTATTCCTCTCCTCTGTAACGCCTTCCACAATTCTTTCCTGTCCACTGAATCGAAGGCCGCTCCCAGGTCGATGAAGAGCGCCACCAACATCCCTTCCTTTTCTCCACCTGCCTTCCTATTACGTGATTCAGGACGTAGATGTTGTCGATTGTTGCTATTCCCCTTCTGAAGCCGGTTTGGTTTTGTGGCACCGCTCCCTTCCTTTCCACTTCTTCTTCTAATCTTTTTGCCAATACTGCCGCATAAATCTTGTACAGCGAGGGCAACAACGTCACCCCCCTGTACTCCTCTACCCTCGTTCCTTGCCCCTTTTTTATTATTGGCACAATTATCCCCTCCTTCCACTCCTCTGGCCATCCTTCCCCCCTCCATACCTTCCCGCAGATTTCCCATGCCCACTCTATCGCCTTCTCTCCTCCCCATTTCCATGCTTCATTTGGGATTTCGTCTCCTCCCATCGCTTTTCCCTCCTTGACCCTTTCTACCGCCTTCCTTATTTCCTCTCTCCCTAATTCCTCCTCCGTGTCTCCTCTTCTCTCTCTCTCTGCCCCCGTTTCCTCTCTTCCTTCCGTTCCTCCCAACAACCCGATAAAATATCTTTTCCATTCTTCCGCTTTTATTTTCTCCTCCACTCTTTTCCTTTTCTTTCTTCCCCTATTCACTATTTCCCACACCTTGTTCTCCGTCTTCGCTTCCGCTATCTCTCTTATTCTCCTTTCCCTTTCCTCCTCCTTCTTCCTCTTGTCCATCTTTCCGTACTCTCTTTTCTTTTCTCTATAACGCTCTTTCGTGCTTTTTCCTTTCCTCCATTTCCTTAGCTCTTCCCTCATCTACCCCTTCTTCTCCCTGCATTCTTCATCCCACCACCCTCCCCTCATCGCTCTCCTCTCTTTGCCCACTTCCTCCTCGCCTGCCTTCATGGCCTCCTTCATTTTCCCTGTAATTTCTTTCACTACTTCTTGGACCCCTCGTCCTTCCACTCCTGCCCCCTCCATCCTTCTCCCGTATTCCTCCTTCATCCTTTCCGACCACTTGCCACACCCTGCTCTCCTTTCCCCCTTCCCCTGTCTTCTTCTTTCCCGCCTTCCTCTTTTCATCGTCACTATCACTGGGTGATGATCCGACTCAACGTTATCCCCTATCCTTATGCTCTCTACCCCTTCCCTCGTCTCATTCTCCCCCAACACATAATCGATTACGGTCTCCCCCCTCCCCCCTGTGTATGTGAATTCCCCATCTTCGTCCCCCTCTATGTTTCCATTTAATATTTCCCACCCCGTCTCCTCTAGCACCTTGATTAATTTCCTCCCTTCCGTATTTACCGTCTTGTCTTTTGATCTCCTGCCTTCCTCCTCCTCCCCCTTATCCTCCCATCCTCCTCCTCCCTCTTCTCCAGTCCTCGCATTGAAATCCCCTCCGATTATGACCCTTCCTCCTTCCTCCTGCTTTTCCATCCATCCTTTTAATTTCTCCGTTTTCCTCTCTATGTCCCCGTTCACATACACCCCAATTATGGTCCATCTGTCCTCCCCTGCTTCCACCTTTACCGCCATTATCCCCTCTTCCTCCCTCCTCTCTCCCTTTCTGTCCGCCTTCATCTCCATCCTCACCCCTATCACCATCCCTCCCATTGCCCTCCCTTTTCCTCCCTCGTCTTTCCTCCCTCTCCCTTCTCTCCATTATCCTTTCCATTTCCTGTACCCTCCTCTCCGTCTGTCCCTTCCCTCCCCTTAACCACTCTTCTTCCCCCTCTCCTCCCCCCTGCTTTCTTCTTCCCTCTGCACTCTCCAGTTCTCTCAGTCTCTCCCCGATTTTTTCCATCTCTTTCTCCTGCTCCCCTACTCTCTTCATCCTCCCTTCTACTTCCCTTATCCTTCTTTCCATCGCCTCCTTTTCTCTTCTCCATCTTTCCTCTTCCAACTTCATCTCTCCCCTCATCCTCCCTAATTCCTCCTCGACCTTCCTTCCTTGCCCCTGCACTTCCGCCTTTACTTCCGCCAATCCCCTCCTGACCTCCTCCCTCATGGCTGAGATCATCCCCTCCAGCCCTCCCCCCTCCTGTCGCCCTCCTTCTGGCGACCTCTGTACTTTTCTGCTTTTCTGAAAAGCCTCCTCTCCCTCCTGCTCTTTTTCCTCCGTCCGTTCCCTCTTCCTCTTCCGCAATTCGCTTATCTCCCCCACGCTCGTACTTCTTTCCATGCGGAGCCTTTCCGCGTTCGTTTTCCTTCCCTTCCTTTTTGCTATCTCCTCCTCCTCTCTCCCTGCCGCCCCCTCGCCTCTTCGCGCTCCTCCTTACCTTCTCCCTCATCGCCCATACCTTCCTATTCTCCTTACCCGTCGAGTCCTTTACCGCCTCCCTGTTTTACCTACCTGCCTCGCCACGTTCCTTTCTCCAACCGCTTCCTATCTCCGCCGTCCTCTGCCGCTGCCGTCTCACCGACTCCACTCGCCTTCTCCTTCCCTTCTCGTTTTCTCTGCCTCACCGCCCCTCCCTCGCCCTTCCTTTCTAACCTCGCTTCCACCTTTCACCTCCTCTTCCTTCTTCAGTTCTCCCGCCGCCCTGTTTTTTCCTTCTCCACCACACTCCCCACTTTCCCCTTCACCGTTCACCTCACTTTCGCTTTTTTCCACCACCCTCACACTCACTTTTCCCCGCTTTCCTTCCCAGCTGTCTCACACACGCTCTCTCTCATCCACTCCGGAAACGGAAGTCCTATAAAATATTAATATTTATAATGCAAATATTTTTTTATGACAACATTTTTAACTTTAGGAACACGATAATTATTTTTTTTCTCGAAATATTAAACAATACTGTTCTGTGGTGTTGGCATATGTCTTCTTATTTTAGGGGACAAACATTTCTTTACGGAAAATTATTCTGTCTAAATTTCAATGCAGACCCTGCAGTGTTAAAAGTTGTAACTTTAAAACCCATTATTTCCCAATCTAAATAGTCGACTGTTCTGAAATTTCACTCAAACATGCATAATGATATGAACAATGACTGGTTAAATTTTGAACAAAATCTATAAAAAACAAGATTGCGCGCTCGTACTACCTTAAGTACATATGATTTCAATAGCTGTCTGATTTTTCAAATTCATTGCAGATAGTCTGATATTTTTTTCTAATATTACGAAAATCATTATTTATCTAATCTAATGAATCGAGCCAGAAACGAAAAAATTACAATGATCAAATAAAAATCAATGTATGTAGCGCATAATATTTATTTATTTTATCTTTTAACTACTTACGAAGGTGTTAAAACATTCGATTACGAAGAGGGTGAAGAGCCTTCCGTATCGCTGCTGCTAAGTAATTGCTGCGATTTGATTTTTAGGTATTGTTTCATCAATTCGCTTTTTTCTTCATCAGCTTTTATTTTTTTTTCTTCTAATTGTAATATTTTTTCTTGTAAGTCGATTTTTTTTTCATCAACTCCAGTTTTTTCTCTTTATATTCCGTAGACTTTTTTTCGGTCAATTTTGTTTTCTTTACTCGCGTTTCCCTTTTATTTTGTTTTGATTTTTCTTCAACCGATTGTCTTTTTAAAGAACTAAGGGTGAGATGGGACGAATTGGATGGTTTCCTTCCTACGATTTCATCAATATCTTCGAAAAATAAAAATCGCGATGGCGCACGTCCAGTTTTATCCTTGCATTGCTTGTAGCTTCGGATTAAGTTGTTCCATTTAGAATGGCACAACTCGGCCGTTACGTTTATGTTTTGGCTTGTCAAGTCATTGACTATGTTATCCCACAAATATTTCCGCTGTAAGGGATGGTCTAATTCGTCCATATGCGAGCCATATGAAGCGATCAACGCTTTTGTATCAGCGTGTTGCCAATTATGTTGTTTTTTATTTTTGTCGAGAATCGCTGGCCTGTCCGGGCTATTTGGTTTTATATTTTCTTTGTTCACGGTAGTCTTGTTGGACTTCTTTGTCTCGTTAGCCTCGTAAATGTCGTACATCTCACTGGTTTCGTACGCCTCGTTGGTCTTGTTGTCCTCGTTGGTCTCGTTAATCTCATTTGTCTCGAAAGTCTTGTGGTTTTCGTTGATCTCGTTGGTCTTGTTTGATAAAATATTGACGTTAAGGACAATATTGGCTTCCAAGTTTTGATTGTCGATGTGCTTTGCATGTGCAAACAATCGTGATGCCACATCTTTGTCTGAAAAAAAAAAATTTTAGCCTATGTTCGACTCGTCCTACTTCTTTTGTTTTCCTTAGACAATTGATTGAAAACCAGTTAGACGTTGTTCATGATTGAATAACCTTTCAATTTTCTGTGATTTCATTTCGTTTCGTTAAGTCTCTGCCCAAGTATCTATTTTTATCTACCAACTATCGTTTAAATACAACATAACATTTGTTAATATCAGATTTGTAAACAAACATAAATCTTTGAATTAAATGCTGTACTTTTGCACACATCAACAGCGCGTAGATTTTGTTTTCGCTAGGTTCGAAAAACAAATGACGAACAACTGTTATTTTTTTAGACATTTTTTCGTTTTTATTTCTCTCGCACTAAATCTTCGCTAGCTTGCACACCCGATATAAACACTGATCCACATGTCACAGCCAAGGTTATTCAACACACGGGGCAGCCGGTTATTCCTTTTGCGCATGACTCGCTTTATTGCGCAGTTGCGCCTTGCGCATCATTATGCGCATGCGCACTTGGTCGTATCAAAATGATGAGACCCAGCGAACACGACCATGGCCGCCACTGATGACCATCGCGCGGGTCAAGATGGCGAGGACCTGGTGGATCGCGAAATAGCGCGCATGCGACTTGACATGCGCGAGCTGGAAATCGAGGGAAACGGCCGACGGTTACGCGAGTCCCTCGACCGCATGGTCGCACAAGATGGCGCCGCGCAAATCGGAGCGTCGCGCGCCAGCGACGCGGGAGTACCGCGCGTCTCGGACGGTGATGGCCATCCACGTGACCCGAATACTCCCGAGCGGAGGCCGACTCTGGACGACACCTTCCGCGACGCGTTACACGAGGCGGAAGCAACGGAAGATCTTCTCCGCCGCTTGATGGCGCAGATGGCGTTAAACGCGCAACCGCGCGCGGAAACTCCAATCCACCTCGTGATTCCAGAACTGTCGAAAAATATCGGAGAATTCCGTGGCGATGGTCGTAGATCGGCAGCGAAGGAGTGGATCGAAAATGTCGAGGCTATGCAAAGGACGCACAACTGGCCAGACCCCTATGCCCTCGAAACAGCGCGTGTGCATCTCGCGGGCGGCGCGCGCGAGTGGTACAGGGGGCGAGCGAGCGAGCTCCGTTCCTGGCCAGCATTCAACGCGGCATTTCGGCAGACATTCTGCGTAGCTGAAAGTACTGCTGCCAAATGGCAGAAAATAGTGCATCGTGTGCAAAATCGTGATGAACAAATAAGTGAATATTTTCACGCGAAGTGCATTGAAGTGGGGTTGGACCTGAGAGACACCAAGGAGCAAATACTCGACGGTCTATGGTCGCGCGAGTTGTGTGTGTCCCTTCTGTCACGGCCTCACTATTCCATCGACGAACTATATCATGACCTATTAGCGAACAGTCGTGCTCTGTCGATGCGTTCAGAGCGGGTGCGAACTCAACGGGAGCCTCCGCCGCGGGAGAAGCCCCGTCCGCAAAAATCAGTGAGTGCCCACAAACGCGGTGACAGCGGGTCATCGCTAACAGTGAATAAAAGTGCTCAGCGAGCAGTGAGCGCGACTGGAACAATCCGTGTGGGCCACCATCCGTCGCGTAACGCGGACGGTGAGCCCCGGTGTTTCAATTGCAACGGGCACGGACATATCGCGCGGGACTGCCCGGAAGCCCGAAAAATTGAACAGTGTACAAAGTGCGGAGCAATGGGCCATACGCGCAAACATTGCGGCACCAAGCCTCGCGAGGCGCAAATGCGCTCATTGAGTTTAGACGCAGAATTGAAATCAGTGGACAAATATATAAAAACAGTAACAATCGGGTCAAGTGAAGTGCGAGTGCTAATAGACCCCGGCAGTTCCGAGTGTACACTTAAATCGACGCGCGTCCTCGTAGACGGACTGAAGCTAATACCGACCGTGAGCATGCTCAAACCGTTTGGCCCGCCGCATTACCGTGTGACATCGCCAGGGATAGTGCGAGCGGATGTGTCCGTCGACGGTGTGCTAGTGCCGAACATTTTGCTGCGCGTAGTCCCGGACGATACGCAGCAGTACGATGCGATCATCGGCAGGTCGTACACGGAACAGCCCTACATCGAATATAACAAGAGTGGCAACGAGCTGCGCTTCCGGAGGTACGAAAACGGAGAGCTCGCGGCTATCCGTACGGGCGCGCCAGAACCAGAGTCGACCCTGCGAACAGTCGACGAAGTACACGTGCCCCCAGCGGAGATCCACCTGATCAGCGTCGAGACCGGGTCGTCGGAGCATTGCGTGGCGGTCCTCAACACCGGAGCGGCCCACCGTTCGCTGCCTAAAGGACAAGGTTTGCTGCGAGGCATGGTCAGCCACGTACCATGGGCCGAGAAACGCGAGACGAGGAGGCCAGTAGAAGAGTCGGGCCTTGACATCGGCGAGGGTCAGCCGCCAGAGGTAAAGACTGAGTTAGTAAATGTAATAAACAAGTATCGAGACTGCGTAGCCCTCGACCTTGCGGAATTGGGCAGGGCGAAGGGAATTGAAATGAATATTAATGAACATCCCGGCGCACGTCCGGTGAGTGCGAAGCCGTACCGTGCCAGCGAGGCCGAGCGTGCGGAGATGTGAAGGATCCTGGTCGAATGGCGTCAGGCTGGGATAATCCAGGACACAGAATCACCGCACGCGAGCCCGGTGCTCCTGGTTAAGAAGAAGGATGGTTCCACGCGATTGGTGGTGGACTTCCGGCGGTTAAATAACCAAACCGAGCGAGTCCATTTTCCGCTACCAACATTGGATGATCACCTAGCACTGATCAGAGACAGCCGTCTATTTATTACGTTAGATCTTGCCCACGGATCCCTACAAATCCCCTTGGCGAAGGAAGCACGACCCAAGACAGCAATCATCACGCCGGACGAGACCGCAGAGTTTACGCGGATGGTCTTCGGCCTCATGAATGGACCGCCCTACTTCTCGACGGCCATGCATCGCGCACTTAGTCCCTTACGCAATAGTGTTGTGTTATACTATTTGGACGATATTTTCATTCCAGGTCGGGATTGGCCGGATCTGCGGGAGCGACTCATTAAAACATTAACAGCGCTTCGAGGAGCTGGATTTACCATCAAGCTGGCCAAATGTCAGTTTCTTAAGAAGGAAGTTACGTACCTGGGGTACGAAATAAACGAAAGAGGCATCGAACCAGGAGCGTCAAAGGTGCGAGCGATCACCGAGTACCCGGAACCCAGGAACGCGACAGAGCTGCGGCGGTTCCTTGGGATGGCCGGATTCTTTCGGAAATTCGTTCCGCGGTTCGCGCAGGTGGCAACGCCATTGCATGCCCTACTGAGGCCCAACACCTTGTACATCTGGAGCGAGGAAGCTCGACGGTCCTTTCAACGGCTAAAGGACGCCCTGTCGAGTGAGCCGACCTTGCGGCCGTTCGATCCCGCTAAGGAGACCCAGCTGCACACGGACGCGAGCGCGGAGGGTCTTGGAGCGTTATTGCTGCAACGCGAGGACTCCGGCCCGTGGCAGCTGGTGTACGCCATCAGTCGTCGGACGAGCGACCCGGAAAGAAATTATCATTCGAGCAAGCTGGAGCTTCTCGCGGTCGTGTGGGCAGTCAGTCGATTGAGGCCACTGCTGTTAAATATCGAATTCAAAGTTGTTACAGATTGTCAAGCGCTCGTACATTTAAGTACGACACGGACGACAAACCCGCAAGTGGTCCGGTGGGTCAGCGCATTAACGGAATTTGACTTCAGCATCGAGCACCGGCCGGGCGAGCGGTTATCCCACGCCGATGCTCTGAGTAGAGCCCCGGTTACGGAAGTGGCGGCAAGCGAGGGACGCGCGCACGTAGCCGGGCAATATGTACTAGTGTCGGAGGCGGAGGAGGTCCTTCACCACCAGTACGCTGACAGCGAAATGCAAACACGGAAGGAGATCCTGCTGAAACCGGAACAAACACGAACCACCAGCGAAAAGGGGCGGGTACGCGATTACCTGCTGAGGGATGGCCTCCTCTATAAGCGGAGAGGCGGCCGAGAACTCTTCGTGGCACCGAGGACAATGAGAAAAGGGCTCCTGGTACGGTACCATGACCTGCGGAGTCACCCGGGCGTAGATCGAACGAATGCGCTATTGAGGAAGGACTTCTACTTCCCGGGGATGCGGCGCTACGCGAGGGCCCGCATCAACGCATGCATAGTATGTGCGATTTGTAACTGCAACACGAGCGCGCCCCGCTCGTATTTCCAATTTGAAATTTCCCGCGTTTGGAGATAGCGAATCTTTCGAATTTGCGGCCTGAAATCGCGGATGACCACCGCCACCTAGAATCGGAAAAAGCCACAGCCTCCTAGAATCCTCGTCGCAGCGAGAAGAAGAAAGATCGACAGGTAGTCGGCCATTCCACCACCGGCCAGGCCGTAAGAAAAACGTGTTCAGAACATCATCCGGAAATATCACGAGGCATCAACGCCCATCGTGATAAATAAAACCGGCATAAAATAGTATCGAGGTGCGGTGAGCGACAGAGACGTTTATTTGTGACCTCAAGAACGTGCCGTCAACCAAATAAATCGCTAGCCGCAACCTGAAAAATAACACGTGGTGACGCGCCGAGTTATCGTGTCCTCGTGGAAGGGCACGCAGTCGCCATTCCACGCAGTCGTCATTCCACGCAGTCGTCACTCCAAAAGTCATAGTGGAATTTGGCATGCAGTCGCCAAATCCACGCAATTTCAACCACCAACCCATCGTAACGACTTCGATTCTCGCTTTGGTCGTCTCCATCGATGAGGGCACGAATCGAGACAGCGGTCAGTGAAGAAAAGGAGGAGCGAGGCCCGATCGTGCAACCAAGTCGTCCCATCAAAGACAGGGCTATCACGGAAATGGCGTCACATCCGTGGACAATTCGCAGCGAGAAAATTACAACATAGTCGCATCATCAAGTGCAGGATAGTTAAGGACAGAATCGAAGGTGTGGTATAGTTGAAACTGCGTGAAACAAACGTGAGTAGCCAAACACAAATAAAAAGCCGGTAAAATGGGACACGACCTGCGTATAAGGTGGAGCGAAATAATTTGGCGATGTCAAATAGAAGAAAAAAGCTGTTAGATATTCCAATGTGAACATTGTGCCATATCATAGCAATTGTACATATCAAATTTACGAACAACAATATATTTAAAGAAATTTATTTACAAAAAGATTTAGGTAGAGCGTAATATATTTAAAGAAATTTATTTACAAAAGATTTATGTACAGCGTAATAATGCATGAAAGAAATTTATTTACAAAAAAAGATTTAGGTAGAGCGTAATATATTTAGAGAAATTTATTTACAAAAGAAAAATTGCATTCTGGCGCTAATCGAAAAGATGCGAAGGATAGGAATATGTCGAAGAGAATTTATGTACAATAATGCATGAATATAATTTATTTATAAGAGAATTTATGCGCCGTGTGATATATTTAAAGTGATTGATTGACCGGAACCACTCGTAGGCGAAATGAAGGAAATATATGTGAGATGTCGAATAATTTATAAAAAAATGTGTAACATGTTGAACAATGTGTATGAGAAAAGGCTGTCAGCGTAACAAAGTTCGCTAGCCGCAACAAGATGGTAATGGTTATAGGCTCGACGAGCCAGAAGTCGTCGTATCGGCCATGTGAATGAGCGCTGTCATAATGGATAGATAAACCGCGTGAAATACAAATGTGATATATCGATGTACCGCGTTAATTATTTGTGAATGAAAAGATCAAAATAACCTGTCATAAAAATAAAAAGGTTACAAATTTCAAAGTCCAGACGTGGGAGACCGGTGGGCGAGCTCCATCCGATAGCCCCAGGGAACCGACCGTTTGCGTTGATTCACGTGGATCACATGGGACCACTCATGACGTCACGGTCGGGCAATAAATACATCTTCGTAATCGTCGATAATCTGACGAAGTATATCGTATTGCAGGCCACTCGAGATACCAAGACACGCGGGGTTATACGAGCTCTTAAGGGGCCTCGTGAACAACTTCGGGGCGCCGGATCGGATCGTGAGCGACAGAGGTACCAGTTTCACGGCGAAACCCTTTGCGGAGTTCTGCGAGCGGCACGGAATCCGACACACACTCAACTCGCCTCGACACCCGCAGGCGAACGGGCAAGTCGAGCGCGTCAACTCCACCCTAGCGGCCGCGTTAACTGCCAGCCTCGAGGACGACGAACGGCGGGACTGGGACCGCCGCCTCCGAAAAGTCCAACGGGACTTGAACGACACCCAGAATGCAGCCACAAAGAAGAGCCCGTTCGAGCTCTTGTATGGCTACACGGCACGACGAGAAGACGGTCCACTGCGAGATCTACTGGACCCGGGGGGTATACCCCTCCCGCGGAACTGCAGGAAGCAGCGCGGGGGGATATACGGTCTGCGCAGCAGGAGGCGAAACGCAGATACGACCACGGACGCGTTAAGAACCCCGAATTCGCCGTAGGAGACCTCGTGTATATGAGCGCGCCTCCCGTCACCACCGGAGAAAGTCGCAAGCTGCAGCGACGGTATCCGCGTGGCCGAGCTGGGAAGCCGCGAGGGTCACCGATGTGCTACTACCGCGCACGCGTCTCAACTACGTGGGTGGCAGCCGCATCATGATGCCAGCGACGAAGGGGATCCAGCGACGAGCGACGCAGAGGGTTCAGATGGAGGCACGGAACCCTCTGGACCAAATCCAACCGGGAGCAGCCCTCGCACATAGCTACCGCGACGCGAAAGGCGCCTCCCCGAACGCTTACGGGACTACGACACCCAACCCTAACGCTCGAGGACGAGCGTAACAACAGGATGGTCGAGTGTGAGAACACAACGCGTGCCAACCGTCTTGATGGGAGAGGAGAGGGAGGATGCCGGGAGTAGGGAGAGGAGCCGGCGGCCAGAAGGCCGGAGTGATAAGCGGCGTCCTTCTCTCCTGCGACGACGAGCGAAAGAGACGTGAGAGAAAGCTATCACTGCGAGAAACTGCGATAAAAGAAATAGATTAATAGCTCTACGGAGGGGCCACGCGCGCGAGCGCCCACCGTACGCGTCCGATAAGTGCGATCAATTACTATACGAACTGTTATTTAAATATATAGTTGCTTGTTATTTACGAAGTGAGTAATTTACTTTCAACTTACCTGCCCCGTTTAATAACCGCCGAGTTCTCTATCCACTTCCCTAGCCCGCGGTACGTTCGAGCATTCTGAAACGCGGTGAGACTCCAAAGACATCCGACTGAACGGTATGGGAATATAAGACACGTATATATAGAAATAAAATTAATTTTTTTTTGTTTTGGAAAAAAAATCAACAAAAAGTAAATATAATGATTAAAAAACAAGAATAAATAATTAAATTTAAAGGAAAAAAAAAGAATTAATAAAAAAGAGGAAAAAAGCAGACCATAAATAGAAACAAAAAAATTAGAAAGGTCAGACGCGATAGTTCTATAGGATCTACACCGAGACATTTAAGAACACAAGGAATAATAAAAGAGGGAGAAAACCAACGACCAAACTGACATCTACCGAAACTTGGCCGAAGCGGACATTCCAATGGTCAGGCTAATCCCACCGACGGTCGGTGCACTAGCCAAAGTGAAGAAGGAGAAGAAGAAGAACACTGTATAAGGTCCGAGCTCCGCCTCAACGACCAATCACAAAACTGCGGTGATCGCGTTTCTCTCTCGTACTCACTTGTAACAGTCATGGTGCGTTCTCTCTCGCACATCCGAACGATAATACACCTAAGTGGGGATTCCTTCCATTATAATATATAATAATATTGTGTACATGTATATAATAAATAAAATATAAATAATATTAATGAAACAACTCGTGTTGTTTTATTCACATGGGCTTATTATATAATAAGCACATCATATATAATAATTATATAATAAGTACAACACGAGTTATTTTATTATGGAAACTTATGATTTGCCTGTTGTGTTTAAACATATAGCTAATTATAATGAAACGCGAATAAAGCGATGAACCAACCGATCAAGCCGTCAAGCCTATTAATTGAACCCCAAGCGCGGCAATCACTTATATGCGAAGATTATATTTATTAGCAAATGATTGTGTGGCGAAGTTGGTAAAATGCTAGATTACTGTATTGAAGGTCCTGAAGTCGAGCCTCGGTAGTTTTCATTTTTTTTCTTTTGGATTCGTACAGGTATCTGGTTGTACGAACAAATTGAAGCAGTTTCAACCAATCAAAGAACTCGTCCAATCCCAAAAGAACACGAACAAAAATAACATGGAAGAATATATTTTTTAATTTACTGCCATCAATAGTTGAAATTTGTTTTATAATTCCTACCTAGAGTGTTTACTTTTTCCCTTTATCTCATTGACTCGCGAGGAGTCATCTCCATTATTATACACATAGTTCGATAGCTGCTGTACTGGTGTACACGACAGATATATTTGTGTTTGACAGGCGCAAACAATTTTGCCGCCATAATACGGTCAGTTTCACCTTATGCAGTTTTGTATTACTATATATTATAGGCTCTGGGGAACACTAGCGACGCCTGCGGCGGAACTGAGCATTACACCTCTGCGACCGATTGAAAGAACTGTTTGAGGCGGGAGTGTCGACTCCATGGAGGCTAGAGTGGGAGGAGGCCGATCTGTGCGTTTCAAAGTGGCGACAAAAATGTGGTCCAACCGGGATGGCGCCACTATCTCTAAAATCTCGAGCAGGAAACAGTGCAGCCAGACAGTGCAGCCAGATCGCGCGTAAAAGTTACCCCTTCTCTAGTCTCTTACGCGCCCATCACACAATCATAGTAGCGCCAGAGATTAATGGGGAGATGCACAACGCGGCCCTTTTCGGCGTGCTTCGTAAATGGCGCTAAATCGCGGCGGCGAGTTCGGGAGTATGATTTCGTGATCAGCGCCTCTGTCGAGGTTGCAGATTCCCTTGTAGCCGCGCGAGTCCGTGATCACCGCTAAAGTTGGTATCGCAGCAGCGTGAACACGAATGGGTAGCTCGGTGGGGGAAAAGTCTCTGCCCCTCGCTCGCTCGACAGGCGAACGGAGCGAGGTTTTCCGTCCGATCGAGCTCGACATATATGTGTGGCCGTACTACGGATTGGAATATGCATTAAATGAATTTCAAAGTGAAAAACATGTATCGAGATCATTGTTTTCTCTCGGTTGCCCGTTTATGCCGAAAATGCGGGTTAAAAAAATTAACGACGAACCGCGTTGAAAAATAAAACGCCGAAACGACCGTGAAAGGTTCAAAAAGAAATCTTGAGCCTTTGTCGCGATCGTTTCGGCATTTTTTTTCAACAGTAAACGTTATGGAAAAGGGTGTATCATAAATGTTTCTTTATCTGCAATGAGCTTCGTGGCTGAGTTGTAGCGTGACGGATTACGATGCTGAAGGTCCGGGTTCAATCCTCGGTGAATGAACTTTTTTTTCTTCATTTTATATTCAGAAAATTTCTACCTTACTCTCGCTTTATCTATTCTCGCCTGTCTAGGCATTATTTTTTATATTTAATTCATATATGTATAACAAAAAAAAATGTTGCTACGGGCATCGAAGCCGCGCCGTCCGTACTCAGAGCTCGGACGCAGTGCAGCCAGATCGCGCGTAAAAGTTACCCCCTCTCTAGTTTCTTACGCGCCCATCACACCATCGTAGTAGCGTGTGTCCGTGAGCGAGCGATGCTCGGACATCTTCGGAAAGAGCCGAGCAAGCCGAAGCGTCCCGACCGCGCCTTCGGCTGCTACACCAATGCATGGACGCTGAGCAGCACGTTCATGTGCGGCCAAGCCGAAACGAAGGCTTCGAGGGAAAAAGCAATCTGAGCACGACTCGCGCGTGACGTCACCCGACGGCACGCGCGAGGCTTTTAGATGATTTCAATGCTAAGTTAGTTCTTGATTCTCTGCGTTATTAATGTATACAAAAAAATGTATTGCGCACTCAGGTCGCTTATTTTTTTAGTTTATACGTTAATTTAAACATAATAATATATCTAAATTACAACTTATTTATCTTATATAAAATTGTTTACGCTTTACTCACACCCATCCTTATGCCAAATAAATTATAATTCATAAAAGTAAGCGGAAATATATTTATATTCGTATTATTATATTAATTCTCATACTTTCATCAAGCGATAAAGCATTATCCCCAAAAACAAGCCAATCATCCATCCGGCCGCGAATTGTAAGTACCGCGTATATTCTACAAGCGATGAGATGGTCCCGTTGGTAGCGTTCCTGGCTTTCTGATTTCTTATTTTTTTCCTGGAAATTTCTCCTTTTCCTATGACCTGAGTGAACGGCTGCGGAGATATTCGGAGAAAAGTTAAAGATGAAAAGAAATGAGATTTTCGTTAAAAAACTTTTTATTATTATTATTTTTTTCGGAAATTTCTTTTTTTCCTATTACCTGAGTGAACGGCTGCGGAGATATTCGGAGAAAATTTAAAGATGAAAAAAATGAGATTTTCGTAAAAAAAACTTGATATTTTTTTTCCGGAACTTTTTCTTTTTCCTATTGAGTTTGTTTGGGTTTGTTTGGAGTTTGAGTCATACAAACACAGATTTAAACAATCTTGAACATTCACATCTCCGAAATAGAAAGACGTGAGTATCTAATATTGGTAATACCATCTATAGCAAAAAGCCAGATATCGAGGATACAAACTTCGAAAGTTTTGATCTCAGATAGGCAAACGAGCGATGGTCCATAATAGCGAACACCGAAATAGCGAACATCAAAGAAGTGGACGAGTTGCTTCCTAATTTTCTGCCGATTTTCGCTAACACGTACGAGATTCTTTTAAAGTCTTTAAGAGGGGATATACATTTACAATGATCAAAAAATCAATTTCTTTTCTTTAAGGGATAACACCATTCTAGGAATTTGGAAAAATCGTTTTCTTTTGGCTTCAAAAATACTTTGGGGTCATAAAAACAATATGCAGTTGGTCCTGCAGCGATTTTTTTTAAGGTTGGATAAGTGTGTACAGTAGAACCTCGATTATCCGAACCTCGATCATCCGAACCCTCAATTATCCGAACCCTCAATTATCCGAACGATGACTTAGTTTATCCGGAAGCTCAATTATCCGAACGTTGGCGCGAAAGATACATGGTTGCTCGCTGCCACCACCGTGAGCAACAATAAGCAACCCAACGCAACTTCTCCTTCTCAAACAGCTGCGAGACTTAGACGCTCAAAAACGCGTTGCAGCCGTTAGTCAATTAAAAATGGACGATTTTATTTTTAAAAAATATTTTAAAAGGCACTCGACTTTTTTCAGGTGCTTAAAACACACACACACACACACACATATATAAATATACAGGATGGGCGGAACATTGACGTCCAAAAATAAAATTTAGGTCCCTTGTATCCTGGGGTATCCGAATAACCCCCATGTATATCCCGCGACTTTTCATAGTTTTCGAGTTACGAATTTTCGACCTGACCAATTAAAAAAAATCTAAAAAAAAAGTAGAAGACTGTCGAGATTTTTTTTGCAACTGAATCTTCATGAGTAGTACTTTTATGCATAAAATAATCAGCTTCGTAACTGTGATGAAAGTTATTAAAATGTTGGTGTAAAGTGAAAAACTTATGTTCGGTAAATTATGACTTAAATTTTCAACTTTAAATTAAACATCTAAACAGGTGACTTCATGGTTCCTAATTAGGCCTCAAGAATGCGCCAGACTCTCAGCTTTCATAATCATTTTTAAAAAAAGCAGTACTTAATAGGGGTACTTTGGCTACAATTGACCTTCAAAGACAGCGAGGTGGAAAATTCTTAAAATTAGCCATTTGATTAAAAAAAATTGCCCATTTTATCATTCCCAAGGATATTTAGTTTGTTACCTAACCAAAAATGACTGCAGGAAAGCTAAGATTTAAACATTTAGAGGTTTATTTTTTTTTAGTTCGATTCAAGTTTAATGAATTTTGCGCCATCCGTTCTTGTAACGAGAACGGATCGCGTAAACGAGCTTTTACCTGATCCATGAGAACGGATCGCGCAAAATTCATTAAACTTAAATTAAACTAAAACAAATAAACCTCCAAATGTTTCAATCTTAGCTTTCCCTGCAGTCATTTTTGGTTAGTTAACAAACTAAATAGCCTTAGGAATGATAAAATGGGCAAATTTTTTTTTTTATCAGATGGGTAATTATAAGAATTTTCCACCTCGCTGTCATTGAAGGTCAATTGTAGCCAAAGTAGCCCTATCAAGTACTACTCTTTTTAATGGTTATGAAAGCTGACAGTCTGGCGCATTCTTAGGGCCTAATTAGGAACCATGAAGTCACCTGTTTAGATGTTTAATTTAAAGTTGAAAATTTAAGTCATAATTTACCGAACGTAAATTTTTCACTTTAGACCAACATTTTCATAACTTTCATCACAGTTACGAAGCTGATTATTTTATGCATAAAAGTACTACTCATAAAGATTCAGTTGCAAAAAAAATCTCGATAGTCTTCTACTTTTTTTACAGATTTTTTTTCAATTGGTCAGGTCGAAAATTCTCAAAAATGCAGTAAAAAATTCATAACTCGAAAACTATGAAAAGTCGCGCGACATACATGGGGGTTATTCGGATACCCCACGATACAAGGGACCTAAATTTTATTTTTAGACGTCAATGTTCCGGCCACCGTGTATGTATATATATATATATATATATATATATATATATATATCAATGCTAATATGTATGTCAAATTTTAATATATATTTATGTATTTTTTTAAATGTAAAAACGTGTTGTTGATGATCTCGTCCCAAAAAACTACTCTATTCTCGATTCTACTGTATACGTGAGGCAGGTTTGCAGTCACAAGAGTCTCGCGGTTGAGATATGAGCGTGCGGGCTCTGAGTGTAGACGACGCGGGTTCGATCCCCGGTAGCAATGTCTTGTTTTTTTTTATTAAGCATATACGAATTAAATATCATAAATAATGCCTGAACAGGCGAGAATAGCTAAAGCGAGAGTAAGTTCGAAATTTTCTGAATATAAAATGAAGAGAAAAAAGTTTATCCACCGAGGATTGAACCCGGACGTTCAGCATCGTAATCCGTCACGCTACAACTCAGCCACGACGCTCATTGCAGATAAAGAAACATTTATGATACACCCTTTACCATAATGTTTACTGTTGAAAAAAAAATGCCGAAACGATCGCGGCAAAGGCTCAAGATTTCTTTTTGAACCTTTCACGGTCGTTTCGGCGTTTTATTTTTCAACGCGGTTCGTCGTTAATTTTTTTAACCCGCATTTTCGGCATAAACGGGCAACCGAGAGAAAACAATGATCTCGATACATGTTTTTCACTTTGAAATTCATGTAATGCATATTCCAATCCGCAGTACGGCCACACATATATGTCGAGCTCGATCGGACGGAAAACCTCGCTCCGTTCGCCTGTCGAGCGAGCGAGGGGCAGAGACTTTTCCCCCACCGAGCTACCCATTCGTGTTCACGCTGCTGCGATACCAACTTTAGCGGTGATCACGGACTCGCGCGGCTACAAGGGAATCTGCAACCTCGACAGAGGCGATGATCACGAAATCATACTCCCGAACTCGCCGCCGCGATTTAGCGCCATTTACGAAGCACGCCGAAAAGGACCGCGTTGTGCATCTCCCCATTAATCTCTGGTAGCGCGTGTCCGTGAGCACGGTCGTATATACAGGTCTGGGCACTCCGTTAAAAAATGCGTGACTCTACGTGACGCCTCAATTTGCGCATTCCACCGCGGCGCTAGTGAAGGGGAGGCACTTTTGTTTATACCGCGTTTACGGGGCATGGCATGCACGTGTGTGGTGACGATCGTATGTACATGGAGCCTAGATACCAGGAGGTTCAGCGGCAATGCAAAGGCGCTGAAAAAAGCGTCCCCGAAAATGTCCCGAAGTGATGGCGTTGGGGTGCAGCGGCACCTACATATATAGTAATATATTGGTCAACGAGGTGAAAGTGATCGGATGAGTTTCTAACCTCACGACAGACCGATCGTGACATCAAACGTCGAAATATCCGCCGATTCATAATTTCCTCATGACGGTTCGGAAAAAAAACGCAAAAGCGAGAAAAGATCTCAAACTCAAATTCAAAATGGCGGCGATACAGCCCATCTAGAAAAACGTGTTTTTTTTTACATATAGGTTCACGCGAGAACGGTTTTCTCGTAAAATACAAGACCTGAAACAAAAACCAAAAAAATGATAATTTATATATTATTAGCTATGAGACTACCTAGAAATTTGCTTTCAAATTTTGCAAAAATAGCGCACTTTGAAGGAAATAAATCGATTTTTTGCCAAAAAAAGCAGTAAATTGTTTATAAAAAGAAGTGTACATTTAATAAAAAAACGGCTACGTACTCCCATAAAGAATATGATTGTGAAGCTGCTATCAAAATTTCAAATCGATGCATGCAAAGGTGGTCGAGTAATCCGTCTTCCGAGATCGAAAAAAGTGGTTTCGAGAAAAACGCGTTTAAAGTTGTACGAGCAGCTCAGCGCGCGTTCCAAGGCTCTGCGGCCAAATCGATAATTGAACCTTTAAATAAAAAAAATTGCTACAGGACCAATTGCATATTGTTTTTATGACACCAAAGTATTTTTAGGAAAGAAAACGTCTTTCCAAAATCCTAGAGTGGTGTTATCCCTTAACACTAATGAGGGTTAGGTACATCATCTGTGATCTGTCTTAGATCGCACCCATGTTTAGCGTATATCTATATACATATAGGTGCCGGAGCACCCCAGCGCCATCATTTCTTGTTCTCGTTTTGGGGACGAGTTGAAAGGCCTCGCTGAACCTCCTGGTATCTAGGCTCCATGGTATGTACGTGTGGCCTAACCTCGTTTTGGCGGGGTGATTTCGAGTGTATCGTAGCCACGGTTTTTATTCAATACGGAATAACAAAAGATGAAGGGTCTATATATTGCGATGCCGAAACGGTGCATGATTCCGGGATGCAGAAGTGGATACATAAATAACTCGGAGCACGTCTCATTATTTAAAATTCCCAATGATGACTACTGATATTTTCTACTACTTTTCTACTACTACTACTGACGAAAGGAATGCGTCCTACACGTAAATTTCGAATGTTCTCCTTTTTCGTAAACGAAAAAAAATGTAATTGGATTGAGCGATGGTTAAATCAGCATATCCATGTCAAAGACGATGAGTATCATTAACTAATGGCTCATCGCTCATATTTTCGGTTTATGCTTTTAGTTTTTGTCTTCGACTAAATATTTAGGATGTGTTAATTTTTCATCACAGCCACGTGAAGGGAAAGACGATTCGCATACGCGCATACATCGCGCTCTGTCGCACATGCCTCCGAGATAGTAGCGCTCCACGCTTTTGCGGCCAGTTCCGCAAAGAGAGGCGTCAGATAGAGGCACGCTTTGGGGTATACGAAATATACGGGAGTGCCCAGACCTGTATATACGACCGTGTCCGTGAGCGAGCGACGCTCGGACGTCTTCGGAAAGAGTCGAGCACGGTCGAAGTTTTCCGACTACGCCTTCGGCAGCTACACCAACACATGGACGCTGAGCACGTTCATGTGCGGCCAAGCCGAAACGAAGGCTTCGAGCATGGAGGCTATATGGAGGAGCTCGAACTCCTATGGGAGACATGAGAAAAATATGACCACAAAATCGTTTGATATAGTGAGGCGCAACGATCGCGCTATTACCATGAAGTTAGTTGCGTGCGAGAGAGACAGAATAAGGAAATCCTGAAAAGTGAGTTGCATGTTTCAGAAGTGAAAGACATCAAAGCACATAAGAAAATTTATATTATTCATATTATTATTCATATTGTTAGTTATATTATTGTTAAAACTAAGTGGAGAGCATGCATACAGCAATAATAGTGTGAATATCCTTGAAGCTCTGATGCTAATCCTATGCAAAGCCGAAATTTAAATACAACAATTCTGACATTAAATTGTGATAGGCAAGATAGCCTCGAAAATAACACCGGCTACGAAGTCCGATACGTCTTTCCGATATCGGCAGATACCGGCCGATACGTCTTTCATCTCTCTCACACGCAACTAACTTCATGATAACAGCGCGATCGCTGCGCCTCACTATATCAAATGATTTTGTTGCCACTTTTTAAGACACAGTTTGGACTCCTTTATGTAGCCTCCATGGCTTCGAGGGAAAAAGCAATCTGAGCACGACTCGCGCGTGACTTCACCCGACGGCACGCGGGAGGCTTTTAGATGATTTCAATGCTTATTTAGCTCTTGATTCCCTGCGGTATTAATGTATAAAAAAATGTATCGCGCACTCTGATCGCTTATTTTTTAGTTTAAACGTTAATTTAAATATAATAATAAACCTAAATTACAACTTATTTATCTTATATAAAATTGTTTACGCTTTACTCACACCCGTCCTTATGTCAAATAAATTATAATTCATAAAAGTAAGCGGAAATATATTTATATTCGTATTTATATTAATTCTCATACTTTCATCAAGCGATAAAGCATTATCCCCAAAAACAAGTTAATCATCCATCCGGCCGCGAATCCTAAGTACCAGAAAGTGTACATATTCTACAAGCGATGAGATGGTCCCGTTGGTAGCGTTCCTGACTTCGGTCCGCAGGGGTCCCTAGTGCAAATTTTTCTCCAAATTTTTCACAATTTCTCATATTTTAGTCGTATTTGAGATTTTCGGAGAAAAAATTATTTAAAACATATTCAAGTTCTGGTCTATTTCCCAAAAACACATTTTTTTTACTGAAAATTCATGATTTCTCATTTTTTTCCCGGAAATTTCTCTTTTTCATATGCCCTATATGCCGTATTGGAGCCAAAGGTGAGCCCATTGGTAACCCTGAGATTTGTTGGTAAATTTTATTTTGAAATATAAAGAAAGTTGAGAACATGATGTATTCTATGGCTTTAATTATTTCGTTTAACGGAAATGTTTTTGAAAATAGATTTGATCTTCTTTGAAGGCTTTGAATAACAAGTTGTAATGGGATGTTGGTATAGAGAGAAACAACATCAAACGAGACCAATTTGTAGTTGAGTGGAATTGAGATGTTAGAATGTGAATGTTTTAGGTGGAAACTATCTTTGACGTGTGAATTAGTCGTATTGATTAATTTAGAAAGTTTAGATTGTATAAATTCAGCTAGTTTATGTGTTCGACTATTTATTGATGATACTATTGGACGAAGTGGATAATTATTTTTATGAATTTTTGGCAGACAATAAAGACGAGATAGGTTGCAATTTTCAGCTTTTGAGTATTTGTATTTTGTTTCATCAATGAATTTTAGGGTTTTCCATCTGGAGAGAATATTGTTAATGCCTTTTTGTAGAGTGTTGATGGGATTTCTATTTGTTAATTTGTAAGTTGAGGAATCTGCGAGTAAATTATGAATTTTTGTAATGTAATCTGATTTGTTAAGAATGACTGTTGAATTTCCTTTGTCAGCTCGTGTAACTAAAAGTTGAGGGTTGTTTTTTAAGAATGAGGACGTGTGTTTTATAATTTGATTAGTGTTGAAAAATGATGTTGGAATATTGATTTTGTTCAAGATTTTAGTGAATCTGGTTCTAATTTCGATTTGTCTAGGTTTGTCGAGTAAAAAATCTAATTTGGACTCAAGTTCGAAGATCGATTTGTGGATATGAGTTTTTATGTTTGAGAGTTTGAGGTAAGGAAAACAAAACTTTTCACCTAGAGACAAGAATGTGGAAATGTGTAGCGGAATATCAATGTTGGAGAGATTTATAAGCCATTCTTTCATTTTATTTAATGTGATTGTCGAATTTATATTATTCAGAGGATCAGTGGAAAGATTATTATTTGTGACCTGTTGTCTATTAGTAAGAGTTGAGTATAAGATGTTGTGATTTTGTGTTGTTTGATTTATGTTTTGATAATTTAGGTAATGTATATTGTTTGGGTTCAGATGTATTTGTGATGATATTGTTCTTAAAAATTGGTCATGATTGAAAATGTGAAGATGTATGTTCTTGGTTCGTTGAAATCTAAGGTTTTGAAGTTTTTTTTTGGTGTTTTTCATATGAGAGTTTTCATATAAGAGCTATGAGAATTAATATAATAATACGAATATAAATATATTTCCGCTTAATTTTATGAATTATAATTTATTTGGCGTAAGGACGGGTGTGAGTAAAGCGTAAACAATATTTTAGAAGATAAATAAGTTGTAATTTAGATTTATTATTATATTTAAATTAACGTATAAACTAAAAAAATAAGCGATCAGAGGGTGCGATACATTTTTTTGTATACATTAATAACGCAGAGAATCAAGAGCTAAATAAGCATTGAAATCATCTAAAAGCCTCGCTCGAGCCGTCGGGTGACGTCACGCACGAGTCGTGCTCAGATTGCTTTTTCCCTCGAAGCCTTCGTTTCGGCTTGGCCGCACATGAACGTGCTCAGCGTCCATGCATTGGTGTAGCTGCCGAAGGCGCGGTCGCGAAACTTCGATGGCGCTCGGCTCTTTCCGAAGACGTCCGAGCGTCGCTCGCTCACGGACACGCGCTACTATGATTGTGTGATGGGCGCGCAAGAGACTAGAGAGGGGGTAACTTTTGCGCGCGACTGGCTGCACTGCAGCTCACTTCTCATTATTTACTTGTTCCGTCTCTGTCACACCCAGCTCGTGTCTCGAGATTTTAGAGATAGTGGCGCCATCCCGGTAGGACCACATTTTTGTAGCCACTTTTTTCAAGTCTCTCCATAAGAGATCGGACTCCTCCCACTCTAGCCAGAGATTAATGGGGAGATGCACAACGCGGCCCTTTTCGGCGTGCTTCGTAAATGGCGCTAAATCGCGGCGGCGAGTTCGGGAGTATGATTTCGTGATCATCGCCTCTGTCGAGGTTGCAGATTCCCTTGTAGCCGCGCGAGTCCGTGATCACCGCTAAAGTTGGTATCGCAGCAGCGTGAACACGAATGGGTAGCTCGGTGGGGGAAAAGTCTCTGCCCCTCGCTCGCTCGACAGGCGAACGGAGCGAGGTTTTCCGTCCGATCGAGCTCGACATATATGTGTGGCCGTACTGCGGATTGGAATATGCATTAAATTAATTTCAAAGTGAAAAACATGTATCGAGATCATTGTTTTCTCTCGGTTGCCCGTTTATGCCGAAAATGCGGGTTAAAAAAATTAACGACGAACCGCGTTGAAAAATAAAACGCCGAAACGACCGTGAAAGGTTCAAAAAGAAATCTTGAGCCTTTGCCGCGATCGTTTCGGCATTTTTTTTCCAACAGTAAACATTATGGAAAAGGGTGTATCATAAATGTTTCTTTATCTGCAATGAGCGTCGTGGCTGAGTTGTAGCGTGACGGATTACGATGCTGAACGTCCGGGTTCAATCCTCGGTGGATAAACTTTTTTCTCTTCATTTTATATTCAGAAAATTTCGAACTTACTCTCGCTTTAGCTATTCTCGCCTGTTCAGGCATTATTTATGATATTTAATTCGTATATGCTTAATAAAAAAAAACAAGACATTGCTACCGGGGATCGAACCCGCGTCGTCTAACTCAGAGCCCGCACGCTCATATCTCAACCGCGAGACTCTTGTGACTGCAAACCTGCCTTACGTATACAGTAGAATCTCGATTATCCGAACCAATTGGGACCGAGACTAGTTCGGACAATCAAAAGTTCGGATAATCGAAACGTGGGTTTTTTGGGACGAGATCATCAACAACACGTTTTTACATTTAAAAAAATACATAAATATATATTAAAATTTGACATACATATTAACATTGATATATATATATACATACACGGTGGCCGGAACATTGACGTCTAAAAATAAAATTTAGGTCCCTTGTATCGTGGGGTATCCTCATAACCCCCATGTATGTCACGCGACTTTTCATAGTTTTCGAGTTATAAATTTTTTACTGCATTTTTGAGAATTTTCGACCTGACCAATTGAAAAAAAATCTTTAAAAAAAGTAGAAGACTCGAGATTTTTTTTGCAACTGAATCTTTATGAGTAGTACTTTTATGCATAAAATAATCAGCTTCGTAACTGTGATGAAAGTTATGAAAATGTTGGTCTAAAGTGAAAAATTTACGTTCGGTAAATTATGACTTCAATTTTCAACTTTAAATTAAACATATAAACAGGTGACTTCATGGTTCCTAATTAGGCCCTAAGAATGCGCCAGACTGTCAGCTTTCATAACCATTAAAAAGAGTAGTACTTGATAGGGCTACTTTGGCTACAATTGGACCTTCAATGACAGCGAGGTGGAAAATTCTTATAATTACCCATCTGATTAAAAAAAAAATTTGCCCATTTTATCATTCCTAAGGCTATTTAGTTTGTTAACTAACCAAAAATGACTGCAGGGAAAGCTAAGATTGAAACATTTGGAGGTTTATTTTTTTTAGTTTAATTTAAGTTTAATGAATTTTGCGCGATCCGTTCTCATGGACAGGTAAAAGCTCGTTTACGCGATCCGTTCTCGTTACAAGAACGGATGGCGCAAAATTCATTAAACTTGAATCGAACTAAAAAAAAATAAACCTCTAAATGTTTAAATCTTAGCTTTCCTGCAGTCATTTTTCGTTAGGTAACAAACTAAATATCCTTGGGAATGATAAAATGGGCAATTTTTTTTAATCAGATGGCTAATTTTAAAAATTTTTCCACCTCGCTGTCTTTGAAGGTCAATTGTAGCCAAAGTACCCCTATTAAGTACTGCTTTTTTTTAAAATGATTATGAAAGCTGAGAGTCTGGCGCATTCTTGAGGCCTAATTAGGAACCATGAAGTCACCTGTTTAGATGTTTAATTTAAAGTTGAAAATTTAAGTCATAATTTACCGAACATAAGTTTTTCACTTTACACTAACATTTTAATAACTTTCATCACAGTTACGAAGCTGATTATTTTATGCATAAAAGTACTACTCATGAAGATTCAGTTGCAAAAAAAATCTCGACAGTCTTCTACTTTTTTTTAGATTTTTTTTTAATTGGTCAGGTCGAAAATTCGTAACTCGAAAACTATGAAAAGTCGCGGGATATACATGGGGGTTATTCGGATACCCCAGGATACAAGGGACCTAAATTTTGTTTTTGGACGTCAATGTTCCGCCCACCCTGTATATTTATATATATGTGTGTGTGTGTGTGTGTGTGTGTGTGTGTGTGTTTTAAGCACCTGAAAAAAGTCGAGTGCCTTTTAAAATATTTTTTAAAAATAAAATCGTCCAATTTTAATTGACGAACGGCTGCAACGCGTTTTTGAGCGTCTAAGTCTCGCAGCTGTTTGAGAAGGAGGAGTTGCGTTGGGTTGCTTATTGTTGCTCACGGTGGTGGCAGCGAGCAACCATGTATCTTTCGCGCCAACGTTCGGATAATTGAGCTTCCGGATAAACTAAGTCATCGTTCGGATAATTGAGGGTTCGGATGATCGAGGTTCGGATAATCTAGGTTCTACTGTACACACTTATCCAACCTTAAAAAAAATCGCTGCAGGACCAACTGCATATTGTTTTTATGACCCCAAAGTATTTTTGAAGCCAAAAGGAAACGATTTTTCCAAATTCCTAGAATGGTGTTATCCCTTAAAGAAAAGAAATTGATTTTTTGATCATTGTAAATGTATATCCCCTCTTAAAGACTTTAAAAGAATCTCGTACGTGTTAGCGAAAATCGGCAGAAAATTAGGAAGCAACTCGTCCACTTCTTTGATGTTCGCTATTTCGGTGTTCGCTATTATGGACCATCGCTCGTTTGCCTATCTGAGATCAAAACTTTCGAAGTTTGTATCCTCGATATCTGGCTTTTTGCTATAGATGGTATTACCAATATTAGATACTCACGTCTTTCTATTTCGGAGATGTGAATGTTCAAGATTGTTTAAATCTGTGTTTGTATGACTCAAACTCCAAACAAACCCAAACAAACTCAATAGGAAAAAGAAAAAGTTCCGGAAAAAAAATAATATCAAGTTTTTTTTACGAAAATCTCATTTTTTTCATCTTTAAATTTTCTCCGAATATCTCCGCAGCCGTTCACTCAGGTAATAGGAAAAAAAGAAATTTCCGAAAAAAATAATAATAATAAAAAGTTTTTTAACGAAAATCTCATTTCTTTTCATCTTTAACTTTTCTCCGAATATCTCCGCAGCCGTTCACTCAGGTCATAGGAAAAGGAGAAATTTCCAGGAAAAAAATAAGAAATCAGAAAGCCAGGAACGCTACCAACGGGACCATCTCATCGCTTGTAGAATATACGCGGTACTTACAATTCGCGGCCGGATGGATGATTGGCTTGTTTTTGGGGATAATGCTTTATCGCTTGATGAAAGTATGAGAATTAATATAATAATACGAATATAAATATATTTCCGCTTACTTTTATGAATTATAATTTATTTGGCATAAGGATGGGTGTGAGTAAAGCGTAAACAATTTTATATAAGATAAATAAGTTGTAATTTAGATATATTATTATGTTTAAATTAACGTATAAACTAAAAAAATAAGCGACCTGAGTGCGCAATACATTTTTTTGTATACATTAATAACCGAGGGGCTATTCACTTGTGAAATCATTCAAGCACTTCTGTTCGAAATCGAATGCGAAATTACAAGAAATCGCCTGAAATCGCGAAGCGTCTTACTAAATCACCATTATTCGAATGTAGTTGAAATCCCTTGAAATCAGGTTTACATTTTTTGAAGTCGTCTGAAATCAGCACGAAGTCACTTGATTCAGGAAATCGCTAGAAATCATCTGGTTCTCGAAACAAGAAAATTTTATTATGATTTTTCATAATCCATTGTCCGTGCGTTCGAGCAGTCAGTCTGCGGCTCAACGCCAGTGCATGCAGAGCGATATACCGGGAGATAATTATTTGTGAAAACAAAACTGTTGAAAATCTTGCCTCACTTTGCGTTGCGTTCGACTTCGAGTTCGACTGAAGGTCGACTGAAGGTATGTATATCTTAAATTAATTTTTTATTCTTTTCAAATTTGAATGTATTTAAGGAGGTACACTAGCTTCAGCAAAATGGTGATAGATCAATAAAATTTGGTGAATATATTCTTTAGTATTATTCATGTAGATACAATTTTTTTCAGATTTTTTGGCTGTGTCGTTTTCTTACAAATAATTCACAAGCGTTTACTCTTATACCCGGAATATATACCTATATCTATAAAAACGCTATGCTTATACACGTGAACTTCAATGTTCAATTACTCGATAACGGCACAATGAAAAAATCTGAAAAAAAATTTATTGACATATATAATACTAAAGAATATATTCACCGAATTTTATTAATCTATCATCATTTTGAAAGTTTACCATGGTTTAGCATGGCAACATTGTATGAAGCTGGTGTACCTCGTTAAATTGACGAATAACAAACCGAAGCGATCATTAGACACCGTCTAATTTAATGAGAAAATAAGAAACGTCTTTTCGTGTAAAAATCCGAAAGAATGTGCACGTTCTCACAAATTATTATTACTATCAAAGAAAATTATTACAATACCAAAGAAATTGGTGTTATTTGTAATTGGTACGAAATCGTACAAAAATCACCAAATTTAGTTCCTGTATCGATGGATGTACATGGTTTTATTAGTATTAAGCAATATTGTTTGACTATTTCGTCGCCTTGTATGGCCGAAACGGGTCTTTATATTGACATGGCTCTGTATGAAAAAATTAAACATTTCTTTTAATATCTATATCGGTGTCTTTTTTAAACCCTTTTTTTAATTAAAAAAATTTTTAATTCAAATTTGAGTCTCAAGATTAGTCAATAATAAAAAAAAGAGAAATTTAACCATTTTCGAGCTTTTTTCTCCCTCCAATGATTTCAGCAATCGCTTGAAACTGAGTTGATGAATTCAAATGAAATCAATTGAAATCAACTGCAATTACGTGAAATTACGTGAAATCACATGACTTTAAAAATAGCTCGAATCATTTATCAAATCACAAAAATCCCTTGAAATCATATGAAATCGACTTCACACGGAAATCTCTTCCGCACCTCACTTAATAGTGAATAGCCCCTCGTTAATAACGCAGAGAATCAAGAACTAACTTAGCATTGAAATCATCTAAAAGCCTCGCGCGTGCCGTCGGGTGACGTCACGCGCGAGTCGTGCTCAGATTGCTTTTTCCCTCGAAGCCTTCGTTTCGGCTTGGCCGCACATGAACGTGCTGCTCAGCGTCCATGCATTGGTGTAGCAGCCGAAGGCGCGGTCGGGACGCTTCGGCTTGCTCGGCTCTTTCCGAAGATGTCCGAGCATCGCTCGCTCACGGACACACGCTACTACGATGGTGTGATGGGCGCGTAAGAAACTAGAGAGGGGGTAACTTTTACGCGCGATCTGGCTGCACTGCGTCCGAGCTCTGAGTACGGACGGCGCGGCTTCGATGCCCGTAGCAACATTTTTTTTTTGTTATACATATATGAATTAAATATAAAAAATAATGCCTAGACAGGCGGGAATAGATAAAGCGAGAGTAAGGTAGAAATTTTCTGAATATAAAATGAAGAAAAAAAGTTCATTCACCGAGGATTGAACCCGGACCTTCAGCATCGTAATCCGTCACGCTACAACTCAGCCACGACGCTCATTGCAGATAAAGAAACATTTATGATACACCCTTTTCCATTATGTTTACTGTTGAAAAAAAATGCCGAAACGATCGCGGCAAAGGCTCAAGATTTCTTTTTGAACCTTTCACGGTCGTTTCGGCGTTTTATTTTTCAACGCGGTTCGTCGTTAATTTTTTTAACCCGCATTTTCGGCATAAACGGGCAACCGAGAGAAAACAATGATCTCGATACATGTTTTTCACTTTGAAATTCATTAAATGCATATTCCAATCCGTAGTACGGCCACACATATATGTCGAGCTCGATCGGACGGAAAACCTCGCTCCGTTCGCCTGTCGAGCGAGCGAGGGGCAGAGACTTTTCCCCCACCGAGCTACCCATTCGTGTTCACGCTGCTGCGATACCAACTTTAGCGGTGATCACGGACTCGCGCGGCTACAAGGGAATCTGCAACCTCGACAGAGGCGATGATCACGAAATCATACTCCCGAACTCGCCGCCGCGATTTAGCGCCATTTACGAAGCACGCCGAAAAGGGCCGCGTTGTGCATCTCCCTATTAATCTCTGCTCTAGCCTCCCTGGTCGACTCCTTCTCTCTAGTCTCTTAGGGGAATATATACAAGTGTCACGCCCCTGGTCGAACCGTACCTATTTTTCCAGCTCCGTGGTAACATTCACTTAGCAGATATTAATAATACACTGAAAAATGATAGGGAGTTTTTCATAAGCGTAATGTAATTAGCCCACGAAATCCTTCGAGTTGCCGGTTTTTCTTCTTCTAAAAAACGGTGCTGTGGATCGTATTCAAACTGTACAGGGTGATCAGCAAAGAAGTTATAAAGGTCCAGAAAAAAATTCATTTCATTCAGTAACATGTTGACTTAACCCCATAATTACATTAATGGAAAAATATTTCGTTTCTTCACTACTGGTCCTATGAAGTGAATGACAATTATTATTTCAGTAGACTGCATTTCTCAAATCTTCGAATTTCTGTTCTTTTTCAATTTGGTTTTTGGCCATTGAAGTAGATGGGGTCTGAACAAATTTATTGGGCTCAGATTTTTGCCGCTTCTTCAAAATAATTAATGTTTTTTTCTCAATAGATTGCATTCCTTGGGTGTTTGTACAACTTTTATTTTTATTTTTGCTTTCTTTATCATGTTAAAATTTGGAAATAAATATAATAGAAGAGGAGTGAAAAAAAAACAAATAAATGCATTGTATATGTTCAAAAGGCACGCTTTTCATTGTTTTGTGAGTTTAACAAGTTTGTTTTGTACAACAAACTGTTCTAGCCATTTTCTCATTTTCGATGCAATTCTTCGTCCTTGTAACACCGAACACTTTCTAGTATCGTTCTTAAAACTTTTCCAAAAGTTCGTTCTGATACACGCTTCAGGCATTTTCCGAATTCAGTAGACCGCTTTAGTTCGACATTACAACAGAACACGATAACACGATTCAGAGATTTTGAGGTTATTTATTGCTGTTCATCTATATCTACAAGACCCCATGTGACAGTGCTTCCAGTGGATAGATGAGGAACTATGTTTTTTCCCCGTTAACGGTGCCACTTTCCACCATGCAAAAACACCAGAATTTCCAGACTTTATGTGAGACCGTGTGAGAGAAGCCCAAGGAGACTATAGGGCAGGAGCCCAATCTTCGTATGGTGAGACCACGGTCTTACATACAGGTCTGGAAATTCCAGTGGAAGGGGTAGGTAGCTTATTGAAGATAGCTGGTAGTTCACTAGTCGCCACTATGTTCGTTGCGATCAGAATACTCGCTGCGGTGCTGCCGGGGGGAGAGGGGGGGTCAGACAGAGACAGTACTAGTCGGCCATGCTTCTATCCCTCTATCTCTGTACCACCTTTATGTTCGTTACACGGATATTTCTCATGAGTTCGAAACACTGTTAAAAGGGCCAGGAAAAGGCGTTGGTCCTGTCAGTTTCGAACAATAAAAAAATATATGATCCTAATCGTACTCAAAGGAACAAGCTTTCTAAAGCGAAGCGAGCGTGATAAACATATACATACGATTTTGAAGCTGTCACATTGCATGTGAACTTTGACGGAGTGGTTCCGAACTCGCCTCATACTCGCGTTGTTGAAGGTTCAAAGCCACTTATCTCAATTTTTTTCTTCTATCCTTATTCTTGTGTTTTTATGCAATTTAATCAAAATACAAATGCAGAAAATTCTGTATTTTTTATTTTTGTACGTGCATTTGTTTTCATATCGAGGTAATCAGAATGAATCCTTTCAAATTTTTTTATGATGCCTCTTCATGCGCCGTACGGCGCACCACATCACCATTTGGAAAGAATATGCTTTCAATTTATCGAAAACGTACTGTGTCAAAAACGCAGAAAAAACAAGTTATCAGCGACACACGTTTTCAACCGCTCACTCCGTTGCTCGCCGTATTGAGCTCAATAAACTTAGCCGGCGACTATGAAAATATCGAATCTTTTTTCATGCCATTCGATTGTTAGTCGTTTGTGAGTGTTTATTAGACAAAGTCCAGCGTTTGTTAGACTTTATTTATTTAATTATACGAAAAACAAATTTCATGTCAAAGTTAGCCGCGGGAAAATAGTTTTCTAAAGGTGCGGCCTCATGCAGTCGCTCGTCGCTCGTTTGCAGCGACAAATCTGGTCACGTGATATGTAGCGACAAAGCTGAAAATGTTGAGCTTTATCGCTGGGAAACGAGAGTGGGGAAAGGAGAGTGAGCGATACAAATCGTAATATGTGTGGTGCTGCAACTTATTTGATTGATTGGTATAAACAATGAATTCAGGCGACATCTCGTCAATTTCCGAAAAAACACTATTATATTTTTATTTTTATTCACTCCGATTTATTTCACTTGTATCACTACCACGACTGCCTCTAATGGAGGTTAGGAAAGCAGCTTTCGAGATCAATCCTGCAAGCAGCCATGTTGACGCTGCTATTCGACGCGGCGACTTGTCGCTACTTTTTTGAGTCGCGGGAAATTCAAAATAGGGTCACGTGATCAGATTTATCGCTGCAAACGAGCGACGAGCGACTGCATGAGGCCGCACCTTAACGTCATAAATGCTTCTGTAAGCGTGCACAGCACGAAGTCGAACGACATGAGCCATGCTCACAAATGCTGAAAGCGTATGAGCGCCCAAGTCAAGCGCACCATGTACGTCAGTAAGCCGATTCTGTAACTCGGTAGCGACACTTTTCGCTATCGTTATCTAGCGACAGCCAATCCCATGCACGATTACAGAAGAAAAGGAGCATCTTATTGGTGGTCGCTAGCTAACGATAACGAAAGTTGTCGTTACGAGTTACAGAATAGGCCTACCGTACCGAGATTCTGCAACGCGGTAGCAAAAGTTTTCGATATAATTAGCTAGCAACAGCCAATAAGAGACTCTCTTTCTTTTGTGATCGTGCATGCGATTGGGTGTCGCTAGCTAACAATAACGAAAACTGTCGCTACCGAGTTACAGAATCTCACTACTCAGATAAGTAAACGCGACGCTAGTGACATCTTACAGTTGTGGTGAAAGCTTCTCCTCATACTGAAACTGCCCGTACGCCGTGTACTTCTATAGGACCCGATTTTCATTGGCTTACGCTTAAAAAGATAACAATTCCATATTCAAATATGATAGGAATATCAACACATTGACAACTGATACGAAAGCCACACCGGAATCCAAAATTCCACTTAATGCACTCGTTTCGTGGATAAAAATGCGCCATCTACTACCATCACTACCGTCAACGAACACTCCCAAAGACACCAACGATACGAACCATTGTTGGTCAAACTTGCGATTCTATTCGAACGCCTGTCACGTCTGTCGAGCTTACGGCAAAAAAGTCGAACTAAAGAGATGTTCGAGTTGCAAAATGATCGCGTATTGCAGTCGCGAGCATCAACGAGAAGATTGGCCACGTCACAAGGAACTGTGCTCGATTCTCGGTGACGTTGTACAAAAAGCCGGTTCGGTCTTTCCCTCTCCGGGCCAAGTCCAATACAGCGACCAATCGTGGAAAAGAGCAAAAGCTAATCTCGTTCTTCTGATCCAAATTAAATTGAGCCGTAGTCTTCATCCCTGCGAACTGTCGATGTTACAATTTCCGAGATCTTGCGCCATTTGTCATGAAACAGACGCCAGCAAACTCGTCGATTGTACCGATTGTCCCTTCACCAGTTTTTGCCTGAATCATGGAAACGTCAACAAACATACCGCAGAATGCGCAACTTCCAGACTGTGTTTCTATGCGGATATGTACCAGATGAGAGTACCGGAGCCAAGCATGCTAAGAGATGTCCGCGGAAACATTCCCGATGCAATGTTAGAAGCCGTTCGCCTCTATACGCCGCCGTACGATCTCGAGGCAAGGATCGAGTCGACGGTGCCTGTGGCAAAGCTCTGGGAGGCCCTAGCTTCCGAGCATCTTACCAGGGCCTACACCTTCATGTATGCGGCAAGGAAAGTAAAGCTTCCGAGACCAGGCGACGTAACCATCCACGTCGTAGGGGCTGACAAAGTCGAGCTGACGAATGTGGGCTTTTGGGAAACGTTGCTGCATCACAACGAGTCACCTGAGCGGCTTACGATCGTCTTGGTTGGACCGCAACTCGTCTACGCCACGTTCGACTTGGAACTGTGCGAATTCTGCGCCGCCAAAGAGTACAAACTGGTGGTGCATACAGCAGGTGATTTGTACACGGATTACTCCGATGACGAACGATTTTTAAAACCGGATTACATTGTTGGTTTCAATCTGGGAATTCACGAGGCTCAAGACAAGAGGAACGACACGTGGGCACCCTCCATCCCGCGATTGGTCCAACAGTCTTGTCCGTTCTTCATGACTTCTTACACTCTGCAAGAGTCCACGGAGGAACGCGACAGACTCAACACCGTACTCGACAGAGACGTAAAATTTTGTTACACCGGCAAAAATCCGTTCTCCAGCTTGAGACCCTACAGAGATTTCGAAAGCGAAGATTTCTTTTACGAAAACCAGTACCTGACGATTTACGAAAAACTTTGCTGAGGAGCTACGGTGGCCTTTACACTCCTCGTGACTCTTCTACTTCCAGCTTCGCACTCCTCGTGACTCTTCTACTTCGGGCTTTAAACTTCTCGTCGTTTTCTACTTTGAACTTTACATTTGGGGAGGATTTCTCTCCCGGAGCGCTGGAGAAAGTCTCGCACAAATTTTTATATATAAGAGATGAAACAACTTATAAACAAACAAAAAACGATTTTTGTTTGTTTGTAAGAGTTATGAACTTGCGTTTTGTATGAAACTTAAGTAACGGTTCGTACCTTGAATTCTCCGAGGGCTGAATCCATTTCTCGTGTCGACGTAAAGAGCCTCGGCATTCGAACCTCCACATTCCTCGGGCAATTGGGAAGTTACGCTCGTTTGCAAGCTTAAACAAGTGTTATGATACTATCGATCATGTTTTTCTGTACTTCGAGTACTTTGTAATACTTTCTACACCAACAAAATTTGTAATACTTTTATAAGAAAAAGAAAATGATGCAGCATTGGAAACGCTCAATGTTGTAATAAACGGATATATATTCAGAACCGCAAGTGTGCAGAAATTAATTTTTCAGTTACCTTGGCGGAAATGCATGATGGGAAAGCAAAAGGATTTCTACTTTGTCCACTTAGAGCAAAAGGTATGGATACACTTTTCTAACGAATGTTACAGCTCTTAATTTTAAAAAGGCGCAAAATAATGTTCGAGGTGGTATTTGAGAGATAAAAACAGGCTCCATTCTGCTTTTTTTTTCTCTTTCTCTGCTACTCTATGTACACGGTAGGTGACCTTGCACATTCTTTTTTGCAATTCTCCTACTCATAAACATGCGTGTCATTTTTTACGGAAATTGGCATTGGCAATTTATTCTAAACCATTTTGTTCTGATTATTTCCTCATAGTTATTGAGTTTTTTTAGTGGTGTTATTTTTGTTTATAATAAACGGGTGTATAATAAAATATCTGAGGGAAAAAAGCGATAAAAATAATTACTCTAGATAGGAGTATGAAAAAAACTCCTAACTTTTGTTCTTACAAACTGCTTCTAGTCGAAAAAAAAACGTGAAAAGTGAATTCGAACTTTTCCTCGGTTGTGTCTACATCACTCACCGTGGTTTCAGATGCAATTGAAAAATTGTACTTTTTTTTTTGTACCGTGCTCACCAGATTTGTGTTTTACCCGAACCGTAAGCGCCGCAAATTTCAATAATGGAGCCGCAACGTACACCGCCATCGAGGATACTATCGAGGCCTTCGCACAATGTCGTAAAGTTGTCTTGTTGGACCTCATCCTGCGAAGCATTGAAATTGCGAATTATAACGATTTTACGATTAATTTCCGTCGCTCAAAGATTATTTTTAATGTGATTGACCCTACCTGGAGTAAATCGAGGGCAGATATAGTTGGTGGCAAAGGGTTCAAAATTTTCTCATCATATTTGTGGGCCCAGTCTGAAAATGTTGATATTCCAAACGATCAATGGTGAATAAATCTAATATACTATCGAAAATTGCTTCGTTTTTTTCTGGTCATATGGAAACCAGATTTAAGGGGTCAGGCTACTGTGAAAATGTCGAATAGTCGCTCGTTGCTTGAGACAATTCAAATTGAAGAGAAATTTTGTTTTCTCGACATCTAATAAATTGATTGACTTGAATTTTGGTACCCTTATTCAGTGTAATAGTTGTTTAATTTTGACCAACGTTTTTCGTCCTAACATTTTTTTCATTGCTTATTGACAATAATGATGCCATTTTTCCTAAAAAAAATCGAAGAAAACAGAATTAAAGCCTTTTTTTAAATTGAAGCACGGTAACAAAAAAAAGCCCGGTCAAGTCTTAGCCGATATTATTTATTTTAATTTAAACATCGTTTTTTTCGTTATCGATTAACCGGGTGGCCAAAATCAAGTATACCGTTGAGCCCCTCACGTTCAAAGGTCCTTTGCCAGATTGTTTATAACTTCTTCGATTATTTATATTTTTATGACATTTGGTATGCAACTTTGTTAATGTACATACAAATGAATGTTCGAATGATTTTTCAATCACATTACTTTTTCCTTCAAATCTAATTTTCCAAGTAACCCCGATTATCACCACAGTAGCCTAACCCCTTAAAAATATGCTGAGCAAGAACTCCTGCTGTACTAATACCATGGGATATTTTTCATTAAATTATTGTACATTTTTAAAAGTATATTCTATCAGAGCCTATTTTTTTTAAACCTACCGCCCTCTTAGTAAGTTGTTTGTGAAAACATTTGAAGCGTCAATATTCAACTAATATCCAGCTTTTATTATAGTTGTTTTATGGAAATCTTTATTGCATACTAATTTCGATTTCAGTTGAAAATCTGGAATCACAGTTGTCGAATATTACAGGTGGGGTGAAGAAGGATTTGAGGACTGCGCATAATTGTGCAGTACTCTTATGGAGTTACTAAGAAGTCAACTCATCGGTAACTTGATTGTCCACATCTCCTGAATTAGTTGATGTAAGTTAATCGAAATAATTTTGGTTCGAAGTTCCAACCCAATGCTAGTAGCTGGAATTTTCACGAGTTTTCCAAGTTAAAAAACTCAAGGGGACATAAAAAACACATTGAATATCACTTTAGAGCTTGATATTTCGCAAACGGGGCTGAAAATTGGTAACAGGAACTTTTATTTTTATTTTGAAAGACCTTTCCAATGATACCCCACTCGATGGGGTAAGTGAAAGAAAATCGTCCTCGTTTTACAGATATTGGAAATACCGTAAATTTTCTGCATATATTACTGCATTTTATTCAAGATTTCCGTCTGGAGTATCTCGCGACAAAATTTCAGCCATATAGGTCTAAAACTATAAAAACTCCGAAGTTCGGACAGACGGACACGACGAAGTTATGAAAGTTTCTTGTTTGACTACGAAATCCTACAAACGTCTAACATACGTTTTTTTCTAATGCTGCAGGTTTCCCTTTCTCACGCTGATAACTAGGCATAACATCTTAAAAATGCCATTTTCCCTAAGATAATTGACGAGCTGGTCCGATCTAAAAAGCGTTAATGTTCCAAGTTTTCCTGCCGAGGACACTACGTTTGTCCAGGGAATATAGAGATTCGCATTATTCGCGGGCAAGCAAGATGGCCGTTTACGCGCATCACGTGAGTTCCGTCATGCACTCACCATCCGAATTTTTAATATCTTCCACGTAATGACAGGCAGACTTGGCGAGTTCTAATATCGCACTTTTCGAGAGAGGAAGCGTCGACACTGGACGCAACATAGCTGTGTGATGTATATTATCTTTTTCGTTATTACGAAAACATTACTGGCACGCGTAACGCCGGGTCGCGAACTGTGCGAAAGCTCGAGAGACAGTGTCGATCAGCTGATAACCGGAAGCGCTTAGGAACAGCTGTCTCCGTGGTTCACGCGTCAGACGCACGGGTGCGCCGCGTTCCAGCAAACCACATCAATCGATCCTCGTTGGCCTTAATCTCTCATAAACTGCGAGCAATAATGTTTTATTAATATCCCGTTACTATCACCAATCGGATCTATTTTCTTTCACGTTCTTCTAATTTGGTATCTCGAGATGAGTTTAGATCCCGTTTTTATTTATATATCGTGTACAGTACGTCCAAAACTTTGACGATGCGCACAATAGCGTCAACTATTCGAAGTATTTTGAGGCGTAGTTTCATTTAAAATTCTTTTATCGATGAGACGCTTAAGGTGTTGCTTTTTTTAAAAGAATATTAGTATTTTTATGTGCATCCTGGTTGACGCGTTTTTGCGATGGCTCCAAGTCGACTTGACGCCGTTTATCGGAGTATTTTGCTAACAAAGTTTTTCACCAAAGGCTGGGGAAATCCTGACAGTTTACGACGGTAACCTTCATCTCGACTTCTTATCATTGCGACTTCCCATCCATCGAAAATTACATCGCGATCCTCTCGCGTCATAAGTATCGTCAATAAATATCGCCCCTTTCGAAAACACCTTCATACTCGATATTTGCCACTTCCCGAATACGATTGTGAAAAGCAACAAAACCTCACTTCTTTGATCCTCTCGATAGTCGCTCTGAACGCGATATTTTGTAATTACCAAATTTCAAACAGGCATACATTTGTTTTTGCTTATTAACATATTTTCAATAGGCTCATGCATGTACGCCTCGTTATTGATATATTTTGCTCTCTTTGGCTGTGCCTCGTAGAGTATTTTCATCCAAATTCGAAATTCGATCCAACTCCGATAAACATTTTCCTCGTGCAACTGCGTGTCACATCACAAAGTTCCCAGAAATCAAAACGACCGACTAAATTGTATAGAAGATATTACATACACAGAAAAATGTACCCACAGAATCACAATTCTCCTTACAAATATGTTACAGGATATTTGAATTTAGAAAAGTCGTCGCCAATAGGGAAGCATGCTACAATCTCATACCCCGCGACTATCCAATAAATATCACCAAGGTAACACTTGCTAAAACGCCAGCAGCAAACACTGATACAAATGCAATATACAATGCACAGAACTCGTGACGTTGAAGATTGCACTGTTGAAATGCAATTTGCACGTTGAAGATTGCACTTTTGACTTGCATTTTCTAAATTTCAAACTAGGAGAAACAATTTTGAATATTAATAAAAATGAAGGAAAACAAAAATTATTGCGGTTCAACTACGCGAATTTCAACAACATTGACGTTCGCCGCGAGGTGCTTGCAAAGAAACGTTCTCACACAGCATTTCCTACATAATCGTTAGGACGAAGAATGGTCAGACTGTCACATCGTGGAAGGTTGTTTCCAAAGTCCCTTCGAGCGTAACTTGCCCAACATCATGCCGGAGGAGACCAAGACTTGTTACTTTCAGCTGATTTTACCGCTGCACTGGAGTTCCGAGAAGATCAAACCGGTATGCCTGCATTTGGCGGGCACAGGCGATCACGTAAATTCAAATTCAAATATATATATTAATTTTTTGCAATATGTTATCCGAGTATGAATATTTTTTTATTTCTTTTTGCCCCATCACCTACCATTGTGTGCTTCTGCAATCCTATTCCGTGAATTTTGTCCTACACTCGTCGCTTCACCACTTCCAGTTTGTTAGAAACACCACGGTGTACTTCCCAAAGTTGCTTTTTCCAAATTCACAACTCTATCATACAGCAGGAGGGCATGTGGAAGCTGTTCACCTGCACCGACATAGGCGTCTATATTTTTGCTGAGTTTCGTGTGTGTTCACCATTGGAATGTCAGTAAAAGTGCCTCTGGCTTGGTAGTCGGTGGATGGCCAAGCGGTTGCACATCCAAGTATTAGCCTGAGCCAATGATTTTTGTTTCATTTTACCCTGCAAATTTACTTGTCTTTCAAATTTGCTTGTTTTTCTGCCACAGCTTTTTCGCATGTTATCGTTTTTTTCATTGTTTAGATATTTATTTCTCAGTGATTTATTTATTTGCTTATTAATTGAAAAATCCCATTTACCTTTCCAAAAATTGATATAATAAAATGAATAACAATACTATGAACATTCAATTGATACAGCGACATCAAAAAACAGTAAAATCGCCAAGTAAAATGAAGGAAAAAACATCAGACATTTACGTTGTATAATTCTATTCTATTGTGTTGTCCTCAATTCTATGAGGTCCTGCACCTTCTATGTATCCTATCCGTTGTTCCATTTTTCAAACCCCACTCCTTATATTATTGTTCGTCTATGCTGTATCGTTTTTTTTGCAGTAATTCTTTAGATAAGTGACTTTTCCGAAAAATGAGCCTAACATTTCTTTGTTGCTATTTTCTCAGTTATTGGGTTATAAATCATGATATTCAGTTGGAGGAAGCTGAATTTCACTCTCCAATAAAAAGTTATGGGGTTTTGAAGTTCGCGGAAACACATGATTTATTACGTGTTTTTTATTTCAATAGGGCATTTTTTAACATTTCGACGCCTATATTGGGTTTGTTTAATTTAAAGTATAAGGTTTTTGAGTTTGCGGAAACACGTGATAAAATAGGGCACTTTTGAACAAAGAATTACTAAAAAATTACTTTTTTTGCTTGTATACGAATGCAAAGGACCATCTCCTCTTGTCACACCCTTCAAATTTATTTGTTCGCAGTATTTTTGGAGAAGGAGAAACTTAATTGCGAAGCCATTGCTCAAGGAGTCAGGTATTGGTTCGTTGCTTGTGGAAAATCCTTTTTACGGCTTGAGAAAACCTAAGGATCAAATGTAAGTTGACATCGCTGGCTCACATATTGCCGAATGTAAGATTAAAAAGAGGAATTTCGTGAAAGAAAATATGATTGCATTTCATACATAATGTATTCGATACAAACAGACGATCGAATTTGCACAACGTCGCTGACATATTCATCATGGGCGGATGTCTCATAATGGAGTCCATCGTACTGTTGAATTGGTGCGAGCAACAAGGATTCGGACCGCTGGGCCTCACAGGATTATCGATGGGTGGTCACGTTAGTTCTTCTAGAGTTCTTTGACAAAACTAATCGATTTGTTCTAGGACGGAGTCAAATTTTCCAATTGATATTTAAAGCTGAACATGCAATTTTGTCTGCGGGACAATTATTTCTTCAATCGTCGACTTACGTGTCGTTGATGACCAAAATGTAATATCTGGCTACAAGATTATACAATCCCATACCAATTTGCTCTTATCGATTGATTCTAAGTTTTCAATCTAGGGAAATTCGAATAGAGAAATAAAACCTCAGATCAACTGACCGAGGTGAAATTGATCTACGAGTAAACTTGATCAATCGTTAAAAAAAAATCGACAGAAAAACTTATTACATAATAAAATAATATATTGTACACTCCACAGCCATCCACCATAGCCATAAAACATAAGATTCTATACAATAAGGTTGAAATGAATAATAGTACAAGTACTTAATGCTAAAGAAACGAGGCAAACGAACACGCAAATAAGTGACCAGGAGATGATCTTGAAGTTTTCATCGTTCAAATGCAACGATCCTTTTTCTTCCATATTTCATGTCTGTATTTTTATCATTATCCAAAGCCTCTTTTTGCAAACTGAGGTAACGAATTTCTAATAAAGATATATGAAAACGGTCGAACGATTTTTAGCGTAAAATGGCCGAAAACCAATTGACCGATTAAAAAGAATTAATTTTTGATGCATTTCAATGATGCAAACTCCAACGACATACGATGAGACATAAGACTGTCAGTCGGGAACACGTTCCTTTCTATCGTCGATTCAGTAATATAAATCTACGACGATAAATAACAGATATATTATTTATCAGAGATGAAAATGTTTCAGTAATTGAGGGATAACATTTCGCATGCTAAAAATGACCAAAGCTCAAGGTTTATTTGGTTGACATTGAACAAGATAAAAATTTTTTAAGGGGAGGTACCTGAGTAAATGGCGAGAAAAACAGGTAGACTTCGGGGATTTTTATTGGATTCAGGTTTTTTATTGGAAAATATGTACATTGAAGTATATTTAGGAATTTTTTAAAATAAATTCGTTGACTGGAAGCGATTCAAACACGATTATCTCGAAACGGTTTTCAAAGTCGGTGCCAGATGTATTTCGAAAACAGCTTGTCCAAATTTGGATACAATATTCTTCGATAGTTTTTCTCGTTCGCCACGTAGGATTTTTTTTTTAATTTTTATTTTTTACGGAATTGCGACCGTTTTTATTTAACATTCATTTTTCATTCGCTATTTCCGACGATTTTGGATTGCATACACATTGCATAAAAAAGCAATGGTTCAATCAAATGGAAAACCCCTACGTGGCGAACGAGAAAAACTATCGAAGAATATTGTATCCAAATTTGAACAAAATCGGACAATCCGTTTTCAAGATACATCTGGCACCGACTTTGAAAACTATGTTTCGAGATAATCGCGTTTGAATCGCTTTCAGTCAACGAATTTATTTTTTTAAATCCATAAACCTACCTTAATGTACACATTTTCCAATAAAAAAACCGGATCCAATCGAAACATTAGTTTTTGCGATAAAAATTCCCGAAATTTACCTGTTCTTCGCGCCGTTTACTCAGGTACCTCCCCTTAACGGCCGAACCTTTCAGGATCAGATTCTGAGGTTTAAGGGGATTGGAGGTTGGAAAGCTTAGACAATTTGCTCGCTTTCAATTGTTTATAGAAAGGCCGCGAATAAATATGAAACTTTTTCCGTCTTAGGGGTACTTATTATAACATTATAAAATAAGGACATATTCTGAGATTCATTACCAGATCGATAATTTCGGCGCTTCATTGTAATGAAGCAAACTGTGTCAAATCTGGGTTCACCACGAATCCAGTCGAATTGACGAAGATTTTGGGAAATTCCCGGGATATTTGTTCTTATTGCTTATAACCTCAGCAATGAAAAATTAAGACAAAATTGAAAAATTCCGCCCAGGATGAAGAATTTGAAAAAGTTACAGTTATTTGCGAATCACAGAATTGTAGGAACATTTTTTTCAATCAGATGTCAGAAATAATTCTCTCCCCGTAGTATTTTACAACTCCCGTATAAATTTCAAGTTCATTGAGCGGTTTCCAAGATATCGTGGTAAAACCGAAATCGACATAGTTTGCCCCATTACACGGAGCACCAATATTGCTGACCTGGGAATAAATCTCGAGAAATTTTCTCATTTTACTATGTTATATGAAGTCTCTCTACAAGGAAAAAAATCAAATAAATTCACGCCCTTGTCATAGACAATTTGAATGCAAGCGAATTTTTGAAATTCCAAACCTCACCAGCTCCCTCGATTAAACATGTTCAATTTTTTCAGGTCAGTCATCGGGAACTGTACCAAAACTCGCTTCTATAAGGATATTGATCACGGTAACATGATCATTTTTGTTCAAGAGTTCCTTGGAAAATTTTGGTTTTGCAAATCCGTCCTAGGAAATACATGTTTATTTTTTTATTTTTGTGTTACGCGTTATGCATGGCAGTGTAAAATTGTTTTACAGATGGCTTCATTAGCGGCAACAAACTGGCCAAAGCCGATACCTCTAGTACCTTGCTTGTCCTGGTCAACAGCTTCCCCCGTTTTCACCGAGGGCGTCATGAGCTCCTCGATAAATTGGCAATTATTGGAATCCCAGTATTTCGCTAACGAGGTCTATCAAAACGACCTTGCGAAAATGGTGAAAATAATTGATCAAGACGTAAGCACAAACATCTTTGAAAAAGTTTCCTTGTCTCGGTTATTAACGACAAACAAGGTGCGCATTTTTCAATATTAAGGGGCTACATCTACTTAGAGGCACGAAAAAAATTGCCAAATTCCGAATTCTTTGTTTCTGGGAAACGGTTGGTGCAAAAAAAACGCATTTTTTAAACACATAGGTACATACATTGAGACACTTAAAAAAACAAAAAATACAGAAAAACAACAAAAACAAGGCCGTCGGCAGACAATGACATTTGTTCGCTACGCTTGGCAGTGGACATTCTCCAGCTTAAACGGTCCATCTGAAATCTAAAACCCAAATGGGTTATTCGAGTTAACAATAAATACGGGTAGTCGACGATCCTCGATTTTTTAAATCATGTTTTTTTACAACGTGGTGACGAATTGAAACTCGAGCGCACAAAATCCATGGGAAAAGTCGTCTTTTTTACGTAACGATTACAAAATGAAGATCGATTTCAACGAAGTGAGATCGTCAACGACTTTTAAATGTTTCTCGTCGTGTCTCCTGTAAATTTGGAAACAATCCATCAAGTGGTTGTTGAGATATCATGTCCACCGACTTTGAAAACAGTGTTTCGAGAAAAACGCGTTTGAAGTTTGAAGTATGGTGCCTGGTACCTCTCGGCCGGCCGACTGTTAGAAGCTGTAGCTCATTCAATTTTAGGAATATTTCACTTAAATTTTCAGGGAATATAGCTAAAAGGCTATGCAATAAAAATATTTTGCAATTTTTTTACCCACCTAGGTAAATGTAGCCCGTTAACGAAACGAAAGTAATTAAAAAAACCATTTGCACGCACGGTTTGCAGTGTTCTCGGCTACAATCATATGCAAATACACGCTTTTCTACGAATCTCAAAACCATACACATACTGCTTATGCACATTGATTGCTCATTCGATTGTTCAAACGCTTGCAGGATGCGTTCCTAGCCGGTCAACACTTCGCCAAGCATTATCCCGCGAGTTTGAAGCGAATGGACAAGCTGATAAGGGAGTCGAAAAATCCGGATGTCAGTAAGCCACTGAAAATAAGCAATATGGATGCGATTGGAAACGACAATAATATGAAAGATCGCGTAGACGAAGAGAAGGCCGCGGCTAGAATGTTCCCTCTCAATCTTATCTATGACAGATTCAAGTCCACTGAGCCGGATACACTTAAAGGTACACGAATTCGCAAAGTCAGCTATCGTGTTTTTTATAATATCAAAAGAAAACGGGCGGTGTATCATTCTGTTTGCTCTACCGAAAAAACAATCATGAAAATCTCTACCCGCTGTTCACAGTGGGTAGAAATTCTCGTGAATGTTTTTTCGGGTCGTTTAAGGGTCGCATACCTCCAGCAGGGCCGAAAATCGAAGTTTTCGGTAATCTTTTGAACAATGCATTGCAAAAAATCCGTTAAAATGTTCACCAAACATTATTTACTAGCACTTTGACCACATGGAATTTCATAATTTATTGATTTAACAATAAATTATTCTTGTTCTTGCACGTTGTTCAGACCTCTGTCGAAAATGCATGTTGCCATGGGCTGCATAAATTGAAGGATCTGAAAAATCCATGAAAATTCTTGTTGCAGTTGAGAATTTCTGTCGAGACAGATTTTCCAGTTTTCGACGAAAAAAAAGTAATCACGTTCCAAAACCAATATTTTTAAGTATTACATTTCGCGGTTTGAATGTTTCTAAAAAGTGTTCTGCATTAAAACTCAGAAGACGCTTCGACATACTATAGAGAATCTATCTCCAAAGATAAGGAAACTTTAGTAAATAATATATAAAAGTGTTCAAATTTTTAAACAACTTTTATCGTGTAGAATATCCCTTATAATTCCGTCACGAGTTGAGTTTGGAATTTTTTTTTAAACGATTCAAATGTACTGAGAACATTAAGGGGGACGAAACCTTTAGGCTTCATTTTCATTATTTTTATTTAGAAGGAAAGACTTCTTTACCATTTTTTTACACTTAGGATAAGTTTTATGACTACTTTTGGCTGTTACATGGTATTTTAAAAAATGTATCAATCTTTCAAAACGGCGGAGGTATGGCACGGTCTTCTAAACGAGTTGCGGCGGATGTTGTTAGATGGCGTGACGCGTAGCGTTGGCGGGATAAATCTGAAAAAAAAACTAGAGATTATTTTTCTTTCATTAACACTCACACGCAGAATATGAACCAAGAAACAGTGAGAAGTGTCGAAAATCGATGAAATGGTACGCTTTGAAACAAAAAGATTGAATTTTCCGAAAACAAAATTGCTACATTTTACAATAAATTTTTTTCTTCACTTTAAAAAACATTTCGGTTCATGTTTTAGACAATAAGGTTGGAAAGATTTATACCAAATTACTTCAGAATCAGTCGACTAGTTTTTTAGCCATACCTCTGCCATTTCTGATGATCAAGGGATAACGTCACTCTAGGGGCAGAAAATAAGGACTAACTTTGACAATTTATTTTGGGAGTGTGAAAAAAGGAATAGGATTTCTTTTAAGAGGGTTTATTTAACACATATTAAGGTATAAAAAAAATTATTATAATTTGCATACAAAATGGCGGCGACAGAGCCCATTTTGAAAAACGCGTTTTTTACAAATAGCTGCACGGGAGGACGGTTTTCTCGTAAAGTATAAGACCTGGAGCAAAAACCAAAAAAAATATAATCTATATATTATTAGCTATGGGACTACGTAGGGATTTGTTTTTATCAAATTTTGAAGAAATGCCGCACCTTCATAGAAATAAATCGATGTTTTGCCCAAAAAATAAGCAGTAAATTGTTTATAAAAAAAAGTGTACATTTAATCCAAAAGCGGCTACATGCTCCCATAGAGAATGTAATTGTGAAGCTGCTATCAACATTTCAAATCGATTCATGTAAAGGTGTTCGAGCAATCCGTTCCCAGCTTGAGAAAAACGCGTTTAAGGGGCTATACCAGTGTGAACGCTGATAATTTGGGTGATTTTTGGGAATTTTTTAGAAGAAAACTACTGAATTAAATGTTTCGGAAAATTAAGAATATATTTGGCTATATTTGACCTATATTACATAATTTTTTCATAAAAAAATAGTGAGACCCAAGCGACTTTTCCCTGCCTTCGGGGAGACGTCAAAAAAAAGTTCCTCCACTGCTAACATGATTCCGGCCGATTGAGTAGCTGAAACCGAAAAAGGAAAAATGTCGTTAAACTGGAAGGTATTTCCTGTACAATGACGTAGGATTTTCGAAAAATATCAAAATCTAACAAAATGGCGTGGTTATGAAAAAAGTCTGTTTTCTTGCCTATAAAATGGTCGTTTTTTTCAATGCCAAATCGTCAATTTTCACCCAAGCAGAATATCCTACGCCATTGTAGAGTAAATATATTCAAAACTACTCAGTTCAAATTTCAAGTCAATCGAATGATTGATCTTTGAGTTACAATGTCAGCAAATTTGAAAAATCTCATTTCGAGAAAAACGCGTTTAGAGATTTAACTATGGATTTTTGTAAGATAAAATGATATTTATTATATGTAATTTTTAATCGTACAAAGTTTTTAATTAGTTATGAATGAACCAACACTTCTATTTGTTAATGAAGATAACATAAACAATATAAAATATTAATATTTAAAATGTAAATATTTTTTTATGACAACATTTTTAACTTTAGCAACACGATAATTATTTTTTTCTCGAAATATTGAACAATACTGTTCTGCGGTGTTGCCATATGTCTTCTCATTATAGGGGACAAATATTTTTTACAGAAAACTATTCTGTCTAAATTTCAATGCAGACCCAGCAGTGTTAAAAGTTGCAATTTTAAAACCCATTATCTCCCAATCTAAATAGTCGACTGTTCTGAAATTTTAGTCAAACATGCATAATAATATGAACAATGTCTGGTTACAATTTGAACAAAATCTATAGAAATCAAGTTTACACGCTCGTACTATCTTAAGCAAAAAAAACGATTTTTCCAAAATCCTAGAGTGGTGTTATCCCTTAATAATAATAAAAAATGCCATGCAACACTCAGAAGTAGTAATAAAACATAGCCTACGTCACAAAGATTGTGAAGAAGTGGTTCTTAAAAAAAAGTCATGGAAATCGGCAGCAACGAAAAATGAAAAATCGATTTTTACAAAAAGTTGGAGGTATGTTACCCAATGAATAAATGACAATTACGGGAATGGACTAATGAATCAATTTCCTCTGTCAGAAGTGTGCGTACTGCCGTCCTCGAAGGATCCACTGCGGCTGGACAGTAAATATCGCGAACGCGAGGCTTTTCAGTTCATGCGGGGTGTAATGGACGAGTGCACGCATCTTCGTAATTTCGAGATACCCGTTGACACGTCCCTGATAATCGCCATATGCGCCAAGGACGACGCTTACGTGCCCCGAGACCGATGCATGAGTTTGGAGGAAATTTGGCCCGGGGCGGAAATTCGTTACATCGACGCGGGCCACGTCACCGGATACTTGCTGCATCAGAAACTCTTTCGGTATACGCGATTATCCCTTCGCATCCATATTTACGTCGAGACTAAATAGTAATGACGATGACCTGTGCATTCTTCGATCTTTTGGCCTCGATCACTCTACGCGATAATTGTTCATAATTTGTTACTTATCTCTAACGTTCCCTCGATTATTGTCATAGTCGCGTCAATTTTTATGTTCTCCAAAAAGTACCTAAAGCCATTTCCCGCTTAGGATTATCGTCTCGGCTAGAACTTGAGGCGGAATATACATTTAGACGGGAAAAAATTAATCATTTATCAGGGATTTTTTAAACTGAGAAATAATTTTTCTACATTTATCGAACTGTAGCTATAATTTAACAGTATATTTAAGTATAAAAAACAATTTTTTTGTCTTCATTTATCAGCTAAATGGCGAAGCTGTGGTAGAGTGTTACAACAAGGTTGCCGCGAGAGTTGCGAATCGGCGTACAGTCTAGCTTCCTGTAGACTTTCATTTGAAAAAAAAAATCAAAAATTTTTTTCAGTTAGAACATGTATAGTTTCTATTTGACCGTGATTAAAATCAATGAAAAATCAACATGTCACGCAGATATGAGTAATATTTGGATTGAAAAAGTAGTTTTTGTTTTCTAATTTTTCAAAAACAATTCCCGTCAAGTAGGAGGTAGCAATATTATAAATATTTCTACCAAGTTCCAACTTAATCGGCTTAATAGTTTTTGAGTAATCCGGCACGTCAGTTTCGAAAATTTAGTTTTGGGAAAGACGCGTTTAAAGTTTGCATAGAATTTAAATGAAATTGCACTAGGTACTTGTGGTAACTAATTACTTAAGTAATCTCTTACAAAGTAATTGAATTATCGATTACAGTAGTAATTGTAATTGTGAATTGTTAATTTAATTACTTTTTGCCCATCTCTGCTTGCCCCTCCGCGTTCTCACTTCGACCTGCGGCCCGCGCTCCGAATCCGAGCGGCGAGGCACAGCGTAGACGGGCTGTATCGTTTGATTTTCGTATTTCGCTTTGAATCTTTAGGGAAATATTGTACATATATAGTTCTATCGTTGAAAAAAAATCGATTCCTTTTATCATTGTAAATGCATATCCCGCCTTAATTATGGTATGGACATGAAAATTAAAATTGCTCATTTTCGTTGTTCTTCTCAGATCCATGATAGCCGAATCCTTTGGGCGTTCGTTGAAGAAATATCCGATGAACGAACGTAGCTGACAACAATAATGGCCGTCATCACCCGTGGATTCATGATTACTGATAAAACTGATGAATCGCTCAGTTCGCGGAAAGATATCACTGTCGAAACAACGAATATTCTCGAACTCACGATTTCGTTATCCAAGCGAAGGAGATCGAAGTACAAAACACTTTATACACAGTTATAGGCGTTGTAAAATGCAATGCGCAGCGATTGGACGTCTCGCCGGCGCGACACTGGCACGGATTCAAGAAGGATGCAATATATCGTGCTATACACACTTGTACAAATTTATGTATAGATAGGAGTCGAAAAATTGACTTTTGTTATTTTATCCGGATATCTATATATATACGTCTGTATTTACTTCCGTTAACGTTTGAAATATTTTACATTTGTACGCGTATACACGTATCTAGAGAGCAATCGAAGAGTACGCATTTTCATTCAATTATATAATTCAATTAGCATCGCCATTATATACACCGACGGGAAAAAGAATTGTTTCAACGAAATTTAGTCCGTAATGCGCGCGCTGTATCGTTTTGTCGCAATATTCGATGGACCACTTCTACATTAGCGGAATTTCGCGAGATAATTTTGATTCCCGTGTCTTTTGATTTTCTTCCGATAAGTTCGAAGCACCGATCGCGCGCTCGCGATTGTGAAGAAAAAGAAAGGATGCGATCGTGAAACGTTATCGCATTTTCGAATCCCCGGAAGTCCAAGTGGCGCCGCATTTGTGTTGCGTGTCGAGGCGGCCTTTCGGCGAACTTTCGATCAACCGGAATTCCTCCGGCTTTTGCGGCTCTCCGCGGGGCCGCTGCTGCCTCTCGTTATCGCTCACCGCGCGGCTCAGAGGCCAAGAACTTCAGCGTTGGGCCACATGTGTTCGCCGATCGTTATTTTTTTCCGTAAGCAACGCATAGAGTGAGAGAGAAAGACGAAGAAAAAAAGCGGCGAAATGCAGGGGGTGTTTACGTAATCCGCGAAAATCGCTGCGATGTTTTTCAAAGTGTGTGTTCGATCGCGGAGAAGTGTGACATTTCTTCGTGATAACGAGTCAAATTCACGATAGTTCGAGACGAAGGACAGAAAAAAAGACGATAAAAATTCTACTTGTCGGCGTGCGAGAATATCACGGTGCTGCTGCTGTCTGCTAGGATTGCCCCGATTCCGAAGAACGGAGAATACACGCGACACACACACACACACGTATACACGCGGATGCGCGATAGTGGCCTCGTGGGCAGTAGAATGGGTACATAAAATCGACGTTCGCGACCAAATATCGCAAAAATATACGCGGCACGTTGAAAATCACTCTTACGAAATTCGTGATAATCCGTGACGAATCTCGTCCACGTTTTGGACATAAAACGCATTTAGTTAAATTGCCGAGTCAGCGTGCTTTTGCGCGGTACACGGAGTTTTTTTTGTACGGAACCTCGTGTGCGCCACACGTTCGCGTCCAGAATCGTCCGCGAATAATCAATTTTTACATTAATTTTTTCCATGTACGGTCATAAGTTTCCGTGCGACAAAAAAATCCGTATTTTCGGGTATTTGTCTCCGATCGAGAGTTCATCGAAGGAGCAAAACGAGTGTTTATAGCAAAAGTTATTTTCTACATCGGCGCACGCGGTCGCTCCGGCTTATAGTGCGCGCGTGTGTGCGTGTACGATAGAGAGAGAAGCAGCGCTCCGTTGAATTAGTTGGGCGAAACGCCGCGAGGTTCACGTAGCGCTGCCGCCGCTGCTGCTGCGCTGCTGCTGCGGAGACCGTGCCTCGTTGCGCGTAGAGCGATTTTTTTGTAATTTTCTCGGGACAAAGAATAAAACGGGTAGCGAAAAGTTTTTCATGATTACGTAAATAGAGTCGGTGGGATAGCGCGGGAGTAGCGGGCAGATATTAAGTTCGTTGCAAAACGCAGTTGGCTCGTGTGTTACGACGCGCGAGTTGACGATAAAATTCCCGGTGTGTGGGGCCATGCGTTCGGCGGCCTAATAGGCCAGCATGGAAGGCTCGTCTCACTGAGAGAGTCCCGGCGGGTCTCTCAGCCTCGTGGCCGCTCAAATCGGTACGCGGCTCGCGAGACTTTCTTTCCCCGTTCTTTTATACGTATATTTTTTTTTTAATTTCGTCGCCTCACATTGCGCAACGTCAATTGTGGGAAAAGCTGGAAGGTCGGAGGGAGAATACGAGCGATCAAGTAAGTGTTAAGTAATAGCAAAAGTATCGAAGAATCAAGAAAATATCCGGTGTGGCGCGATACGTTAAAGTTCGCGTCTTTGGCGCAGCCTCATCTCGACGAATAATTCGTCATTCCTGAAAACCGCATTTTCGTTCCGTTGCAATACCAATGTCCCCGCGATCATTAGTTCTCACCTTTCGCTTTCCCGAGATATCGCGTCACACCAAGTGTGCCTTAAAAAGCGTTTGAGAAATTCGATAATTCAACGATTATCTCGTGGCGCGCAGGCAAGTGATTTCAGCGGCGGCGGTGGTGGTGGCGGAGGCGGAGAGGGGGAGGACACCTCGTGTTTTTGTCCTCTTCGATACGAATCCAAGATGGCGGCGACGAAAGTGGCCAGCAGCGCTCATCAGGGCGGTAGCGAGAGGGACGAGGGCCCCGGTGTTTCTTACGCCAGTGTGTTGAATCCGTCTAGAGCCGCCGCCAGCAGCGAAACTCCCGTTCCGCCGAGATCCTCAGCGGCCAAGGACAACAACAAGGAGAATATAGGGCAGGAGGGACCTTCGCGCGCAGCTGCGACCAGCGCTAAAGAGCGCATTGCATCCGCCACTCGAAACGCCGTTCCACGGGGCAAACCTTATCAAAAGAGCGGCAGGCGATTCAATTCCTACGCTCCCCAATCCAAGAACGAAAGACGTTCCTATCACTCAACGTCGTATGCCGATCAGCGAGACTTCCCCGCCAGAGCGACCAATGCGCACAACAACAATTCCGACACTTCGCTCAGGCCCAGGGACCAATCGTCGAGGAACGTCGCCGACGCGCACCACCCCGGCACCGAGCATCACAACGGAGACGTCGGCAGTGATGGCGAATTTCAGACTGTGGCGCCAAAGTCGGCGCGTCGCAAGGAGAAACTCCATCGCGATCACAGGGATCATCACGCTCACAGAGCGGATCGCCACAGCAGGCATCATGAGAGGCACGCACAGCCGCCGAGAGGTCACAGCGCCGGAGCCACCAGCAGGGACAGACAACACAGAGCCGACAGATACTCGTCCGAGTATTCGGCCGCTAACAAAGACGCCACCTGCGCCGACAGGGAAGAAGGCCCCGGTGACGTGGACACAGACTCTCAACAGCCTGTCAAGTACGTCGAGGCGCCCATACCCGCTGTCAATCCTTGGATGAAGAGCAAACAGCCCGTCGTCCAAACCAAACAAATCCAACAGACTCAGACGGCTCAAACTCAGACGCCGCAAACGCTGCCGGTTCAAACACAGCCCTCTCGGAGGGAGCCCGTTCAAAACCAGCCTCCTCAAACGCAACCCCCCCAGCAGAAAACTGCCGCGAACGTTGTCGTAGCACCTGTCGCCGTTCAAACCGGACAGACCAATCCGGCTCTTCAAAATCTCACAGTTCCTCAAAAAGTGCCTCAGGGCCCTACGCAGCAGACTCCTCAAGCTCCGTCAGCTCAGTCCGCACCCAGAGTCGAGAAGACCATTCAGAACGAGAGGGAGAAGAGAGTACTGCAGCCTCAGCAACAACAAGGCAAAATTGGTAAGCTTTGCTTCCTTCTTATTTCCTTCGTTGCAGTAATCGTTTCTCCTTGGGAATCTCACCCTGTGAATAAATCCGACGCTAACGACTACAACGATTTATTGCTTTCGATTGGGTTTAGAGTTTCGAAACGTTACGTTGGGTTTTCAACTTTTCGACGAGATATATTATCAGTAGATTTTCTCGTTATTGGAAAAATAATGATTTACGATCTTATGGGGATGCGGCCTAAAGGCCCGAAAAAATGCCAAATTCCGAATTTTTTTCTTCTGGGACACAATTGCTGAAAAAGAAACACATTTTTTTAAACACAAAAGTACATATATCGAGAGCCTTGAAAAAATCACCAAAAAATGCAGAAAAACACTGACGTTGAAGTTTGCATCGTTGGAACGCAACGATATTTTTTTATTACGTTATTTTGATTATTATTCGAAATCCCTTTTTTTTTGCAACTTGCGGTAAACTTTTAATAAAAATGGGTAAAAACGTCCGAATGATTGCATAGCCCGAATCGGCCAAACAGAAACGTTATCAATGAAAAAGAATGAATTTTCGTTGCGTTCCAACGATGCAAACTTCAAGATCATGAAAAACAACAAAGGCACCGCCGCCGGCAGATGATGACATTTTTTTCGCCACGAAATTTTTTCAAGATTTTTTTCGCCGCCGGCGGTGGACGCTCTGCAGCTTAAACGGCCCATCGGAAATCTCAAAACCAAACGGGTTATTAAAGTTAACGATAAATACGAGTCGTTGACGATCATCGATTTTGAAAATCATTTTTTTAAACAACGTGGCGACGAACTGAAACTCGAGCGTACGAAATCTATGAGAAAAGTCTACTAATCTACTAAATCGTCTAAATCTACTAATCTACTAAGAGATACTATCGAAAAAAATATGTTTGGAAAATGCAATTTTTTGACCCACTTAGATGTAGCTCATTATACTGTCTTTCATTTACATTGCAATTATTATCTTTATTATTAATATTGCCATAATGGAAAATAGTACGAATATGTCAAATAATGTGAGCTCTTCCCTATTCAAGAAGTTCGTAAAAATGCGAACGAAAATGAAACACCTTGAAACTACATACTTGTTTACATATCGAGGCAAACGATTAAATAGCGCAAGATAAATTCGCTCGGTCAGTCGCGCTGCAATTCTTGAAAGTCACGATCACGTCCTAGGATTTTTTTTCCTCCCCTAAGATATCTAAGATATCGAGTTTTTTTGCAAATCAAATGTCACGTAAAGAACCATTATCACTGCGGCATAAATAACAATACGCGATGTTTCCGATGAAACGATAAATCAAGAAGAAAAATGTTGGTTGCAATTGTACCAATTGAGTTGCGAGGAAATATCGAATGAATGGACGAGTTTTTGTTGTTGTGAAAAACGTGAGAATGGAATAAATTGGGAATAACAGCCGAGATTGTCGTTCCTCTCGCGACTAACACTCACACGTTTGTACTTTTCGCGAATTACGCAACTGTACGTTGTTCTCGTCCGCTTATCAAATTTTTTGAGTCAAATGTACGTGTGCATCGTCACGGCCTCTTCGTCGTCGTCATTGCCGGCGTTGTTTTCGCCGACTGCTACGTTGGCGATTCAAACGCGAGCGCGCATACATACGTAGAATCCGGCAACGAAGAATGGCGACAAGATGATAAAACGTGCGCGGTGGGGCGGATTTTTCGGTGGTACCTCCAGGGCCGTAAGCGGTTTGCCGTGCCCGACGAGAAAAAAAAAAACATTTGCGCGGCCACGTGGGGACAAAATTTTGTCGCCACGCGTCTCGTAACTTTGGGCTCCGTTGAAAGCAAAAAATGGCGCTTCATTGGTTGGGAAAAAAATACGAAGGCATTAGTGTTTAGCGATTCGATCAGAGTACATCGATTGATCCAGTTTGTTTTTCCAAATGTAATATTAGTGATACGTGCGCTTTCTTTCCCGTCTCCCTCGATTATCATAATGCCCCGTGTACAGAGAAGCTATTACGAAAAAAATACTGCCCAAGTTTTTATCATCTCGGACCACTACAAATTAGTTGGTGATTCCACGTTCTAAATTATTTTTTCCATAAGCATTAATCAGGGTCTTGCAGCGAAGGTCAATGGTCCAACTTTCGAGTATTTGGCGTAAGTTTTTTACGACGTCGACACTGTCGACGAAAAGGGAAAGATTTTTCGATTTCCGATCTGGACGAAAGGTTACAGATTTCGACCGAAGAAAGGCGGCAAAAGTCATGTATTCGAGGTATAGTATTTGAAAGACAAGAAGATAAGCTTTTTTCTCATGGGGTTAGGCTATTGTGTCGACACAGAAAAAAAGGTTTGGAAAATAATTATTTTCAAGGTATAGGTAAGATTAAAAAATCGTAAAGGACCTTAAATAATAAACAATCTTGTGAAGGACCTTTGAACGGAGGGGATCAATTGTACTTGATTTTGGCAAAAATCTATGTTAAGAAAAAAGATTTTTTCCTTAAAATATTAAGAAAAAAAGTTTCTTTTTCTGTTAAAATAGATAGTTAGGCTATGACTTGACCGAGCTTTTTTGTTATCTTGGTTCAATCAGTAAAAAGGTTAAAACATTTTTTAAATTTTTCGACGAAAAATTGCGATATTATTGTTAATCACTAATGAGAACAAATGTTAAGAAATGTTGGTCAAGACTAAACTACTATTACACTAAATAAGTGTACCAAATCCAGTTAATTAGATATCGAAAAATCGTCTCCACCGTTTTGAAAAAAATAGTTTCGAGAAAAACGCGTTTAAATTTTTACTAGCAGTTCTATCGTTGTAATCATGAGTTTACTTACAATCTGCGATTTCTGCACCATATGTTGAACCTTCCTCTTCAATTCGAGTCGCCTCAAGCGACGAATAAGCGTTCGTCATTTTCACAGTAGCTAACCCTTACCCTCTGCTAACTTTACCTACTAGGTGGACTTCCACATAGTTCTTTGCGATGTTCCTACTTCCGTAAACCAGCGTGTCATTTTTTTGGAAAATGACAATGGGAATTATCTTTGAGAGGCTCGAGATCTATCTCCAATTTGCGTCCGGACTTTTCTTTGTATTTTTTTCCCTAGGGTGGTTCGGCTTGTAAAGTAGGGGAGTTTTTGTAAATTCGTTGTAACGCGAGATTTATGCAGCTTAACATCAAATGTCCATAGGGAAAAACTAAAATTAAATAAAAATTCAATCGATCAGAGTGTATGAAATAAAAAACGATTTGGGACACTCTTTGTTTTTTGACTGCTTCCGATCGAGAGCGCGTAAAGTTTTTCCACACTTTTCGTCAATACTGATTACGTAAGTATTCTACGTACTTGTATACGATACCTACAAGTAGGCCCTCGTATGTTTACAATCGATGGGGTCACCGAAACGATGCTTCATTCCGAAATAATCGACCGCGATAATTTCGTACAAATGCTACACATTTCAACCGATTTGTACGATTTTGAGCAAAACCACCCAATCACAATTCGATAGACTTTACAATTTTCAATTTCGCGTACTCAAATAATTCATCTCGATCGTGGAATTCTCCATGCGACAAACCGTAAAATTCTCTAAAAAAAAAACGTTCGTTCTATAATTCCAGAGCGATTTCACGACGAATCTCTCCCATATCTATTCGGGCTGTTACGGAATTGTGCGTGAAACTATATCAGGGAAGACGTCCCAGAAATAGAAAAATTCGCTCTTTGAGCGTGACGTCACGAGACGCACGATACGACGCGTAGGAAAGTTTCGATTATCAGCTGTACGCGTTTGCGAGAGTCGAAAATTAGCCTATACACGACACCGTTTCCAATGGGACAGATAAAAGAGAGGGATGGTGCTCGAGGTCGGGCGGTATGGGGAAGGGAAGGGGGACTGGCGACACGTGTTTCTCAGGGATCTCATCACAATTTTGTATAAATTCGAAGATTATGTTACTTTTTTGTTCTTCTGGCACAGGGACCGCTTCTGAAGTTTATTTGTAAAATTCGTGATGAACTTTTTACAATCAAAACGAATTTGTGAATTTCAATACGCATTCGTAAATTTGAAAATTAATGTTTGAGATTCCAAATGTATTTGATAAAGTTAACAAGAAGTTCTTACATTTGAAATGAACTTGATACATTTAACAAGAATTTCGTAAATTCAACAAAAATTTCTTAATTTGAAAATGAATTTGATAAATTCAACAAGAATTTCTTAATTTCAAAATGAATTTGATAAATTATACAAGCATTTTATAAATTCAACATTAATTTCTGAATTTTGGTATTTGTTAAATTCAAAATAAATATGTGAATTCCAAAGCAATTCGTTAAGGGGATATACCAGTGTGAACGCTGAAAATTTGGGTGATTTTCGGGAATTTTTTGGAAGAAAAGTACTCAATTAAATGTTTTGGAAAATTAAGAATATATTTGTCTATATTTGACCTATATTACATATTTTTTACATAGAAAAATGATGAGATCCAAGCGACTTACGCGCTGCCTTCGCAGGCGCCAAAAAAAAGTTCCTCCACTGCTGACATGATTTCGGCCGATTGAGTAGCTGAAACCGAAAAAGGAAAAAATGTTAAACTGGAAGGTATTTCCTGTACAATGACGTAGGACTTTCGAAAAATATCAAAATCTAACAAAATGGCGTAGTTATGAAAAAAGTCTGTTTTCTTGCCTATAAAATGGTCGTTTTTTTCAATGCCAAATCGTCGATTTTCATCCAATCAAAAATATCCTACGTCATTGTAGAGTAAATATATTCAAGAGTACTCAGTTCAAATTTCAAGTCAATCGGATAATTGCTCTTTGAGTTACAATGTCAGGAAATTTGAAAAATCCCATTTCGAGAAAAACGCGTTTATCGATTTAACTTTCGATTTTTGCAAGATAACATGATAGAGATACGGCCTTTAAATTTTTACAGGATATTCTTGAAAGTATAAACTGTCGTAAAAGGCAAAAAAAAAATCGATTTTTTAAAAGTGTCACCCTGTTATAGCCCCTTTAATTAAAAATTAATTTGTCCAAGTCACAGTAGATTTGTTGAATTCCGTCAATTGGGAAGAGCCTCAGAATGGTCTTCATTTTTAGCGTAAACATCCTCTTGCCCTTAGTGCTAAAAAACCTCTACCAAATCAACACAGACGCACTCCCACACACACACACGCGCACGCACGCATGCACATACCAAAAGTATCCTTTGCGTGATTTATGGTTGCGGTCCACACGTGGCAATGTGTGCATATATACGAGCCTTGCAATACAGATTCCACAATGACGAGATCCCACGTCTCGGGTCATCAACATCCATACGGAATGTCACGAAATTGACCTCAGAATCCAACCAATGAGTCGGATACGTTCATGCCATTCGAGCGCAATGCGCCCACGTGCATGCGAATTTTGATACAAATGTTTATTCAGAAAGTGCATTTCCAGGTACGACAAGGATGGTGCCATGAAGTAAAGAATCCAAAGAAGAACGTCCACGTGAAGTTTTTCGGAATATCTTTAAAAGGCCAAAGCCAAGTATTCCTTCGTTACTCAATGCAGGAATTGCTCAAAATGATGAGCTCAGGCGGTAACGGAAGCGTCTCATCCTAACAGTCAGCAGTCGGACAGTGTTTTCGAGCGATTTCGTCCACTGCACCTAGGACTCAAGCTGCTCTCTGCTGTTGACCATTTATGGCGTTAAAGTTTGCATCGTTGGAGTACAACCAAAATTCTTTTGTATATCTTCATAATTTTATCAAATATTTTGCCGCAGATTTTAATTGTGGATCTCAAAATAAGCTTGAAAAATCTTGAAAAATCGTTGAGGGGTTTTTATATTTATAATCTGCAAAACGAAATTTGAGCAACTTGAAAAGGTTAATTTCCATTGCATTCCAACGATGCAAAGTTCTATCTCATAATAATTAACACTGAATAAACCTTTTTCTACCCAAGAAGAAGGTCTATTCGGTCTCTTTAGTCTCCGTAGAAAAAAGTGGCGCGTGTTGAAGCCAGTGACCTTTGGAGACCAAGATACAAGTCCACCACTTCCTAAATTCAACTCCAAAGTCACAGCTTTTAACACACTTGAATGTTTTTTTTTTTGCTACGGAGAACACCGAGGTGACAATTGATACCATGGAGCAACAACTCGGAACTCCGAAGATAGCTGCACTGCGCGTACTCGCTCAACAGTATCTATCTGCAACGCAAGCTGTAAGGATAACAGGCAATTAGGGGGAAGGTGGGGTACAGTGTGTCACTTTTTTTCTAACGAATTCTTACTCTAATCAATGTAGTCTGATTAGAAACAAGGTCATAACCGATTTTATAGACCTTTGGGCGTACAATGAAGCCCCATATTTTTTGCAAAAATATTTAAAATACCAAAATAATGGGATCGAAGCTCATTGTACCCCATGGGTAGGGTACAATGTGCCATATAGGTGGGAACAGTGTGTCAACTACTGTGAAACGTAGGGTACAATGAGGCGGTTGAAACTCTTATATTTTTCTAACATAGATAACAGATTTTTACACATAACAGTACGATCTCAAACAAAATCAGTATATCAGTATCAGTATAAAATCAGTAATATCACAGGAACGTCTTATTTTTACAAATCGCACGTCGTTGACAGCGGCCCTTGACACATTGCGCTTCTTCGGAGCGCCGTCACTTCTTTGTTTCCTCATTTGGGGTTGGGGCATTGTGCCCCACATCTCGGTGATACATTGTACCTCACTAGTTAAATATTTGATTATTGTTGAAAATAACTATTAATTGAACGACGAATGAAAAAACACAAGTCAGTGAGCTCATCATGAATAATAAAACTACCGATTAGGACCGAAAACCCGAGCCGCTGCAGAAAGTTACGTTATATTTTACGTTTTTCCGGCGAGCGAAATATTTTTTTCCAAGCCTCAAATCAATTTTTAATTTTCAATAATTTTTTGTGAGCCGCTGTCGGCTTTGTTTCAAGCTTGACGAAACCAAATATAAATCGCGTTCCAACCCAAAAAATTTCGGAATTTACGAGTTACTAACCTCCGAGAGATCGCATCTAGCTAACAGTGCCCCATGGTACATTGTACCCCACTCGCCCCTACTTCCAAAGGGCAACATTTTGACCAATTCCACCACTGGCTAAGCGAGAGAGAGAGAGAGAGAGAGAGAGAGAGAGAGAGAGTCGGTTACTCTTCTCTTAGTTGTGATTTTCTCACGACCAACCCTCTGAACAAGCCACCCTTAGCACGGCTTTTTTAAATCGTCGACCGGACGGCCAGGGCCTTCTAAAGTGTTGACATTTAATTCCGAGATATCCCGTATATCCCGCTGGACAAAATGGAATACGCAAAAGGCAATGCGAGGTGATCGGCAAAGTGCGTTCTTAATTTTGTCCAGTGTAATGGGTATTTGTGTATATAAAGGGTGTCTCAAAATGACCTGACATTTTAAATTGCGCGCCATTTATTTTGTGGTGAACATAGAGTACTAATCTTTGGCAACTGGCATCAGGAAGTACTGAATATCTTCGACTGCACACCTCCACCGCCAACCTATCAGTGCATCGTGGGTCAATCTGACCCAAGACGTTTTTCAAATCGTTGTATTCCGGTAAATATGCATTTTTTTTTTTTTTTTTTTTTTTTTTATAGAGACGTTTTTTGTAGTAAATTATCCATATTTTATGGCCCGAAATTTTTTTTTTTACGAAAACGAAAATTAACGGAGACTTTGTCCTTGGAGTGCCATATTTCAGGTGTTTACATTTTTTTCTAAAGGAAACGAGTAAAGCTTTTTGAGTGCGGTTTTTTTCTTGCTTTTATTCATGATATACAGAACGATAAAAAAAATTTTTTTTGAAAAAAAAAACCAAAATAGCGGCCGTTGCAGCTCCGCGAAAACAGGTCCTCAAATCGCGGGAGGTAAACGGCTGACATCACTGCCACCTCTTTGTTGATCTGAAACACAAATTCAAAGCATATTATCAATCTGTGACCCTTTGGTCATGGAATGACGGATGAGTTTTTCGTTTAGTACAAATTTCGGAAAATGGCGGCAATTTAAAAAAAATCGAATTTTTGCGTTTTTTTTTCGCATAAAAAGATAAATAATAAATGCAAAAATGTATCTATCGAAAAAACGATCCGTCATTCCGTGAAGACATATTTTCTGAGTATGCTCTCCAAATTTCAGGTCGATATGTTAATTACAGCGGTCAGGAGAATGTCAGCCATTTTTAAAAACGTGTTTTCGAGAAAAACGCGTTTAAAGTTTTGTAATGTGTTTACACAAATGTGTTTATAATTACCGCTAATCGGCAATGCCTGGTCCATAGAGACATCCCTCCTCTTCTTCTAGCTGCTCATGTTGAGCTCAAATTGATTTTTTGAAAATTTCAAGGACAAAGTCTCCCTTAAATGCCAAAAAATTCGTTCAAAGTGGAGCATACGTTGAAAAATACGTGCTTATTCGAAAAAAATCACTGGGTCAAAACGACCCAGTGTGCACTCGGCGGGTTAGTCATGGAGAATTACACCATCGAGCAACGCATAGAAATGGTTATTTCCGAGATTGTTACTGCATAGTTATTAGAGACAAAGTTTCATGGTCGTATTATCTCGCGCCGCGGCGATGTGAATTGGCCACCAAGATCGTGCGATTTGACGCCACGGGACTTCTTTCTTTGGGGTTTTCTCAGAGGAAAAGTGTACCCCAATGATCCACAGACCATTCCAGAGCCGAAGAAAGCAATTGGTCGCACCATTAATAAAATTAGTCAGCAATTATGCCAAAATGTTATTGAAAATTTCGTCAAAAGAGTGAACGTTTGCAAACAGGGAGGAGGCGGCCATTTATCGGATATTGTTTTCCACACATAACCTTCATGTTTGTACCTTATATTAAAATGAAAATATTCGTACTTTTCGAATAAATAATATGTTTTATTAATAAATTAAAATGTCAGATCATTCTGAGATACCCTATATAACAAAAAACGGTTTCATTTTTTTCTGGTCCACTTCAACATTAAAAACGATTTCATATATATAGTGTTTTTGAAATTACCGCAAAATAATGCCAGAATATTGTAGACACTCTCTCCCTCTCTCTCTCGCTCTCTCCCGCTCTCGCTCTCGCTCTCTACAGAAATAAGTTGTATTTTCTTGTCCATGCACGCAAGTACAACACATATAGTGACGTGAATACCGACTAGATACGTTCGCTCCATTCTCTGACGGTCGAGAGTGTCTTGAATTTCTTAACAAGATTTTTCTCCCTTTCAAATATTTCTCTATTTTTTCCATTTATTTTTTATGCTACGCGCAACATTTGTTGTTCACGGGGTTAGGCTACTGCGACGACCCGAAAATACGGGTTATTTGAGAAAATTAATTTCGAAGGAATAAGTAAGATGATTGTAAAATCGTTTGGTCATTTATTTGTATGTACATTAACACAGTTGTGTATCATTTCATTAAAAATATGAATAATTAACGCAGTTAGTAACAATCTCGTATAGGACCTTGAACGTGGGGGGCTCAACGTTGTACTTGGTTTTGGTCATTCGGTTGATCTCAAACAAATCAAAAAACGGGTATTTTTCGATAATATTGGCCAAGACTTGACCGAGGTTTTTTTTTCCGAGGGAAAATTACGTTATTGTTAATAACTATTAAGTTTACCTTCAATCTGCAATTCCTGCACCATGTGTTCGATCTTCCTCGTCATTTTTACAGTAGCCTAAGCCCTTAAGGAGGCTGCTCAGTGTCTTTGCCGGACAGGCGGCAAGAGGGAAACGCATATGCTTAAACACGGGCGTACCAGCCGTTACAGCCTGTAACCCCGAATAATAAAATTTTCGGTTACGTAAAATAAATAAATTTCAGCTAATAAATATGTGGAAGGCATATAATTGACTGTTTAGAAATGTTATTAATCTTTTTTATGTATTTACATCGCGTATAAGTTATTGACCAAGTTGAAATGTGGCAAACGCGCCATTTAGTTCTCAGTAACTGGTATCACTGAGCTCAGATACAAAAGCCACAGCGTGAACGCGTAGCTGTCAAACATCCTTCGCGAATTCCGTTTATTTCTTCGGCAAAAATGAAAAGATGGAAGGGAAAAATGCAAACCGAAAAATAGTACAATCGACTGTTGGAGCAACTACAACCTGGAAGGCGGCGAAAAAAGTAGTTGAGCCGGAAAATTAATCCGCAATCGAGGGACGACGCGTAATTGATTTGAAGGCTATGTCGAAACACATGCACTGCAGCTTCTGTGAAGAATGATTCAAAATATTTGAATATTCTTTATGAAACCGCGGAAAGAAATTTATAGCAAAGAAGCAATAGTATGTGCGTTTCAAATTTTGGCGTCTATTCAAAATGGCCGACTTGACAGCAGCGTTGCCACGTGCCGTAGGACGCATTATTGTTTTGAGGGAATCAGCTGAAATTTCCTGTTTTATTTCACCAATATCTCGATTACGAGACAAACAAAACGCTGTACTCTTCGTTGAAGTTATTCAACAATATCTCAAGAATTTTTTCCGCCTATTTCCATTCAATTCTTACTATTTTTATTACGTTGCGACAGTCATAATAGAGTTCTCATGAAGCTTTAGCTATGTCGCCCGTGTATAAGAGCCTAACTTCAATAATGAATTGCTCAACAATCACGCAGACGAAGTAATTTAAATTTTACACGAAGTCGTAACACCTGTTCGCAAATACCCTCAATAAATTTCAGCAAATTATTACTATTTCGCGACAGCTGAACAATCTCCTTAACGAAGGAGAGAGCGAAGACAAGTTCGATTGTTTCTGTTAGTGATTCACACTGATGAGCTTACTTTCTTCTAGAACGTTGTGGACGCTTGATTCTGAATTTTTTATTGGCAATTTCTTCACGATTTATTATGATTGCAATAATAAAAATAATACCAGTCTCGCCTTTCGATATAACGTTACATCATACAGTTATTCAATGTAGTATGGTATAACGCAATGCAACATTGTATTATGAACTGCATTACCAGAAAAGACGATTAGAAAAATGAAAATCGCTTGCGCCCTGTGACTTGCCTAGTTATCTTGCACAAAAAAAACTAGGTACCCTTTTTTTACGCGGTCACGACACGCGCATGCTGAATAGGTTTATTCTTATTCCGCGACGGGTCGCGCGATTCTCGTGATGAAGGCTCGGCAACGCGAGAACGGATAAGCGAGCGGAGATCTGTAGAACAAATAAAAAGAGCAAAAGTAAGATTAGAGGCGACGCGAAGGAGTCAAATCGGTAAGACATAAAAGAATGACGAAGAGAAAGAGAGAGAACGAGATTCTCGGTCTCGGACGCACTTTCGCGATATTGCAGAACGTGAGAATGCCTGGGAAAGACGCACTTGGCGTATTGCCAAAGCCTCGAGCCAGCACAGTCCCTTCTAACAACGCGCTCACGCACATGCCCCGATGCCTATATCTCTGCTACTCCCCAATTTGTCTCCCTTTTTTCGGGGCTGTTCCGCTAGCCGGCAAACAACTTTCCGAGGATTTCGTATTTTGTTTGGCTTTTTTAGAATGCTTGGCGGTGGTTGAAGATTTCGTTAATTTGTTGTCGTTTAATGGGAATGACGTTGACGTTTGCATTGCTGGAATGTAACGAATATTTTTCCTGACTTTTGTTAGTGTTCTATACATTTTTTTACATAAAGATTTTAGATCTCCAATGAGGATCGTACAAGAACCCTCGTGAAATGTTACATAACCTAAATCTGCCAAAGAAATTTTTTGCCATAAAAGAACATTTTCGTTGCGTTACAACGATGCAAACTTTGGCATCACAAGCGGGAGAAACTTGGCGGGAAAATAGGGAAATATTTGCACGCAATCGTGCTTTTGATTATCACCTTTTTGCTATACTTTTATGACGTTGAAGTATAAATATTGAGGAATAAACTTTCATTTCAGTAATGCGTTATAATGTAAGAATTGTAAGAACAGTAAGGAAAACTGCCAATGTCTAAATTACCTATCTAAAACAGTGTCCTTATTTCTTCTCAAAAACTAATATATAATAAAATAGAATAGCAATATAATTGGTATTATTATTATTATTATTATTATTATTATTGTGAGCCTGCAATGTCCCTTGCTACTGCTGGGAAAAGGCCTCCATTCCTTCTTTACACTCTTTTACATAAAATAATGTTCTTAATTCGTTCGGGGTACTACAAAGAGTAGACATTTTCTGACGCATTTATCAGGCAAAGTTGCGGGTGGATGGATCCGTGCATAGTCTCATATGGGAGACGAATAGCCAGATAATGTACCTTTGAAGGGTCGAAGGTGTATCGGTCGTAAGTTCGAAGATGCAGAGCATGATAGGTGTCACTCCATACAAAAAATTTGAATATTGGCCATTTTGTTGCTAGATATTATTTTTGAGAAAAAATATGATAACACTTCTTATTGGGTTATATAGCTATATCAATCGGAACAAAAATATATGTCAATTAGAAAAAAAACCTATGTCAATTTTTTCACCGTTTCGATCCACAATGCGACTGTTAGACGCTGTAGCTCATTCAATTTTAGGAATATTTCAATGAATTGTTCAGGGAATATAGCTGAAAGGTGATACTATCGAATAAAAATATTTTTGGAATATGCAATTTTTTGACCCATCGGGTAGATGTAGCCCGTTAAGCAATGCATATACATTTTCTCGAATCGCCCTAATTTTTGTTTATAGATTAAAGCTATGTCAATCCCTCAAAAGTTCTTGGAGATCCTTATCATATATCTACAATCCAAGCCTGCAAAACAAAAACTTTTAATGCAAAATGAAGCAATGGTATAGTTCTTTACTTCCAAATATACCCTTGGGGATTTTACACTTTTCGTTTTTTTGTTGTTAACATTGGTCCTTCATGCTTGCTTTCTTACTATGCATTCGAAGGCTCTCACATACTCGCGCAATTCTTTAAACGGTTTCCCTTTCATTTCTTTATTAATTTTTCCTCTTAGTGCCTCCCCTTGTAGCCTCTTCGCCACTTTTCCAAACCATCTGCCACTTGCTTATCCATTTTCTCTTTCATTTTCCCGCATTCAAGTATGTGTTCCATACTTCCTTCTTCCTTTCTTCAACACCGGCATAGATCTGTGTATCCCTTTTTACCTTCTTTTCCTATATTTTTCGCATCTTAATCTGGCCCATGTTTCGTTACTTCTTCCCTCTATGGGCATGATGTCGATTGAACCTTGCATAGTTGGAACGCAACGAATGTTTCTCTTCATTTTTCATTCCTCTGTTTTCATCATTATCCAAAGCTCTTTTGTTTTGGAAAATATCATGATTTGATTCATTTGATCATAATTTAATTTGGTAAAATTATTTCAGTGACTTTCACAGCCTAAATCGGCAAAAAATTGAAGCATTTTTGAAAAATTAATTATCGTTACACTCCAACGATGCAAACTTTAATATCACATATGGCCTTCCCTTCCTAGTACTCTTCCATTTCTATACATTGTTTTCGATTTTTGTTCTCCCTACAATACGTCGAATTCTCAATGTTGTTCCAGTCTTGTTGTATTTCCTAGTCAGATATAGTTCGTATAGCTCTTTCGATTATTTTTCTCACTCCCTTCATTTTTTCGCTTCTTATCCTTTGTCATATTGCTCCACCCCTACCTCCTCCATGTTTTCAGTCCTCATTTGGACTGCATTTAATATCGTTCTGGTTTTATTCCCAACACTTTTTCGGCCACCTATCTTCCGGAATTGTCATTATCCCACATAGGTAGCTTGCTGCAAAAACAGAGCGATAAAAAATAAGATATCTCGACGGAAAGCAACGAAAAATTCTTTAATATCGTCCTCTTTTATGTTTTTATTACTACCCATCATGCAGATTTAGGTTGTTGATTGCGGATAAAAATTCTAATAACTACCTGAATGGTTTTCCTAGCCAAAAACTCGAAAAGATAGGTAAGATGAAGCTGCTCATTTCCATTGCATTCCAAGGATTGCATCCTGCGATATTAGTTTTTACGATGGATAGTCTTGGTGGCTATTTTTATTCGATTGCGATTGTCTCTATGACAAGCGAAATGAAGCGGATATACTTCGTTCTTACACGACTACAAAGCTGGTTTTCTCGCCGGAGAAGGGGCATGTGATCACCCTTCTGCATACAGCCCGAGACAGCCCTCTTTTCTTCTTCAACGGGCGTTTCTTATACCGGAACTTGCAGCTCGCTTGCTTGGCGGTTTGTACACGACGCGAACGCGGCTCTCGAAGGAATGGAAAATCGGCAGCTGTTTACCGTGCTCGTAAGCGGACTGCAAAACCGTTGCATCGGTCCATTGTCCACCCTAGTCATTGCAGAAAAAAACCGTACATTTCCCGGTGAAGCTTGCACCGTTGCAACGCACCAAAAGTGATTTTATTTCGATTGCTCGAGTTCTAAATTTCCTAATCATATTTTAGATGATAAAAATGGTGAAAAAAAACACTGAACAGCATTCGTGTGGCATTTTGACCACGCAAATTTCATCACCATCATTCTTTTGGGCGCCCGGGATATTTTAGCTGTTGGTTTTTTGAAAATGATGAGCCACTTTTAACAATTCGATTCCCAAATAATTTAAAAAGAGAAAAAATGTGCAGATTTTAAATTAAAACTTTTCGAAACAATGAAGACTAATTGGAGTCAAAATCCGAAATATTATTTGAGGCTTTACGAATAATGGCACGCCATAATTCGGAGCGCGATGATTACTGACTCCGGTAAAGAAATTGAGAAAATACAATTTATTTCGATCAACTATTATTAAAGATTCAATAGAATTCTTTGAAACTCTTTCGATCCTCGAAGTCTTGTTGAAATAAGTATCTCCCACTTGTAAATGCCAATCAAAAGTCGATTGGCGATTGAAAAAATGGTTGAAGGAAAATAATTCCGAGAAATGACACAGGGAAATAGACGCCATCGATTATGATCAATTCTACTCGACAAAGAAAGAAACAAACTCTATTTCAAAGATACTTTACGGGGTTGTGTTGTGTTGTTGTGTTGTTGTTTACGGGTTCGTATAAAAAAGAAGAATTGAAGGAATAAGATGATTCGAAAATAGTCTGGACATTTATTTGCATGTACATTACCAAAGCTGTGTACCTAATTTCATTTAAAAAATATGAATAATTGAAGAAGTTATAAATTTAAAAAAATGGAGTTGACCTTTAAATGTCCGAAGTATCATGTCCGAAGATATCATGTCCACCTGCAAAAAAAACTATTATTGCTATCGGATGGCCCCTTTCGTACCGTGCAATTTCCTTATAGTTTCCTTATAGTTTCGAAGATATCCAAGGTGCTAATAGTTATTGATCCACTGATCATTGTCTAAAACTTGACCGAGATTTTTCTTGTAATTGAGTTTCAATCATCAAAAAATGTTGAATTTTTAGTCGTTTTTTCGAGAGAAAATGATATTGTTAATAACTAATGAAAAAAATGTTAAGAATAAAAACGTCAGTCAAGACTAAACTACCATTGCACTAAATAAATGTACGAAATTTCAAATCAATCCGTTTAATAGATGTCGGAAAATCGTGTACACCGTTTTGAAAAACATAGTTTCAAGAAAAACGCGTTTAAGAAACCCAAAAAACCTGCTCGAAAAAAATGGTCAAATTCAGAATTGTTTTTCTGGGAAACGGTTGGCCAAAAACGCATTTTTTTCAACACAAATTTTTGCGGTGGACATTCAAGCTTAATTAAACGGTCCATCTAAAATAAACAAAACCAAACGGGTTATTCGGGTCAGCAATAAATACGAGTTGTTGACGATCGTCGTATTTTCAAATCATTTTTGTTAACAACTTTACGATGAATTAAAACTCGAGCATACAAAATCTATGAAAAACGTCGTCATTTTTACGTAACTATTGAAAAATGAGGATCGCTGTTAGAAAAGTGAGATCGTCGACGACCTTCAAATGTTTCTCATCGTATCTCCTGTAAATTTGGAAACAATTCATCAAGTGGTCCTCGAGATATCATGTCCACCGACTTTGAAAACAGTGTTTCGAGAAAAAAGTGTTTAAAGTTTGAAGTATAGTGCTGCTACCGCTCGCCCGGCCGGCTGTTAAAAGCCCATAGCTCATTCAACTTTGGGAATATTTTAATGACATTTTTAGGGAATATAGCTAAAAGGTGATACTATAGAATAAAAATATTTTTGGAAAACGCAATTTTTTTTACCCTCCTAGGTAGATGTGGCCCGTTAAAGTTTTACTAGCAGTTCTATCGTTGTAATCATAAGTTTACCGTTAATCTGCGATTCCTGCACCATATGTTGGCCTCCCTCTTTAATTTGAGTTGCCTCAAGCTGGTATACATTTTTTTAATGTGTTCACAGTAGCCTAACCTCTTAAGGGGTCTTCTCACTTTAGACGCTAAAAAAGGCCATTTTCATTATTTTTTTATAGGTTTATATTATAGATATTGATATAAAAGTTGTCACACTTTCGCAGTAAATTAAAAAAAAAAATTATGTATTTATGTAACCCAAACAAACTTTAAGGGGCTATACCAGTGTGACACTTAAAAAAAATCGATTTTTGTTGCCTTTTTCGACAGTTTATACTTTCAAGAATATCATTATCATTTATATCATTTATATCAATGTCATTTTATATTGCAAAAACCGATAGTTAAATCTTTAAACGCATTTTTCTCTAAAAGAGATTTTTCAAATTTGCTGACATTGTAACTCAGAGAGCACCCCTTAATAAATCCGACACAATTGCAATCTATCGTAAAGTATTTAATTTCTCAAAACCACAATTATAAATATTTCTAAAAACTAATTTTCAATATTTTCACACGGAATATCAAAAGCATTTTTAGCGATCATTCTGAATATTTATAATAATTTAAAAGGTGCAACCTTCCCATTGCTCCTCGCATCTCTCTGTCTCTCTCTATCCGTCGTCCCTTGCAATGCACGAAAAGACTCTCCTCGCAAAGGTGCGTAGCGAAAAAGCCGGCACAAAATAAGATACGTGACAGTGTGCCTGAGCGAGGTCGTCCAAGAGCAGCTGCACGCGCCTCTCACGAGGAGAGCACTGCGCGAAACTTCCCTACGCTCTCGTTACAAATCATCGTATATATTGTAGTAGCCCACACGGGCCGAGTATTCTCCGATAAGTCGAGACCTACGTTGCACTACCCCGATCGTGTGTTCGCCTTCGATATATATACATATATACGCAAAAGAGGAGAGCCAGCCTTCTAGATTTTCCTCTCTCTTTTTTCTCAGCGGTCGTTTCTGCGCGCGAGTTGGCATTTCGACTCAGTTCGCCGTGGGCTCTCGGGCAGTCTCGGATGGTCTCGAGGATATAAGGTCTCCTCCCGTATCGAGCCAATTCATGTGTTCTGAATTTTTTGTTTCTTCTTCCTGGTCTCGCTTTTTGTTACTTATTCTTAACTCCTGGATTAATTGAACGAATTCGATCATTTTCGTAAACGAATAACGACGAAGCAACGTTGTTTGCTCTGAAAAAGTATAGTGTTGGAGTACGCATCTCTGGAACGCAACGATCTTTCTTCTTAACTTTATTTTCATCATTCAAAATCTATTCTCGCAGACATCGATTTTAGATTTCCAACCGAGAGCCAAAAAAACGGCCTATTTCGCTCATTTTCGCAGCTAAAATCTGTTGGATTACATTTCAACGTTGCAGAATTGAACGTTATTGAAATATTGAAATCTCAAACAAAAAGTCGCGTGGCAGTAACGGGGCGGTTTTTTTTTGTACGGTTATTTTTTTGTTTGGTTGTGCGCAATTGACGCTTCGGAATATTCGCGATAGAGGCGAGAGAGAGGCTATCGAAATACCGGAATTTGAATTTTCCTGATACGAAGTGTCAGTGCTCGATCGATCCAAGAATCAATCGTCGTCGTCCCCGAATCTGGCGAATTCTGAGAGTAGCACCCTGTCCCGTGCTGCAACGGATGATGCAACTGGTGGCGCGATTAAAATCAGCATGAAAATCGATGAGAATGAGAACGACGATTATCGGAGTGAGTCGAAAGCGCATTAATAATTCCTGATTCGTCGTAAAGTTTACGTACGTCTTCGAACGAATTCACTTCAATCTATTGAATTTAGCTTAAGGCGGGACATACATTTGGACAGGAAAAAAACAAGCAATATTGAGGGATTTTTTAAACTAAGAAATAATTATTCTACAATTATAAAACTTTAGGTATACTTTAATAGTATATCTAAGTATACGAAACAATTTTTTTTTAATTAATTCATCATCAAAATGACGGAGCTGTGGCAGAGTGTTACAGCAAGGTCGCCGCCGGAGTTGCGAATCGGCGGGCAGTCTAGCTTCCCGTAGACTGATTTGCAAAAAAGTTCAAACGTTTTTTCAGTTAGAACATGTATAGTTTCTATGTGACGGTAATTAAAATGAAGAAAATGCAAATTTAAAAAATGGCACGCATTTACAAAAAGAAATCAACATTTCACGCAACATTACTGTAAAATGTGGATTGAAAAAATAGTTTTATTTTTTTTCAATTTTTCGAAAACAATTCTCGTCAAGTGGAAGGTACCAATATTATCAATATTTCTACCAAGTTTCAACTCAATCGGATTAATAGTTTTTGAGTAATCCTGCACGCCAATTTCGATAATGCAGTTTTGAGAAAAACGCGTTTGAAGTTCACGCCTGCTCCGAATCCGAGCGGTGAGGCACAGCGTTGACGGGCTGCAACGTTTGAAATTTTTCGAATTTCGCTTTGAAACTTTGGGAAAACATGCTACATATATAGTTCTATCGTTTAAAGAAAAGAAAAAAAAATCGATTTTTTTGATCGTTGTAAATGTATATCCCGCCTTAACGGGGTATCCCTCTCTGGAAGCCTAATTTGAAGGGTCAGAATGATAAAATTTTGTCTAGTAACACATTGGTTGGAATAAATTAACTTTTTCCCAGCATGTTGTACACATGTTTGTGGTTACAATGTAATTTTTTCGGAAGAAAATCTTTCAAAGTGTTCATGGTGCTGCAGTTAGTGTTGCAGTCCTCCAGCGGTGAGGCCCGAAACGGCGGGATCTCTACCAGACTCAAATGTTATCTGAAACGAAAACAAAAAAAAATGCAATTAGGAACATAACTTTTAAATTTGAAGTAAATCGAGTGAAAATTGTTGAAGTTATTTGTCACGCCAATTGGACAAAAGCTGTTTCGAAAAGTTTTGAGTAGTCGGCCGTTTTGTACATCAAAAAAAGAAAATTCTAACAGCTTGATATTCGTACTAAATAGAAGTGTAATTAATTTTATGAGTAAATCACTTTTCCATACGAAAAAATTGTTTAATTCGCACAATGATTTTACACCCGTTACTGTGGCCTAAGGTCTTAAGATAAACCAAATTCCTTATGGTTTGCTAAAGTTAAAGTGAGGGCACCCCACCCGCGTAAAAAAATCGTTACGATCGATCTTTTTTCCATTTCCGTACGTTTATCCTTTCTTGCAAATTTGCATGAATAAGATCGTGGACGGAAGGCAGGAACGAAGAAACAAAGCTCGTTAATTATCGACAGGCAACAGTCTAGGTGAACCAAGAATACTCCGCGGGGTAGTAGCAACGGCGGACACGTATTGACGACCTAGCTTAGAATCGAGTTTTATGGTTCTCGTGTAATGTAAAATGTCAAGAGCACCGATAACGTTCGCACGGGTAGGCCAACTTTAATCGAGAACTTGCTTCTCTCTCTACGTTTCTTCTCCGTTCGCCACCGTCGCTGCGTCCAATTCTCGTACTCGCTTTGCTTGCCATCCTGTGTTTTATACACTCGTTATTTATTGCGCGCCGCCTCTTCATTACTGCTTCGAATCGACCACTCCGCGGCCTTCGACGGGACCCCGCGACTAATCGTTGCTCGCAGCGCCCGTTTATTAATCGAACTCTCGAAGTGGCGCTGAGCCAATCGTAGTAAAGGAAGCAAGAACAAACGCGTCGATTAAAAAAGGGTTTTAAAAAATTTACACTCGTTTATTTTGCATAGTAAGGGGTTAGGCTACTATGACGATAAAAAAATCAGGTTATTTAAAAAAAAATTGAAGGAATAAGTAGGATTATCTAATAATCGTTAGGACATTTATCTGTATGTACATTGAGGGGGACACCTTTAGGCGAGTAAAAATGGCGATTTTCATGATTTTTTAAAAGGAGATTGCTCAGTTATCGCGAAATAGTAAGAATTTGCTGTAATTTAATGAGAATATTTGCGAACGGGTGTTCCGACTCCGTGTAAAATTTCGAGTACTTCGTCTGCGTGATTGTTGAGAAATTAATTATTGAAGTTCGGCTCTTATGCATGGGTGGCATAGCAAAAGCTTCATGAGAACTCTAATACGACTATCGCAACATAATACAAATAGTAAGAATTAAATGGAAATAGGCGGAAAAAAATCTTGAGATTTTGATGAATAACTTCAACGAAAAGTACAGCGTTTTGTCTGTCTCGTTATCGAAATATTCGTGAAATAAAACAGGAAAGTTCAGCTGATTCGCGTAAAACGATAAAGCGCTCCACGGCACGTGGCAACGCTACTGTTAAGTCGGCCATTTTGAATAGGCGCCAAAATTTGAAACGCACATACTATTGCTTCCTTGCTATGAATTTCTTACCGCGCTTTCATAAAGAGTATTCAAATATTTTGAATCATTCTTTACAGAAGCTGCAGTGCATGTGTTTCGACATAACCTTCAAATGAATAACGCGTCATCCCTCGACTGCGCATTCATTTTCTGGCTCAACTACTTTTTTCCGCCGCTTTCCAGGTTGTCCTTGCTCCAACAGTCGATTGTACTGGTTTTTGGTTTGCATTTTTCCCTTCCATCTTGTCATTTTCGCGAAAAAAAACGGAATTCGCGAAGGATGTTTGACAGCTACGCGCTCACGATGTGGCGTTCGTATCTGAGCTCAGTGATACCAGTTACTGAGAACTAAATTGCGCGTTTGTCACATTTCAACTTGGTTAATAACTTATTCGCGATGTAAATAACCAAAAAAGATCAATAACATTTCTAAACAGTCAGTTATATGCATTCCACATATTTATTAGCTAAAATTGATTTTACGTAACCGAAAATTTGATTATTCGGGGTTGGCAGCTGTTACAGGCGCCCGTGTTTAAGAATATGCATTCCCCTCTTGCCGCCTGCCCCTTAAAGACCCTGAGCAGTCTCTTTGAAGGAAAGATTTTTTCACCATTTTTGAAACTTAGGGTACGTTTTATTACTAATTTTGGCTGTTACATGGGTTATTTTTATTAATTTTCGAAAATGACGGAGGTATGACACGGTCTTCCAAAATGGTGTTGACGTTGGCATCGTTGCAATGCAATGAAAATTCTTTTTTATATTCTTATTTTATCATTGTCATCATTATACTAAATCTTCTTTGCAGATTCAAATAAACCATTTCTAAATCCACAATTAAATAAAATGTTGAGGCATATTCGTCGCTAAAATATGCGAAAAAAAAATTGATATTTTAAGGATGTATGGCAACTAAGTTATTTACTACTGTTCGAATTGAAACTCACTGATATTGTAAAGGAAAATATCGAGAACTTTTTGAGATTAAAAAAACAAAATTTGCCCACGTGAATGCTGAGATAAACGAATTCAAAGTTGGGTCATTTAACACGGGGAACATAGGACTGTACGTCCAAAATTCCCTTTACATTGGCAAAAAAGGTATTTCCGGCGTATTCTTTTGTAAAAAAAACTTTTGTGCGGTATAGCTGTAATATGCATGATACGTTAAAAAAAATCGACATGTGCCCATATATTTTGCGAGATATTGCGAGTTAAATGGGACCGTTTTCGTATTTCTTTAGCTCGTATGTCGTAACCACGACAACGTCAGGGAAAACGTACATCAAATCAGCAACTAAATTTGCAGTTAAAAATTGAAAATTCTTCTTTCTGTACCGCATGTTTTACTTTGAGCTGGGGTAAATCTCCTTTTTAGCTTCAATGCATACTACAATTATTTTATTTAGTCTTTAAATGCGATTTTTGCAAATTGCATAATCAGTTCTGTAACGACTCAGTAGTCGCTGCCATACATCCTTAAAAGGGAATCGTTTTCGTTGCATTGCGACGATGCAAACTTCAATCCCATCTTCTAAACGGATTGCAGCGGATGTTTTTAGACGGCGTGGCACGTAGCGTCGGCGGGATTAATTTGAAAAGAAACCAACCAAGATTTTTCTTTGATTACACTCATGCGCGGAATATGAATCAATATGAGAAATGTTGAAAATTGATTGAAAACGCTTTGAAACAAAAAGAGTGAATTATCCGAGAAAAGTGGCTACATATTGCAATAAAAAATACTTTTTTTTTTCATTTTCAAGAATATTTAGGGTCATGTTAAAGATCGATAAAAAAATACCATGTAACTGCCAAATGTAGTAATAAAACATACCCTGCGTCTCAAAAATGGTAAAGAAAAGTGGTAAAGAAAAAATTAAAAATAATCATGAAAGGCAGCAAATTTTTTTCTCGCCTAAAAGTACCCCCCCCCCCCCCACAAAGTTGTATACCAAAGTTCATTAAAAAATATGAATAGTTAAAGAAGTTATAAACAATCTCGTGAAGCACCTTTGAACTTGATTTTGGCCACCGCGTTAATCTGAAACAAAGGGAGTTTTTTTTTCTTGAAATAGTTAATAAATAGTTAATATTGGCTAAGACTTGACCGACCTTTTTTCAATCATAAAAAAGGTTGCATTTTTTTCGATTTTTCGACGAAAAGTGACATTATTGTTAATAACTAATGTAAAAAAAATGTTAAACAAAACGTCGGTCAAGACTCAACTACTATTACACTGAATAGGTGTACCAAAGTTCAAGTCAATCCGTTGATTAAATGTCGAGACATCGTGTACGCCGTTTTGAAAAACATATTTTCGAAAAAAAAAAACACGTTTAAAGTTTTACCAGCAGTTCTATCGTTCTAATAATAAGTTTACCTTTAATCTGCGATTCCTGCACCGTATGTTGGACCTTCCTCATCAATTTGTGCTGCCCCAAGCGTCAAACGATTTTTTGACATGTTCACGGTAGCCTAACCCCTTAAACGTGTTCACAAATGCACAAGGAGAATGGAGATATTTGTTTTTTTTTGTTCCTTTTTTTTGACATATTCGTTCGACTTGGAACTATTCTTTTTCGATCTTGCAAGATGACTATGAAATATATTTACTTCTATTTGTACTGAGCACCTTTTTTCTTTCTTTTTTGCTGGATGTATAATAATAATGATAGCGAATTTTTCGCCAAAGGATTTTTTTCCTCGTAATCTCTACTTGTTTTCATTTATCTGTTTTTTAAAATAATTTCATTTTTCAATTTTATTGAGACCTGTACAATTTTTTTCCGTAATATATGAGGAAAAAATGTAAATTAATCTTTCGTGTGTCTTTATATATATATTTGTGTGTGTGTGTGTGTGCGCGTGTGTAAAAAGGTGATTTTGAAGAGTTCTACACACACTCACACAAACACATAGAGAGACAAAGCAGAAGACAGATGAAGAGGCACATTTACGGAAATCTGTGGGCGCACGTGTATATGTATACGTCGTGGCGCACCTCATTACGAAATTGCCATATGTCACGCTTACGTGTAAAGTGTATCGGTCATTCGATGCTATACGAGTTCTCAGGGGCACTGACTCCCGCTTCTTGCCGCAGTTACACCAGCAGATTATGTAAGCTAACAAGGAGAGAAAGAGAGAGAGAGAGAGAGAGAGAGAGAGAGAGAGAGAGAGAGAGAGGGAGAATGAGACTGCGCGCGAGAGAATCCGCTGGTCACGTGCTTGCACCTTGCAATCCGGCGCATCCATGCAGGCGTATCGTATACCCACGGCTGTCGAGACACTCGATCTAGTTGCCGTTTTTTCGTCAAATATTGCGCATGGATGTAATAGGAAAGAGATTAGAGAAATATAAAAATGATTATTATCACTATTAATTGGTCTGAAAAATTATTAACTAGTCTTAATTAATTAGTCTGAATAATTAGTAACTGGTCTGAGAAACGTGACATGTTATTATTACGGTTTGAATTGAAGCACGGAGAAAGGTAACGAATTGTTCCTAGGAAAGAGAATAGCGAAATATAAAAATTATTATTATCATTATTAATTAGTGTGAATAATTGTTAACTAGCCGTAATTAATTAGTCTGAGTAATGAGTAACTGGTTGGAGTAAAGTGACGTATTATTATTACGGTTCGAATTAAATCGTCGTAATAAAAACGATTTTTTGTTCAGTGGTTGAGGAAAAAAAAACGTCTCTAGCCGAGCGAATTTATGAGCAGTTAGTGCGTGGAAAAATTGAAGAAATATTTTTCGTGAAATCGGCGATTGTACGCGTACATTTTTTGAGAAATCGAAAGGCTTGAGGGCCAGTTAAACTGTTTGAGAAGGAAAAAAATCATGCAGCGGTAATCGATTGAAGAAATGACAAAAACTCGTTTTCGAACCTCGACCTTTGCAGGCTTGACCAAATAAAGTTGACGTAGAGATTAAATTCTCATTCAGTAGTCCAGTCAAAAGTGGCCAAAGTCGAAAATTTTTGCGACCGCTTAGTGAAACACGTATTCCTATGTTAATCGACCCGGGGAATCTGAATTTCTAGGAATATTAACTATTAACAGTGAAGAAAAGGGTTAAATACCGAAAAATATGCATTATTTCGAGAACGAAGAGGAAATCGCAAAAAAGTTTCGAACAAAAGTTGTAGAGGGGAAGATTTTACCCCATAGGTGTATATGATGTTTTTTCTCTATCTCCAATAGTTTAGCCGTAAAATTGAAAAACAAATTCACACCAATACTATCACCGCGCGAGGCACACGGACGTGACAAAATCGAGAGGTATGAGCATCGCTGGGACGTCCTCTCTCTCTCGCTCTCGCACGGCCGCTACCGCGCTTCGTTCGGGGGTCCCCGACGTTCGATCGGGTATTTTCGGCAGCCCATAGGTACGTCCGCGGCTTCCCCTCTTGACGGCACAGTAGGCCTATTCTGTAACTCGTTATAACTCGGTAACGACAGTTTTCGTTATCGTTAGCTTGCGACAGCCAAACGCATGCACGTTCAAAGACGAAAGGGGGCCTCTTATTGGCTGTCGCTAGCGAACGATAACGAAAACTGTCGTTACCGAGACATAACGAGTTACAGAATAGGCCTCCTGTAGGCCTATTCTGTAACTCGTTATAACCCGGTAACGACAGTTTTCGTTATCGTTAGCTTCCGACAGCCAATTGTATGCACGTTCGAAGACGAAAGGGGGCCTCTTATTGGCTGTCGCTAGCTAACGATAACGAAAACTGTCGTTACCAAGTTATAACGAGTTACAGAATAGGCCTACAGCGCGCCAACCGGCAGCTTGGCTCGAGAGTCGCCGGGACCAATCAGGTGTTTTCGCGGGAGTTAGATAGGACATTTAAAAAGACAAATCCGTTACCTGCTAATATTTCGTACACTGAAATAAAAAGCGCGAGAATAGAGCATTTCGTTGAAACGATGTACAGAAAAGTACCTTTTTTAAAGGGCAAGCTGTATTATTGGAAACGCCTATATGGAAAGGATGGTTATGAGAAATTTTGTTTAATAATGATTTTAACATAATTTGTTTTCTTTGTGTATAAAGTTTTTAATACAGTAAAGACATAAGATTGAATGATAGAAATTCTAAATTCTAATATTGATAATATAATTTGTGTTAAAATGATAACGTATCATAAAATTATTATTAATGAAATAGCTGATTCTTTTATTAAAGTTAAAAGTAAATATCCTGCAAATATATTTGCTGTTCATCGAATTTATCAAGTTAAAGGACAAATAATATTTCTAGTTGTTTCAATTAAAACTATAAAAGGTATTAAAAGAAAGGGGGTCTTTTGGGGGATTACATGCGCAAATGCAAAGTTTGTATTGTTTAATGAAAGGAAAATTATTAAACTAAAACAAAATGGGAGGGAAATATCAATTGAAAAAATTAAATGTCTTGAACTTGTAAAAATATATGGGACTTGTGAAAAAATATATAAAACTATTTCTTAAAATTAATATAAATAAAATAGTCAAATCAATTATATCAAAACAAATAAATTTGTTCATTAACTAATTTTTAATTCTTTGAATAAAGTTATTGAAACAAATTTTTTTTAATTAATCGAGAATCAACTATTCGGAATAATATTTGAATAATAACAAAATTTGAATAGAATAAATTCAATTTAAATCAACCATTGAATTGGTACTAGAATAAAAAAAAGAAAATAAATTTCTTATCATTTTACGATACATTTTTTCTAATTTTTATTATTATACGAATTAATATGTTTTTCAATCTAAATAAAATTATATTCAAAGTTAATCAATTGTATAGTGATACTTGTGGAATATAGAAAATATTAATTTTAATGATTCAAAAATTACATTTTAATGTTATATTTTAACTCATTTCTTTCATTAGAGGTAATTTTAATTACTATATATTGATTTAAGAGATCATAACTTTAAATTCAGTTATCCAATGAAAATGGATAAGAAATTCATTGTATAAAATTTTCATGATTAGTTCTTTCAATTGCAATAGGTATAAATCTATGAGTTATACCACGCATTCATTTTCACACCTAATGATGGAACAGTTCAGGAATGAATTACATCGGAAGAATTAATTAATATACGAATTTGATTTTTATTTGGAATAATTATATTATTATCAATATCTAATAAACGGAAATTATTTATGTTCATATTATTATTTTTAATTATAAATAAATGAAATTTAATTTTATTGAAATCTGAATATTCATAAGATCAGTAACATTGATATCCAATAGATTTAATTGTTAGAGTTGAAATATAAATTTAATCTGTTAAATATAAAACGTTGAATGCAGGAATTGCTAGATAAATTGAAATTAATATCGGAATTAATGTTCAAACAATTTCAATATTTTGATTTTGTTAAATACACTTATTACAGTAGAACCTCGATTATCCGAACCTCGATCATCCGAACCCTCAATTATCCGAACGATGATTTAGTTTATCCGAACGCTCAATTATCCGAAAGTTGGCGCGAAAGATACATTCTTGCTCGCTGCCACCGCCGTGAGCAACAATGAGCAACCCAACGCAACTTCTCCTTCTCAAACGGCTGCGAGACTAAGCCGCTCAAAAACGCGTTACAGCCGTTCGTCACTGAAAAAAGAACGATTTTATTTTTTAAAAAATATTAAAAAAAGCATTCGACTTTTTTCAGGTGTTTAAAATACATATATATTTCAACGTTAATATGTATGTCAAATTTTTATATATATGTATGTACTATTTTTATATAAAAAGGTGTTGTTTATGATCTCGTCCCAAAAAACCCACGTTTCGATTATCCGAACTAGTCTCGGTCCCAATTGGTTCGGATAATCGAGTTTCTTCTGTATTCAAATTATTAATGAATGAGGAAAAAATAATATGAATTATTATAATCGTAATTAGCAGCAACATTATTAATAAATGATCATAAATGTGTTTTAAGTTTTCTGTAAATTGTGAATTAGCATCTTGTATATTAATTATGAATTAGGTAGAAATTGCATTAATTTAGCGTGAATTAATTATGATATATTAAAGCAGTTTAATTAAATCTATGATTTAATGGGGGGTAAAATATTCTTAATCATTCAATTGAAGAAATGGTATACATTGAAAAAAGATTTAATAGTTGAGGTGATATTCGTTCTCATATTAGAAAAAGAAAATATATAATTTTTAATATTGAAATTAAAGATCCTATAAAAGAAAAAATATTTTAAGTTATATATGAATCAGGATAATTAGAATATCGTCGAGGTATTCCATTTAGACCCAAAAATAGATGGGGGAAAAAGTTAAATTAATTCGAAAAACATTCTGTACAATTGAATTTTTAATAATTTTTTATGTAATCTTAGGCCGTTTATTAATGGATATCGATAAATAAAAACTCCGATAATAGCAAATACAGCTCCCAGAGATAATACATAATGAAAATGAGGTACTACATAATAAGTATCATGTTAAGTAATATCACTTGGTGAATTACCTAGAATTACTCCAGTTAATCCTCCAATTACAAATAAGAATACAAATCCTAATCTTCAAAGGTTTGAAGGATTAAATTTTATTTTTGATCCATGGATGGTAGCTAATCATCTAAAGACTTTAATTCCTGTAGGGATTGCAATCATTATAGTTGCTAACGTGTAATAAGCTCATCTATGTCAATTGTACATATATGATGGGATCATACAATGAATTCTAAAAAGCGAATAGCTAATATTGCATAAATTATACGAATAGAACAAAAAGTTCCTTATTTTTCCATTTTGGTAAAAAATTATATGGGAAACCAAATATGGGAAATTATATGGTATAACCAAATCCTGGTAAAATTAAAATATAAATTTCACGATGTCCATAATATCAAAATAAATGTTGGGATAGAGATGGATCTCCTCCACCTGATGGATTAAAAATTGTATTTAAATGTCGGTCTGTTAAAAGTAAAGTGACCCCTGCTAATATAGAAACAGCTCATAATAATAAAGTTGTTGTAATTAATATTAATCATGAAAAAAAAACCCGATGAGTTGGTCTGGTGGTTAGCGTTGCGGACCAGCGGATCGGGAGGTCGCGGGCTCGAATCCCAGTCGCGTACTTTCGTCAGGAAATGTTTTTCTTCGACATTTTCTCGGCAAAAGACTAGTTCCGACACTGGGAGGCGAACTTGGGACCGACTGTATCGGTATAGGTTTTCGGCAGTTTCCCTATGCCCATGACTGGCGAAAACATGAGATATGCATGGTGAATACGATACGGACGAGGAAGTCGGCTGTGGACGCAAGGGGGGGATGATGGAGACAAAGAACAAGTGTAGAGCGGTGGACATATGAGTAGTGGAGCCTTGTAAAAAGCCCAAAAGGCTGTGCAAGTAAAACTTGAAAAAAATATTTTAATCATGAAAATACAATAATTTGTTGAAAAAAATATATTAATCATGAAAATACAATAATTTGTTCAAAAATAACATTTAACAAATAACAATATAACATTTTTTATATTTATGATTGTGGTAATAAAATTAATTGCTCCTATAATTGAGGATAATCCTGCGAGATAAGAGAGAAAATTGCTATATCTAATGATCTTCCTTCATGATATAAATTTAATGAAATAGGTTTCTTATAATTAATCAATTAATAGAAGGATGTAAAAGTCAAAATCGCAAATAATTTATGCGTGGCAATGATATATCTGGGGCTGCTAATATTAAGGGAATTATACAATTCCCAAATCCTCCAATTATAATAGGTATAACTATAAAAAATATGATGAATGCATGACGTGTGATGATGGATTTATATAATTGATAATTATTAATGAAGTAACCAAGATTACCGAATTCTATACGAATTGATAAACTTAATGAAGATCCTATTAAACCAGATAATTTTCCCAAAATAAAATAACGAATTCCGATATCATTATGATTAGTAGAAAAAAAAACATTTTCGAATGACTTTTTAGTTAAAAAAAATTATTGTAAATTTAAAGATATATTAGTTATAAAATTTTAAGTAATGTGTCCGACTTAAGTAGTAAATTGTAAATTCATTTGAACGATTAATTCTTTACTATAACATTATCAAGATTTAAAAGTAAATTTTTATTCTTATTTTGAAGATTAATAGTTTTTTTAACTTAAAATGTAAAATAATTCAATTATTTAACATTCATAAATGTAATGAACTGATAAATAAAATTATGAATAAATTATTTATATTATTAATATTAAAACTTTATAATATAGATTAATTTTTAAGATAATTTTTTCATAAGCCTAAAGAAAGAATAATACGTGTGTAAAATAAAAATAAGATTGATATAATTATTGAAATTAATAAGATAACAAATGTAATTTATTGTTAATTAAAATATTAATTGAAGATCAGGAAAATAAAAAGGGGTTGGGGCCACGGCTTAATTTTTACTCCTGATCATAAATAAAAAATTCATATTTTGGTATAGCAATGTTTAATTGATATATATAATTAACAAATTGATATACAGCGGTATTTCTAGAATTCCTATCCCTCATTTTATGGTTCAGTCTGTGCCGAAGAGCCGGGGAGCTGTCAGGTGAAAAACTCAGTCCCGATGGATTTCGTGCGAAAGGAAAAATAGCCGGTAGCGGAGTCTTCACAATCCGACAGCTTAGCTATATATACTAGGCTGCCGAAGATACCCGTTCGACTTTCGGAGACCGTCGGCCCAAGCACGTGCAGCGCGCCGGCAAGAGAGTAAGGGGCGGTTAGGTACCAGTGGTCTTCAATCTCCTCGATTTCGTCACGCGCGCGTTTATAGTATTGGTGCGAATTGGTTTTTCTTTATTTACGGCTAAACTATTGGAGATAGAGAAAAGAATCGTATACACCTACAAGGTAAAATCTTCCATTCTACAACTTTTGTTCGAAACTTTTTTGCGATTTCCTCTTCGTTCTCGAAATAATGCATATTTTTCGGTTTTTAACCCTTTTCTTCACTGTTAATAGTTAAAATTCCTAGAAATTCGGATTGCCCGGGTCGATTAACATAGGAATACATGTTTCGCTAAGCGGTCGCAAAAATTTTCGACTTTGGCCACTTTTGACTGGACTACAGGCCCCGGTAGAGGCGAATAAATTGAGATTAAGGCCGGAGCCTGAATTAAAAGGTCCAAAAAAAAACGTTTTTTCGGGAATTTTTTTAGAAGGGAAAAACAACTGTGCCCAGCAAACATTGAGGTATCTTTTCATGTATATTTGACATGTATAAAAAAATTGCGACATGAAACAGCTCGTAATTCTTGACTGAAACAAGAACCCCAATAAAATGTTCAATTGGCATATATTTCTCTTCTGGGTGAACTAAGAAAAAGCTGAAAAAATCGGGAAATTATAATTTTTCTCAGGTTTGAAAAAAAAATGTGTTTAAAAAACCACTTTACCATGCTATAAAAATGATGTGAAAATTCTTTTTCAACGACTTCTTTAGTTCACTTAGACGATATTTTTATACTGAAGAAAATAAACTTCGGTTTGATTCAATAGGTCGTTTAGTTTTTTTGCTATCACGCCCTCCAATGTGGAAAAATCGTGAAAACTAGAGAAAACGCGCTTTAAAGTTTTCAATTTGCCTCTGTAACTTTGTAAATATATTCGTGGATAGTTTATCTATCGATTTGAGCATTAAAAAAAACGATTTTTCGGACCTTCTAATTCAGGCTCCGGCCTTAAATAGATGCAGAGAATAAGCCGTTCTCTGACTAAGAAACTACTGACAGTAAAGATATGAAATATTGTAACTCGTGTTGAGTGACGAACCATTCCACATTAGTTTGAAAATGTCACGCAACGTTCTCGGAAAGCTGATGTCGGGGATGATTTTGTTACCAAGCGAGAAAATGAAATATTATCCAATACGAGTTTGACGGCACGTGTATGGAAAGCGGAAAATAAAGTTTCCTTATCGCTTCAACCCGTAATCGAATCTTACGTATCACTCGATAGCGAGCACGATCATCGAGCTATCGAAGAAAAAAAAACAATTCAGACAAATAAATGTTGTTTTTACGGTGTTGGCGATATATTTTGTAAAAATGGGTTAGTTTATTGTAAAACTTGATAGGCGATAAGCAAGCGACGCAAATACTAACTCGAATGTTCCTCTATACTGCGTCATAGAGCGATACTTTTCTCAAGAAAATTTCGTACACCAGCTGCTCGGAGGCTTGCTTGCATATTTTTGCTCAGTCGGGTTTGTAAACCCATCGGTGATAGTCGAACGTTCACGATAACTTGCCTGGGCTCCCCCCCCCCCCCCACCCCAGCTCCACTCTCGATCAGCCAATTGTCGAAATATGTAGAAACTATACAGCACGGAGTTGAATGGATTTAATTAAATAGATGATAAAATACAGAAGTGAAAAAAACGAGTTTGACAAAAGAAACGTTATCGTAATTTTGGTGTTTTTTCGGCGCGTTCGTACGTAAAATCGCTGATTCATTCGAGCGTGTTGAAACGGCAAACGAGGGTCGCGTAGTTTGGTCGATTTTAGAAGTTTATTCGATCGCCGGTGTTCTCGTAACGTGGCTTCATACTTAATTATTTTCCGTGGTGTGGCAGCTGCGACCTTTTCGTCGCTTTAAGCGGAAAAAAGAGTATTTCAGCAGTAATTGCTGATTAATATGTTCACGGGCAAGGCGCACGATAATAACGGTGAATTTACAGAGTTTGATGAGCTTACGAGCCAAAATACTTAATTCATTTTGTTCCAACAGAATCTTAGCCTTGAAAATCTATCTCTATGTAAACCGAATTACTTTTACCGCAATCTCAAAAATGCTTATCAATCTATTTTACGTCATTGAGGCGGAGCCGGAATTAGAAGGTCCAAGAAAGTGTTTTTTTTTCGGGATTTTTTTTAGAAGGGAAAAAAACAAGTGAGCCCAGTACACATTGAAGCATCTTTTCGTGCATATATGAAATATATTTTTAACAATTTCAACATGAAACAATGAAAGTTTTGCCACTGCAGTCCCCAATCAGCGGGAAAGATGCAGCTCGTAATTCTTGACTGAAACAAAAAATCCAATAAAATGTTCAATTGTCACATATTTTTCTTCTGGGTACATTGAAGGAAAAGCTAAAAAAATCGTGAAATTATAACTTTTCTTAGGTTTGAAAAAAGAAATTATTAAAAAACCCTTTAACGTGCTATAAAAATTATTTAAAAAGACTTTTTCAACGACTTTCTTAGTTTACTTAGAGGACATTTTCATACTGAATAAAATAAACTTTGGTTTGATTCAATAGGTCATTTAGTTTTTTCGCTATCACGCCCGCCAATTTGGAAAAATCGTGGAAATGAAAACTGGAGAAAACGCGCTTCAAAGTTTTCAATAGGAGGAAATATCAATATCAAATATCAATCGCTTCTCTGCTTTTGACCTTGTATCTTCGAAAATATTTACAACTAGCCTCTGTAACTTTGTAAATATATTCTTGGATAGTTTATCTATCGATTTGAGCAATTTAAAAAATAACGATTTTTCGGACCTTCTAATTCAGGCTCCGGCCTTAACTCGTCATTTGCAAGTTCAACTAGGAACTTTAGCCTTTAAAGAATTAAACTAAACACTCAGCAAACGAATTATTTCGCAAGTTATTGACTTTTTTCTATCAATGGAAATTTCCATTTTTCGAATAAATGCATAAAGACACATTGTCTTCTCGGGATTGTTACATTTTCAAAATACTCGGTGGAATGTTTTCCGAATGAATTTCCCGGGACGAAACTATTGTTAATCATTACGTGCACAGTTCGCCACGAGCGTATTGGTTGTCAAGGCTGCACGTTGCCTTAAGAGGCATCGTTAAACCCGATAAGGAGAATTTTCAGCCCCGCATTCGTTCCGTCTTGGTATCTTTCTGCGGCAAATGCATATTCACATAAATGACTATTTTTTCGCCGAAGAATTCAGAAAAAAAACACCAATACATGTTTTTTTTTCCCCCTGTAGCTACTAAGCAAATCTTAAGACGTCAAAGTTAAAGCGTGCTTTTCTTTGTCTTGCAGAGAACGGTCCCACCGTTGGGGTTCAACCCACAATCGTCAAAGCACCAAAAGACAGGAGAAAATTTAATCAACGGGTAAGTTTGCCCTATCTACATTTCGAAAATGTTTAACGAACAACGAGTATTTCACGAGCGCTTCGAAATGGAAAAAAAAAGCCTCGAATTAATTTATTCTGAAGCGAGAAACGAATGACTTTTATTTTTTAGGCCAGCGACTTCACGGATATTGGAGACTGGCCGTCTTTGGGGGCTCAAGGCGAGGTAAGCCCCCTTCGATATTTACCTTCCTTTCGCTCCGTGCATTCTTTCGCCTCTTTCCTCACTCTCATTTTCTCTCTCGTGAGAGTCGACATTTCTGCATTTTACATAAGGATGTGTTTGAATTAATTGTCCAATGGACTTTGAACTTGTAGATACGCAAAAACTAGAGCCCGCAGTGTTAAACCAAATGCAGTACTGTGGGTGTAGAATTTTTGCCAAATTAATCGCAAACACGATAATGCTCGGACGTTGTGTCAATTGCAGCGTCCTGCGATTGTGTTTGTACATTTTCGGTATCTCATTTTTCAACTAGGCTCGAGTGTTTGATCGTTGAATGTTGAAGGTCTATTGGTCTTTTTAGACAGGTTATATCCTGTGAAAATTCATCTTCGTTATATAGTTTTTCGTCCAAAATCGTGTATGGCGCTGACATTTAAAAATCAATAGCCAAAAATATGTCTGCGGGAGACATTAGCAGTGGCGGAATGTACAATTCTTCATAAGAAACGGCGCTAAAGGATCTAGATCTTTTTCTCTCAATAACGAAGTAGAAAAAATTGTCAAAACTTCTAACTCGGACTTTCATTGGACATATTTACGTCTCAAAAAGTTAGTATGCTCTAACAGTCGTCGGTGAAACACTCGGACCTCCTCACAACCAATAATTGTCTATAAAAACGTTTAAGGCGGAGTCTGAATTAGACGGTCCAAAAAAGTGTTTTTCGGGTTTTTTTTAAGAAGGGAAAAAACAAGTGAACTCAGTAAACATTGAGGTATCTTTTCATGTATATTTGAAATGTATAAACAAAATGTTTCAAAATGAAACAATAACTGACTGCAGATATATCAGCTCATTCCATGTGCGTCTTGCCACTGCAGTCCCCAATCGGCGGGAAGATGCAGCTGGTAATTCTTGACTGAAACAAAAAAACCAATAAAATGTTTAATTGCCATATATTTTTCTTCTGGGTGAATTAAGAAAAAGTTGAAAAAATCGTGAAAATATAAATTTTTTTAAGTTTGAAAAAAAATGTGTTAAAAAACACTTTAACGTGCTATCAAAATAATTCTAAAAAAACCTTTTCAACGACTTTTTTAATTCACTTGGACGAGATTTTCATACTGAAGAAAACAAAAACATTGTATTGATTCAATAGGTCGTTTAGTTTTTTATCACGCCCACCAATTTGGAAAAATCGTGAAAATAAAAACAGAGAAAACGCGCTTCAAAATTTTCAATAGGAGGCAATATCAATATCAATTATCAATCGCTTCTCTGCTTTTGGCCTTGTATCTTCGAAAATATTGACAATTGGCCTCTGTAACTTTGTAAATATATCCTTGGATAGTTTATCGATTTAAGCAATTAAAAAAAACACGATTTTTCGTACCTTCTAATTCAGGCTCCGACCTTAATCAATTATTTTCAAAGTATACAAAATCTAATATTGTTTTTTCGAGTTATCTTAAATTTTTTGTAGACACTGATCGATAGTATAAACTATCGTGAAAATAAAAACTGCATAAAATACATATTCAACAAACATACCATTCAAATACGAATGATTAAAAAATGATACACAAAAAAACTATTGGTAATAATAAGGTTATTAATAGCTATTTGTTTTTAGTAACACAGAAAATAAAAAGCGCACAATTTTTTTGCAGTTTCTGCAGACCAGTGATTAATGCCTATTGTTTGAATTCAATGTGACCAGAATAAAAAACCCGCGGCTCCAGCACCGAAGCAAAATGGCGTCGTCGAACAGTGCAACTCGAGGGACACGAGTACACCGACGAACGTCGAAGTCAAGGGAAAGGAAAACAAAGAGCAAAATCACTGCCAGGATGATAGTGACGAACATACGGATGGCACCGACAAAAGAAAGAAAATTAACAAACAAAAATGGGTACCCTTGGAAATCGATTTGGCCAAGAGCAGAGGAAAACGTGAACGTTCGCCCAAATATCACGGACCCAGAGAGAAAAACGGAGAAAGTGAGAAATTAGCAATTACATAGAAATGTGTGTATGTATGGCTGTATGTATACATGTGTGTGTCGTGTCAATAAGGAAAGTGCGTGTGTCACGAAAAGAGTTATCAAAAATCTACATGTGTTTCACGAGCACTTAAACGGTAACAAATTTCATAATCGACTATGCGGTTCATTATGTACACTGTAAAAAAAATCTGTATTAAAATTAATATAAAAGTGTAGGAAGTCTTTTTACAGATACCGTTTATGAATTTTAATATTGTCATTTGAAAATCAATGGGCTGCTTTTCGAATGTCTAATAATCGTTCAGTAATATCGCAACACTTAAGTACTGGAAAAATCATATACGTATCGCAAGGTATCTATTGTGAGCGTATTAAAATTAATACGCACAGATTGCATTTTTTAATTAAAAAAAAAGTAAAATTGGCATAGAAAAGTGTATTAATTTTACGGTGCGTATTAAAATTAATATAAAAGTGTAGGAAGTCTTTTTACAGATACCGTTTATGAATTTTAATATTGTCATTTGAAAATCAATGGGCTGCTTTTCGAATGTCTAATAATCGTTCAGTAATATCGCAACACTTAAGTACTGGAAAAATCATATACGTATCGCAAGGTATCTATTGTGAGCGTATTAAAATTAATACGCACAGATTGCATTTTTTAATTAAAAAAAAAGTAAAATTGGCATAGAAAAGTGTATTAATTTTACGGTATTAGGTTAGTATAATTGTTATTATTTACTTTCTGCGATAAAAATTAATGCGAATCGATTTGGGTTTTTAATTAGACTTGCTGCTTTTGTTCGGTGTTAATTTCTCGCGTTTATTCCTATCCTACCCCTTCATTGTGACCGTTACCCCTCTACTTTCCCCTGTTCTCCTTGCGGCCGCAGGCACTCCCCCCCGCCACTCTGTATTATATTCATCATGACTACAATCGTATTTCTAACTTAGTTGTATTTTCGCCGTGAAATGCCGAAGAAAAACATTTCACGACGAAATGTACGCGACTAGGATTCGAACCCGGGATCTTCCGTCCGCTGGTTCAGTGGCGAGCACGCTAACCACTAGACCATCGCAGCGGGTGTTAATCACTTACTTTAGATTTGGTGTTACTCGATACGTTTTTTTATGATTTGATTTAACATGCTGACCAAAGCACGAATTTGAAGTTTTCTGCACTGAATTATATATTAAATCAGACTATCCGAATAAACACATACTAACAAGGAGAAGGCAGAGCCTGGATGTCGCGAATTGGTTTCTCCTTTCGCGTGGTGAAAGTTGAAGACCTCTGAATTAACGTCGTTTTTTATTTTTGTTCTAATAGGCCTTAGTTGCTGAGATAGCGCGATTTGAAAATTTGGGAGTTTCGGATGGAGCCAAGCAGGTTTCGGCTGGCGCGTAGAGTACGTTGAGCGTTAATGCTTGACACAAGAGCGGCCGTAGCTAATACGGTAAGACGACGGGTTGGCACTTGAAAAGTCACGGTTCGCGTCCCCGTCCTTTTTTTAATTCAATTTTTATTTTATTTTATAATCTCTCATGACTGCATGTGCAGGTAAATAAGAAAATTCGAAAATATGTATTACTAGTTTTATTTATCTATTATATTAAAATAATTAATGTGGTTGCGGTGGTATTGCGTTCATCTTATGTTCGTGGTGTCGTAAGCCTTTGTGCTTCCCTTGCTTTTACGATGGTTTCCTCCCTCCAATTTGTCAGCATACCGATCTGATAGAAGAACAATCAGAATAATTACCTGCCGCGAAATTTGCAAGTGTGAATTAGATTAATTATTTATTTTTTATACCATATTATTTTGCTTTGTAATTGTGACTTGATTATTAGATTAATTATTTGTTATACAATATTATTTTGCTATGTAATTGTGACTTCATTTTTGGATTAATTATTTTAATATAATAGATAAATAAAACTAGTAATACATATTTTCGAATTTTCTTATTTATCTGCACATGCAAAGTCTTAAAAGAGATTAGAAAGAAAAAAAATTGAATTAAAAAAAAAGCACGGGGACGCGAACCATGAACTTTCAGTGCCAGTCCGTCGTATTACCGTACTAGCTACGGCCGCTCTTGTCTCAAGTATCAACGCTCAACGTACTCTACGCGCGAGCCGAAACCGGCTTGGCTCCGTCCGAAATTCCCAAATTTTCAAATCGCGATATCTCAGCAACTAAGGCCTATTGGAACAAAAATAAAAAAACGACGTTAATTCGGAGGTCTTCAACTTTCACCCCGCGAAAGGAGAACCCGATTCGCGAGATCCAGGCTCAGCAGTCTCGTTGTAAATCAGAAAATGTACGTGCCTTCGTATTGTAAATGTCCTATTCATTTCTAAATATTCTCCAGTCTATCAGAATCTACATTGTATATATTCAAAACGCTTGTTGTATTTTTCAACTAAGAATATTCATTTTTCTATTAGATGCCTTGAAAAATTGTAGATATTGTATTAATATTCAATTCGTACGTATTACGAAATGTAAAACCGTATGAAATGTAGGTCCGGTATTGAATTTTACAACACTAAAGCCTAAATATTCATTCATATACTAAGTTTTGAAATTTCATTTGCCATAGTATTGTAAAAGTATTTTAAATTTTATATTTTTTTAAACAGTTTTTTGTAATATTCAATGTACAAGGTATTGTACTTTTCAACAGAATGAAGTTAAAAATAATAGTCATATTGTGATTTTAAAACTTTTTGTGTAAATATGGAAATCATATACGTTTGTTGCATGAATCAAACAAATATTTGTATGATTATGATGCGCGTTGAAAAACTCATACGCAGCATACTAATATTCAATGTCCCACATATTAAAATGTATACGCATCTATGAAAATTCATTTCCATTACTGAAGTGCGAATTTGCGTTTCATATTCCGAGTTTAGAAATTTTCAATTGTAAAAGTATAGTAAATTTAATGACTTTTTTTACAGTGTAACTCATAATTATACGGTAAAATTGATCAGTCGCGTATTTCAGAAGAATAGCATGTGGAACATACATGTAAAAAAACGTATGGAATATTTAGAAAGAATATACGACACGCGCATCTATCCATATCTTGATGGCAAAAACAAAATTTTAGCAAAACGCCGCCTTTTCATATTTCTAGGCACAAACGACCAAAAATAGCCCTTCTAGCTTGGGCACGAACAACTTTGAATACGTTGACTCGTAGTGTCGCGTCATGGCGATCCGAAAGTGAAAAGTGTCCAAACGAAATGATGAATATGTGTTTTTTGTCTTCTTTTCCCGACTGAGGAACCGTGAAGATTAACATAATCTGACGTTATTTCAAAGACTCTTTTCCGATCACGCTGAAGGACATCGGTCGGTTTTGAAACATAGAAAATGTCGATATTCGCTATTTTGAGAACAAGCACGATTACGAACGCGTTCAAAATAGGGTATTTTACTCTATGTAAGAAAAATACTAAGAATGTATAAATGAGATAGTTTTTGCGATAAGCAATCGAATAATGTTGGTTTCAATTTGTAAAAACACAAAATATATTTTGTAATTTATTTAAAAAAAACTTTCTATCTGTTCAATGGACATGCGAAACGGTAGCCGTCATAATTGATTCCGACGTGACGTCATTGACATAGTAAACAAAGAAAGCGCTAGACGTACTACTCTCTAACCTGTGAAAGAAAGCGTCAACAACTATATATTCTCGTTTGTCATAGTTAATTGCAAATTTTTAAATAGTTATCTGTACTTAAAAAAAGAACAAATGAGTTTTTTTTCAGACTATGACTTTGAATCTCTTCTCGCAAGTTTTAACCAAGTCTTCCTCATATTTATATCAATTGGCATTTTAATTCACAACTTCCCCGGTGTTTTACACTAGTATTCTTACATTTAGGAACAACACGCCAATGATAGAGATTGTAACTCACTTTTAACCAAAAATATTTACGTATTCACAATTGGTGCAGCGTCGATGTTTACTATGCAAGTGACGTCACGAACCGAAGCAGCATGGTGGCTATCGTTTTCGCGTGGAAATTTGAAGTGGGAAATTTAAATGCACTTTTGTGGCACTTATTTCAAAAATAGAAATAAATTTTTTAGTAGTTTATCACCATCAAAGGATCAAATTAAGGCACCGTGCAAAAAGGGTGTAATACCCATTAGAAAAATTCATACCAGGCAATTCAACAACGGATTGCTATTCAAGCTTTTAAATTTCTTCATTTTTAATATTGAGAAGAATTTTTGCGTGCATATATCGATTGTAGATTACTGATGAGGATTCTACAAAACATTGAAGTGTATTAGTCAGCCTAAAGCTACCAAAAAAATGGAGTTAATCGAAAAAAAAATGTATTGCTTTCCAAGTATGCAAACGTTATGACAAGACCGATACCTGCGTAAATAAAAACTTTAACCAACAATTCGGACTCCAATTGTCGGCAATGATTTATTATTTGAAAAGTCAACATTTCTTCAGCTAGAATCTGCATTTTTCGTCTTTTGCACCTTTACTTGCAACATCGATTGACGATCTATTCGTTGTAATCCAGATGAGGAAAATTGGCGCGAAAGGGATTACGACAGACAGGGCTACAGCACGAGGGGCCGTGGTGGTCGAGGTTTTCGAGGAAGGGGCGGACGAGGTCGTGGCGCCGCACGCGGTGGTTTCCGCCACAGACACGATCTGGAATATCAGGACTATCCAGCGGACTTCACACCGGTAACGAATTTCAGAATACACGCAAAAATTCTATAATCGAACAGTGAAATAAATGTGACGACAAATCAAGGGTTTTTCGATAATACCATGAGGAAGCCAATAGAAAGTAGAACTGATGTGAAAAAAAAGAACGAATTCTATGCAAATTGAAGTTGAGAGCGAAAAAAAAGATTGTTCGATTAACCTTGTTTCAGATGAACAAATATGGACAAGCCGATTCGTCGTACATGATGCCTTATATGGGAACGTTTTATTACAATAATCAAAACTTCGTAAATCTCGACACGATAACCCTGAAGGAGTACATCAAGAAGCAAATGTGAGTTTTGATCCCAAATGTTCGTCATTCAGGCAATTCTCATATGGGCGATCTATTCGGAGAAATGTTGATATCTTCGATAACAAAATAATGGCAAACATTTCATTGAAAATGTGCATTTTCGTGTGTTCGTAACAGAGAGTACTACTTCAGCGAGGAAAATCTTCTGCGTGATTTTTTTCTTCGTCGCAAAATGGACAATCAGGGCTTCTTGCCGATAACGCTAATCGCCTCGTTCCACCGAATTCAAGCGCTCACGACTGACGTCGGTCTCGTGATCGAGTCCATTTTGGAATCCGATAAATTGGAGATGGTCGATGGTTTTAAGGTTAGCTTCGACGAAATAACGTTTTGGTTTCTCTTTCTTTTAACTTTCATGCCCTCGTTCGACGCACATTAGATTCGAGACGGTTGTTCAATGTTCGATTCGATCAAGCGCCAGAAAATGTGCAAAAGCAAATTATGAGGAGGATTCGCTAACGCCACTAGAGCTCTCAACGAGGCTCGATGTGTGGAGTTTGAAAGTAGGCCTTCTCACAATCGCGTAGATTTTAAGAAATCAAGTACTAAGCATCCGGTCCACAGCGTTTCGCCTGAAAATCAGGCTTATTTAAAAAAATTAATATTGACGGAACAAGATGATTGGAAAATCGTATGGACATTTATTTTTCTCTACATTAACGATGTTTTGTACCAAATTTAATTAAAAACATTATTTAGATATTAAAGTTTAAAGTTAACAGATTATTAGACCAAAGAAGTTATGAAGAATGTCGTGAGGGGCTCGATGGTGTACTTGATTTTGGCCACCCGATTGATCTGAAAGAAAAGAACGATTTTTTTGTATTTCTTTTTTTTTTTAATTCGATTATTTTTCTTGATTTTTCGAGGAAAAATGACATTGTTGATAACTAATTTAAAAAATAGTTGAGAAGAAAAACATCGGTTAAGACTAAGCTAGTATTACACTAAGTAAGTGTACCAAATTTCAAATCAATCTGTGCATTAGATGTCGAGAAATCGTGTACACCGTTTTGAAAAACATAGTTTCGAGAAAAACGCGTTTCAAGTTTCACTAGCAATTCTATCGTTGCAATAATAAGTTTACGTTCAACCTTCCTCTTCAGTTTGAGCTGCCTCAAGCGACGAACGAAAAATTGAAATTTTCACAGTAGTCTAACACCTTAACGGGTTACACCTAGCTCGCGGCCGGAATAAAGAGGTGAATTTTTGTTTGGGTAATGGGTGCAGGTTTTTAACTTTTCTTTTCATAGTAAAGGGTATCATTTCAAGTATCTTTGACAATTTTTTTATTGGGAAATATTTATAAACGACGGAGATACAGTGAATTGCACAGACCGCTGTGCAAAAAAGGTCCTTCGCGGTGACCACCTCTGCTCAGACACAAATCATCTGAAATAAAAAAACCAAATGAATTTAGTTTTTGTACCGAATTATCTAGTCTTTAATGGAAGGATTCAATAAAATAACGATTTTTGAATAAATGATCGCCGATTGAAAGTGATGGTTGAAATTTTGGTGAAAAAAACACTATTTTCCTTGACATAAAAAAGTATGCATTGAAAAAAATCCTTCGATTAAGGACTGCCTTTTGTTATACAGAAAATGTCTGTGAATTTTGGAGCAAATCGGTTTAGTTGTTCTTGAGATATTTTGGTCGCCGATTCTGAAAAAGTCCGAGAAAAACGCTTTTAAAGTTTTAAGTCAGGTATATACGTAGATAAATGTAATATATTACCTCTAAATGGAAGGACTATACAGCAAACCTTCGGCAGAGGTAGCAGCCTCCAAAATTCCAATTTGGTATTGCCAACTAGGTGTAACCCCTTAAGAGGACTGGGAGGGTTGATGTATCCAAAACTGCTTTGCGTTTAATTTTTCGTGCCAAGGTCGCGAAAAAATGTAACACTTTTTTTTCGTAAGTATTTATTATGACTTGAAATAACAACATTTCTGGAGATTTATTCCGAGGTTAATACTATCGGGGCTCCAAAGTAGTGGGAGAAACTATGGCAAATCCGATTTTTCGAGGATTCCAGTTTAATGCATGAAGATTTTTGGAAATTCCAGGTATAGTTCTCCTTAGGCTTTCCTCTATTGATTGCCTATGGAAATTTGAAAATGGACACAAAACTTAGAAAATAGCGTAAAAATAGCGAACATTGTTAAGATATTCGAGTTATTTGTTATTACAAAATTGTGAAAAACTTTTTTTTCAATCAGATGCTCGATATTACTAATTTCTTATAGTGTTTTACAGCTTTTATATAAACTTGACGTCGATTTCTCCGGCGGTTTTAAATACGTCGTGGTAAAACCGGATTTCGCATAGTTTGAGCACCGTTATTTATTTTGGAATGAACCTTCAGAAATTTTCTTACGTCATAATGTTACAATAAATACAGCTGAAAATAAAAAGAGCCTTATACGTAATCGTGGCCTTGTTGTAAACAATAAAACAGCTTTCGATTTTTTAAAGTGCAAACCTTGATATTCCGTCCATTTGAAGGTATCGAGCTGACATTTCTTACACAAATACGCTTAGCGATAAGCATGTTGGTATCAAATTTGTCCAGGCTTCGGTGAAGCGATCCGCGTTTTATACATGTCTCAAATTTTTTGCACTTCAATCCTTTACGGATTGGGATAACTTGCGTGAAATTACAACTATCGAGCCAGAACTTGCCACACAATTCGATACAGGACGCGGATATCATCAGTATTGAGGTTCAAGATGGCTGTTACACATATGGAAAACCGAGAAATTCAGGAAATTTTTTTCCTCCTGGAATAATCAGGGAAGACACAGAATCTTTTTTCATTCTCTAACATTTTTCAAAAAATTACCTTTTGCAAGAATTACGTGAAATGAAACCAACTTGAAAAAAAACTGAAAAGTATAAAGATAAATATTTTTGTATATTTTTAAGATTTATATTATTCTTCATTATATACAAAAAAAAGTTATGTCAGTGCCAAACATCGAAAATTTCAAAAACTAAAAACTAATTTACTTTAAAGCTCTATACATTTGCATTCGATTTGTCTATACATAGCCACACAATTATTATTGTAGATGAGTGTTGATATTTATTTTTTATTTATCGCCACTGGCATAGAAATTTTTGTTTATAATGAAGAACAAGTTCTCCATTTGCTTCCAAGGGGTCTTCTTACTTTATACGCTAAAAAATACTATTTTCATGAATTTTTTTGATAGGTTTATATTATAGATATTGATATAAAAGTTGTTACACTTAATAAATACATTTTAAAAAAATGTATTTAAGTCACTATTTATAGACGAAAGTGGTAGTTAAAAAAAATGTCCTAAAAAAATTGTAGGTCTGCGCTGTTGATGCAATCTCGGGGATGGACAATCCGAAACGAAAAAATTAAACGGTTTTAGATTTAATATATTAATGGCTATAGCGCATATCATACGATTTTTATACATGCAAAAATAACAAAATGACGGACATTTTTCGAGAAAAAACGTGTTTTTTCACCGTTTTTGGCAAAAAAAAGTATATCCTTGATATACGTTATAGCTATAGTTGTAAAGAATATGTGGTTAAAATTTCATAAGGATCGGCTCCTTAGATTCTTAGATTTTATCAACAAGCCGTCGAAAAACTTTTTGAGAAAAACGCGTTTGAAGTTTGTTTAGATTACACAAAATAATTACATAAATACACAAAATAATTTTGTAAAATGTATTTCGAAAGTGTATTTATTAAGTGCAACAACTTTTATACCCATACCTATAATATAAGCCCATTTAAAAATCATGAAAATAGCCTTTTTAGCGTCTAAAATGAGAATACTCCGTAATGTCATTTTTGAAAGTACAGTTTTTAAAATTATTATTCGAATTTCAGTTTGAAAAACAAAATCATATTTTTTGACATAAATGACATTTTCATATATTCGATCTTGAAAAAAATTATGTCATCCAGTTCAGCATAATTTTCCGCTACAAGGATCGAGTTGAGAAATATATTTGATGACGACAAAGTGTTTTCTATTTTACGATAATCGTTCTGGAATATTTGCAAAACTTGTATGGAAAAAACTGGAAAATTCGGGAAATTTCTGAGTCAATAATGCGTACCAACCATGCCTAAAAGAATCGGCAACGGTATTCGGATTGTACAGACCTCCATTTTTTGTTTTTTGTTTTCAAAGAAAGAGCTAACGCGTATCTTGTCTGTCCATTAGGTGAGAACCAAAGTCGATCCATTGAAATGGCCGATACTGGTAGAAACTGCGAATCCCGTGTTCGAACAGTGCGAGCACATGCGCATTCCCGTTGGACCGTCCGAGCTCAGTGCAGGAGTAGGACCAACCGGAAAATTTGAGTTTTGCCCAGCTGCGCGTCCCCTGACGACGATTCCCGTACCTCCGTTGCCGCGAATCTTTCAAACTGTGCCCGCAACAATAATTCCGCAAGTCTTAAGTGGCGCAAGGCTCAGCGAGTCCGAGAGCGTATCCTCGTCGACGGGTGAGAGCCTGAATCCTGATGTGCCGGAATTTGTGCCTATCGTAATGGCATCGAGCAGACTTGCGAGCCAGTCGAGCCTCGATCACAAAGATAATAATCGATCCAAGGAAGAAGAGGACGACAAGAGCGGCCAGCAACGAAATGCGAACGAGGCCGCCTCGGGTTCGAATAATTTTTCCTCGATCCCCGAAAAAGACTCGGAATCCACGATATCCGCTAACAAACGTAACAACCTTCAGGCACAATCGACCGCACAGATCAACGGCGAAGTTGAACCCTCGGCCAACGACGTGTGGAAAGAGGTGCGTGGGTGGATGAAAAGAACAAACTCGCGCGACAAACACAGAAAGTTAAAAACCGAAAGAAAACACGACGACCGCGCTTGGCTTTGTCGTCGTTGGAACTCGATGTAGAACACACGTGTCGTCTAATAATTCGATCGACATTCAACAGGTCAAACGAAGAGTCAAGCAGCCGCCCAAAGACAAATCCGAGGAACGTGGCAGATCCGATCACAAAGGTGAGGAGAGAGAAGAGCTCGACTTCCAATTCGACGAGGAATTGGACACTCCGCCACCTACCGGCCGCCATAACGCCTTCTCCGAATGGTTTGTTATTTGCTTTTATAATTTTAGACCTCTTTTTTTTATACACGGCGGTGAACTTTGCGCCGTTGGAGTGTAATGAAATTGTTTTTTCAATCGTTCAATAGGCTATTTTACTCTATCTAAGAAAAATAATAAGAATGTGTACATAAGGTAGTTTTGGCGATGAGCAATCAAATAATGTTGGTTTTAATTTATAAAAACACAAAATAAATTTTATCATTCATTTTTTTTTAAATACTGTTTCTATCTGCTCAGTGAACATGCGAGATTGACCATGTCATTGAACATGTCATTGACATAGTAAACAAAGAAAGCGGTAGACGTATTAATCTCTAACCTGTGAAAGAAAGCGTCAACTAGATATTCTCGTTTGCCATAGTTAATTGCAAATATTCAAATAGTTATCTGTACTGCCAAAAAGAACAAATGGGTTTTTTTTCGGACTATGACTTTGAATATCTTCTCGCAAGTTTTAACCAAGTCTTCCTCATATTTATATCAATTGGCATTTTATTCCACAAGTTTCCCGGTGTTTTACACTAGTATTCTTACATTTAGGAACAACACACCAATGATAGAGATTGTAACTCACTTTTAAACAAAAATATTTACGTATTCACAATTGGCGTCGATGTTTGCTATGCAAGTGACGTCACGCAGCATGGCGACCAGCGTTTTCGCGCGGAAATTTGGAATTTAGAATTTAAGGCGGGATATACATTTACAACGATCAAAAAATCGATTAATTTTTTTTCTTTCTTTAAACGATAGAATACAGAATATACGATGCAGAATATTTTGCCAAAGTTTCAAAGCGAAATTCGAAAAACTTCAAACGTTGCAGCCCGTCAACGCTGTGTCTCACCGCTCGGAATCGGGGCGGGCGTGGACTTGAAACGCGTTTTTCTCAAAACTGCATTACCGAAATTGGCGTGTAGGATTACTCAAAACCTATTAAGCCGATTGAGTTGAAACTTGGTAGAAATATTGATAATATCGGTACCTTCTACTTGGCGATAATTGTTTTTGAAAAATTGAAAAAAAAAAAAAATACTTTTTTAATCTACATTTTACAGAAATGTTGCGTGAAATGTTGATTTTTTTTGTAAATGCATGCCATTTTCTTAGATTTGCATTTTCATCATTTTAATTACCGTCACATAGAAACTATACATGTTCTAACTGAAAAGATGTTTGAACTTTTTTGCAAATCAAAGTCTACGGGAAGCTAGACTGCACGTCGATTCGCAACTCCCGCGGCGACCTTGCTATAGAACTCTGCCACAGCTCCGTCATTTTGATGATGAATCAATTTTAAAAAACTGTTGTGTATACTTCAATATACTATTAAAGTATACCTAAAGTTTGATAATTGTAGAATAATTATTTCTTAGTTTAAAAAATCCCTCAATATTGCTTGTTTTTTTCCTGTCTAAATGTTATCTCGCCTTAAATGCATTTTTATGGCACTTATCGATTTCATAAAATAGAAATCAAAATTCTAGTAGTTTATTACCACCAAAGGATCGAATTGAAACACCTTTCAAAAAAGGGCGTAATACATTATTTATGCAGCCGGATTTCTGCTATGAAAATCAGTGAATCGGTTTTTAGGATTATTATTGGAGATCTACAATGTCAAGGCTGCAGGAAAATATTTTGGATACCGATGAGAATGAAGAAATGTGAAAATTAACCCTTTGGGGTTCAAAACACCCCACCCACTTTTATTCTCATGCGAAAATGTATTGATGTGTATTCTACAGACGTGTGGCAAGTAAGGGTTAAGGTTGATTTTTGGCTAAATAACCTATATGGTCTTTAGAGTGAACTCCTTAGATGATCTGACAAAATTTCCAAGTACAAATATTCAATAGTTTATTTTTTATAACAATTTTTGTCGTTGGGGTGTGAATCAATCCCAGTGTAGCAAGTACGTGATTCTACAAAAGTGTGAGTAAGGGTTCATAAGTATCTTTGTTGCGTTTCAACTAAGCAAACGTTAACTGTTTATGTTTCTAAAAAAAATTACTTCCGTTGACTTAATTTGTCGTAGGAGGATGCAAATGGACTATTTATTTAAAAAATGGAATATTAGGCCATTTTAAGAATTATTCTATCGAGTAGAAAGTGTGTAAAACATTTTTGTGTAGAAAGATTTATGTTTTCCGAACTTTCGAAAATGAAACCATATTTCAAAACGTATACTTATTCCTATACGTACCCTTTTTTTTTTAACCTCCCTAGGCATAAACCACAAAAAACTAAATGCGCTGACTCGTATAACGACTTTTCGGCTATGCAAAAAAGAAAACTGTCCAAGCGAAATGATGAATATGTTTATTTTGTCTTCTTTTCCCGACTGAGGAACCGTGAAGATTAACATGATCTGAAGTTATTTTAAAGGCATTTTTCGTTTACTTCGACTATTGACGGGTAGCAGGTCGATTGATTTAAAAAAACAGAACATTTTATTCTCCGCAGGTCCGAAGACGACGACGACTATGAACTCTCCGACAGGGACATCAATAAATTGTTGATCGTGACGCAAACGAGTACGAACACGGGCACGACGGTATCGCCCGCGGCGATACCGTCTAGGATACCGAAACACGAGGGACACGATCGCACGGGTGATTGGACGACGAGGGTAAAGATGACTCAGGACTTGGAACAGGCGATCAACGATGGCTTGTTCTATTACGAGGAAGATTTGTGGGACGAACACGGTTGTAGGGTAAGACGAGATAAATATAATTTCACATTTGTACCCCGTAAATGTCACTTCACCATTTCTAGTTACTGACAAACTGGAAAATGATTTATGTTTCACAATACCAGCTGTCCGCTCGCGGCGTCGCTCGCGTTGACTACATGATTTGGTAACTTTTTTTTCGACATTTCATTTACGAACTGTATAAATAGTGTCGTCTACACGCTCAATGCTGCGGACAGGAAGTTAGAATTTAAGAAAGTACTTCTTTGTATATCACATTTGAGGTTCTACTATCTGGTGCTAAAATCGCCAGGCTGCTGTCGGAGCTCGATAAGGGGACTAGTCAGCGAAAATAGGCTTAAATTCAAATGGCATTTGTGAGGAACCGAAATAACATACAGACTAGGGTCGCACAAATTTGAGCTCTATTATTTTTCCTCTTTCAAACCATCCAATTATCTTCTTTGAAGAAAAAAAATATTGTCGCGAAAGCTGCGAGTGGTCGAAAATATTTAGAGGTCTCTCAAGCATCTTAAAAGTTTTAACTTTCATTAAAAAATCGATTTTTTTTCGTCCACTTCACACCCATGACGCTTTATAATTTTAAAGTTAACCTCGCGAAAGATCTAGCCGGCAATGAATATTTAGTGGTTGCTCAAGAGCTTCGAAATTTCCAATTTTCGCCATTTTTTTTACTCTTCTCACTCATAAATTTCACGCTTTGTAAAATTTTCAAAATAATTAATCTTCTTTTCTTTAGAAACAGATTTTTCAGATTTACCTCACACTTCTGACCCAAAAATTATAATCTTTGTTCTCATAAAATAATTCTTTAATTACGGCTCTCGTCCGTAAACAAAATTATAGGTCGTTTTATTCGTAAAACTGAAATGGCAGCTGTTTTCCCCGCATCGTAATGCGTTCCATAGTTGGTCTCGTTAGCCAAATTGCGGACCAATCGTAGCTGTTTCCCTGTGACGCCATAATACAATAATACATAATAACACATATCAGCTAATTGGTGTTTGTTACAAATTATTATAATAAATTATTCAGAAAATGTAACACTTCGCTGTTTATTTTGTTTTTATGCTACAAGGAATTATAGTGCATGCGAGATTTGTTTTGAGCGGAAATTCTGAATTTCGAAAACCTTGAGCGACCACTAAATATTCATTGGCCGGCTAGAGCTTTCGCGGGGTTAATTTAAAAATTATGAAGCGTAAAATTCATGGGTGAGAAGTGGACGAAAAAAAGTCGTTTTTTTTAAATGAAAATTTGAATTTTTGCGAGGCTTGAGCGATCTCTAAATATTTTTGGACCGCTCGCAGCTTCCGCGACAATGTTTTTTTCTTTCAAGAAGATAATTGGATGGTGAGAAAAAGGGGACAAAAATAGAGCTCAAAATTGTGCCACCCTAATATATACATTTTCTCTTTTGTAACGTTTTCATTGGAGTTTTGGCTTTTCAATTCAGTGGTTGAGGTTGCAAAAATATAAATATTTAAGGGAAATATGGGCGCATAAAGAAGACCACGCGTCTCATGCACTGTTCCGTCATTGCCACGATTCCGAGTGCCCTGTTGAAGTTTTCGGCAATTCACAAACGCCATTCTCTGCTGTTCCTCCACAGACTGGATGTTCCTCCACAGACTGACCCTACGATTAAAAAAAAAATAAAAATTAAAAAATGGCGGCTCAAATTTGACATAACTTCGAAAAACGGATGACATTTGTTGTAATCACAATAATAATAAATTGATTTTTTTACATAGACGTCGGTTCATTTTGTAGAGAAAGTTGATATATTCATTTTTTGTTTAAATGAAGGCGATATCTGCATTCGTTCTTGAGTTATCGTGACAAAACTCGTACAAAATGCTGTTTCGAGAAAAACGCGTTTAAGCTCTCGCGCAGTACTACGGCGGAAAGATTGCAACCCACGTATGTTAAAAAGTGCCGGCGCTGTAGAAGGACTTCTCGATTTCAGCTTTTTCTTTGGCAGCAATCGCAGAACGTCGGTTTTTTTCATCCTAGCTTCTTTTATCGATGTTTGCAATCTTTTGTCAGCATCCAACACGCATTCCTGGCCATGCAACGGCGCCAGGCGTTAACCGTTAACAGAGTATCGGAGTTCTATTGCTCTCCTGAGCTCAATTTTACGAATTTTCCAGTTTCTTTTGTGCCAAAATGTTTGGAAGAGATTGTAGTAATAGAATACAAAAAAAAAAACGAAAAAAAAATCGAGATTTTTCGATGCCTGGTACCCTTGATACTTCGTTACAAGTTAATGTGATCAAGTTGTTCTTGTACCATACAAACTTTGCTACCCCCCTTTCCCCTTAAGGATTGAATTTCCAAAAACGCTGCAATTTCATCAATCGTGTCTAGGAGCAGTTATAAAAAGTTTCAAGTAAATTTTATCCGATTTCTTTTATTTTCCGTACAAACTCTACCACCCCCTTTCGTTTGGGGATTGAATTTTGAAAAACGCTGAAATACATATTCTATTAATTGTGTTGAAGAGCATTAATACAAAGTTTCAAGTAAAACTTCTGGCCGGATTTTTATTTTCGATACAAACTTTGCCACCCCCTTTCTCCCCTTAGGGGTTGGATTTCTAAAAACGCTGACATACGTGTTTGATTAAGGTAATCCTATCGCTTAGTCATACTAGTCATACCACTGATCATACTTGATACTTGTACAATTCATATTTTTAACATATGCAAAAAAAAAAATTTGTAATAACTAAAATTTTCCATGTGTAAACTGTTGAATGAATGTTCACATTTAATTAGGAAAATAAAAAAATTGTCATTCCAACGATTTGCGCAGTATTTCTAGGTTTGATATTTGGCAACATCGGTTCTATCTCCGTCTCTTTTTACTCAACCAGGCGAGTTTATCCTCCATGCTTTTCAACGTTGATCTGTCAAAACAATGTCAGGTGCAAGAAATATAAAGCATTGTATTCGGACCACGACTGGTAAAAAGCGTGGAAAATTTGTGTCAGCGAAATATGTCGGTTAAAAATGAAATATGTGTCGAAATTCGAATGAGTGAGATAAGGTTAGGACTAGTCAGCTGTTGCCTTGCTGTCACGTCTCTTTATAATAGCAAGTGGTAATAAATCCAATACCCGAAGTTCAAATTAAACTTGATATTACATCAAAATTAGGTCAATAAGCGTAATTTTTTCTAAGAGCATTGAATTATTACATGTGTTGAGTATGTAAATCTGATCATTTTTAAGAATCTGACGAATTCCCACTACTATATACACTTTTGTAGCTACCGGAAATTGGGTTTTTGCATGTCGTCTTGGAATCTCTTCACTAAAATACGCAATTTTAATATTTCTTTCCTCTGTAATTAAGTTGATAACCGACTCTGAAATTTTACAGAGACGATGATTAATATATTTAGTTAACGTAAAAAAATTAAGATCTTATGGACTGAAGCCTGGCGATAGGATTACCTTGATTGTGTCAAGAAGCACGAATCCTAAATTTCAAGTAAATCCGACCAGATTTTTAAAATTTTCCATACATACTTTACCACCCGTTTCCCCCCCTTAATGGTCGAATGTCGAAAAATCCCTTCTTAAATGGTGCCTACATAACAAAATCAACATGTCCTCCAAATTTCACGTTTCTACATTCAACGGTTCAGGCTGGGTGATGAAGAGTCAGCAAGGACTTTGCCTTTTATATACATGTAGATATTACTTTATTGTTATCAAAATTTGAATCATGAAACAATTCAGTATTCATGGATACACGATCTTACGGTACAATTCAGAAAAACTTTTTTGTTCTCCTTTGTTTTAGTACGGTTCCTCGTCGTCGATCGGTAGTTACAAGACTGTTAATGTTATAAGTCAAGCGGCGTTTGAAAAAATGACGCCAAAAGCTCCCCGCAAAACGAATCCGGAAGTTCCGCCTCCGCCTCCTGCATCCTCCGAGGACATGGAGATTTCGCAGTCCTTACCGACACAGGTAAACGTCGCTCCATACGATTTTTCGAAACTACCCCAACAAAACGATATGTTATAGAGATGAAAAAATATTTCAAAAAACAAGCTTTTACTTAATGTACAAAAAAGTAGAAAATCATTTTTTCGCCCAGTCACCTATGTGTGATTATAAATAAAAGCTTGGAGCGCTCAACTTTCTAAATGTTCAAAAAAATTGATCAATTCGGTTTCATTACGGGATAACACCACTTTAGCGGCAGAAAACAAGGCCCAACTTCAACAATTTATTTTGAGAGTATGAAAAAAGGAATAGGATTTCTTTTGAGAGAGTTTATTTAACACATTAAAGTATAAATTTTTTTAAATTATAATTTTCATACAAAATGGCGGCGACAGAGCCCATTTTGAAAAACGTGTTTTGTTTTACAAATAGCTCCACGGGAGGATGATTTTGTCGTAAAGTATAAGACCTGGAAGAAAAATAAAAAAAGATATATAATCTATATATTATCAGCTATGGGGCTACGTAGGGATTTTTTAAATAAAATTCTGAAAATTGGCGCACTTTGAAAAAAATTCGTTCATTTTTTGCTTAAAACATAAGCCGTAAATTGTTTATAAAAAGAAGTTTACACTTAATAAAAAAACGGCTACGTACTCCCATAGAGAATGTAATTGTAAAGCTACTGTCAAAATTTCAAATCGATCTTTGCAAAGGTGTTCGAGTAATCCGTCCTCCCAGTTTGAAAAAAATGGTTTTGAGAAAAACGCGTTTAAAATTGTACGAGGCGCTTGAAAGAAATCCGACGCGCTGCGGCAAAATGGATAATTGAACCTTTGAAAAAGAAATTCGTTACAGCACCAATTGCATATTGTTTTTATGACCCCAAAGTATTTTTTAAGCAAAAAAAAAACGATTTTTCCAAAATCCTAGAGTGATGTTATCCCTTAACCGTATTTAATTTGGCACAAATGTAATTAGAGAAATTATTATCACACGTTTATACTCAGTTTCAGGACTTTGATTTAAGAAATGTAAGGTTGTTTTACAGTAAATTAAATACAGTTGATATGTTAACGGATTTATGTAAATTAAAGATTATGTGTCTACATTTTGAGCACTCCAAGCTTTTATTTATAGTCACATATGGGTGACTTGATAAAAATATTATTTTCTACTTTCTATTCTTTAATTGATTTTACTAGTCAGTTGTTACTAGTAGTTGACTAGTTTAAGAGTTTGTACGTTAGGAACATGGAATGCTGGTAAAAAATAACAAAAACTGTAATTGGGATTGAACTTACGACTAATTGCTATATATAAACTTTTCATATACAAACACAGTCGGCCACGAATTTGTATGTGTTAGTGAGATTTTATATGGATAATTAGATATGGCTAATTTTACATGAAAAGTTGAAAATGTTATGTATTTTTTCCTTTTTTTTTCTAAGTTGAATCATGCATTGTCACCTTTTAGATGCATGTTTGCAAAATTTCAGAACTCTTAGTAGTCGGGAATTGGGTAAAATATCGATTTTCCGTTTTGCATCCCACAGAAAGTCAAGTTGAATAAAAGCTTGTAAAATAGATAAAATGTCGAAATCCACGAATACCGAAGTTATTATTTTCGCGGGCGGGATTAGTTGCCGAGCAGCGTTGAAGAGAAACGCGATCGGCGCGCTGAAAAGGCACGCTGGAAGGAAGAGAGGACGAGAGGTGGCAGCCGACGTGGCGCCGTACCCCGTTTCTTCGCGGTCGTCAAGGACGAGCCGGCCGTTGATCCACGGACACCGAGAAAACGCAAAACTCGGCACAGCAACAATCCTCCGGTCGAACACCACGTCGGTTGGATAATGGACGTTAGGGAGCATCGACCACGTACTTATTCCACGGGGTATGTATTGCCAAATTGAAGCTCGGCTGTGATTTTCATAAACCACGTTGTTTTTTTTTTTTTTTTTTTTTTTTTTTTTTTTTTTTTTTTTCTTCAAATTAATTATAAATGGTGGATTTGTAATTATGAATCGTTGCATTTCGGTATGACAGAAGCAGCACAGGTACGAGTCCGAACGAGGGTTATCTAGCAAGTAGCTACGGCAGCGCACCGCAGTCTTTGCCGACTTTCCAGCATCCCAGTCATGCATTGCTCAAGGAAAACGGCTTCACGCAACAAGTTTACCACAAATATCACTCGAGATGTTTAAAAGGTGGGTTCAACGAGCGAAAAAATAAAACACTTATTCATTTAGTTGTTTTTAATTGTCATCGTTTTTTTGTAATGGAACACACCGAAAAACGAATTCTGACCAGGCTCAGCAAGACTAAATTGTGCTCTTCTAGGACTGCATAGCATTTCGCAAACATTGAGAAAAGCGCCCTTAAGGCGGGAGCCTGAATTAGAAGGTCCAAAAAAAGGGATTTTTCGGGAATTTTTTTGGAAGGGAAAAAAACAAATGAGCCCAGTAACATTGAGGTATCGTTTCATGTATATTAGAAATGTATAAAAAAATTCAACATTAAGAAACAGCTGAAAAAATCGTGAAATCATAATTTTTCTCTGGTATGAAAAAAAAAATGTGCTAAAAAAACACTTTAATGTGCTACAAATATTATATGAAAAGACTTTTTCAACGACTTTTTTAATTCGCTTGGAAGAGATACATACATAATGAAGAAAATAAACTTTGGTTTGATTCAATAGGTCGTTTAGTTTTTCTGCTATCACGCCCGCCAATTTGGAAAAATTGTAAAAATGAACACTGGAGAAAACACACTTCATAGTTTTCAATAGGAGGAAACATCAATATCAAATATCAATCGCTTCTCTGCTTTTGGCCTGGTATCTTCGAAAATATTTACAATTGGCCTCTGTAACTTTGTAAATACATTCTTCGATAGTTTATCTATCGATTTAAGCAATAAAAAACGATATTTCCGATCGTCTAATTCAGGCTCCCGCATTAAGGGGCTACATCTACCTAGAGACGAGAAAAATGGCCGAATTCCTATTCTTTTTTTCATATATTGTTTTTGAAGGTATATTCAGAGCCTTTAAAAAAAATCACCAAAAAATTTAGAAAAACAATAACATGGCCGTCGGCCGGTGATGAAATTTTTTTCGCGACGTTTGGCGGTGGACACTTCAGCTTGAACGGTCCATCCGAAATCTAAAAATCAAACGGGTTATTCAAGTTAACAATTAATCCGAGTCGTTGACGATCCTCGATTTTTTAAATAATTTTTTTAAACAAAGTGGCGACGAATTGAAACTCAAGCATACAAGATCTATGAAAAAAGTCGTCATTTTTACGTAACTATTAAAAAAATGAAGATCGATTTTTCAAAACTGAGTTTGTCAACGATTTTTAAATGTTTCTCACCGTATCGCTTGTAAATTTGGAAACAATCCATCAAGTGGTTCTCGGGATATCATGACCACCGACTTTGAAAGGTGTTTCGAGAAAAACGCGTTTAAAGTTTGGCGATGGTGCTCTATCGCTCGCCCGGCCGACTGTTAGAAGCTGTGGCTCATTCAATTTTAGGAATATTTCAACGAAATTTTCAGGGAATATAGTTAACAAGTGATGCTGACGAATAAAAATATTTTGGGAAAATGAAATTTTTTCATCCACTTAGGTAGATGTAGCCCCTTAACCTTTCGATCCGAGCTTTTTTAAAATTATAATCAACTTTTACATGCATCAACTTAATTTTGAACATGATATAATGTCATTGGAACAAACAAAATGTTGTTAGTAATGTTGTAAGGTGTGATATCCTCGGAAACAAGGATCGACGCAAAGCGTAATGAAGTACAGTCCAATTCGTACTTCTAATTCTGTGACAGAACCCATTTTCTAACTTCATTCGAATTTTACAAAGAATTTTGGGCAACAACATTATTGTCCCTGGCCTACTACATGCTGTTTAAGGCCTTGTATAGCTTTGGATGGTCGTAAAACAAGGTTTTTTTGGATTTTTTTTGCAAATACTAATAAAGCAATCAAAAACAGGTTTGGGGAGTTTACATATCTGTAGGTACTGAAATCAATGTTTAATTTCTAAAAGATACAAAATGGCGGCCCAGTGGCCGGTAGAAAGAAAACGCCTTTTTGTTAGGCCCTCCACGGGCGGACTCGTTAGAGGCGCACATGAGCATCTGGAACAAAAAATATTTTTTTTTCGCAATCTATTTGAGTTCTGGTAGCAAATTACACACAATTATTACACAATATTGTTTTTGTGCAAACTTGGCCCCACTGTGAAAAAAGTCGCATTCTCCCCCCAAAAACGGCCTTAATTTGGTTATAAAAACCGTAATTGTTAATTGATCGTAAAAATCGTTGAACGTCGCTAGAAAATCTATCTAAGAAGCTATAGTTGAAATTTAAAGTCAATTGGTTGAGAATTGTAGGATCTACGAGTCCGCACGATTTTGAAAACATGATTCTAAGAAAAACGCGTTTAAAGTTTTAGAACCGTTTTTTTTTCCGGACCATACCATTCTTGGGATGTTTATACATCATTTAAGCCAATAGAAGAAAAAACGATACCTTTTTTCAAAGGTGTATAAGGCCATAATGTATGTGGGAAATGTTTCGAAAATTCATAAGGTGACCGCCAGCTTACGTTATTGTAGGCCAAACGCATATATGCGTTTCCCGGAACGAAAGGGTTAAAGATAGCCGCGACAAAGGCGTCTTTTTTGTAATTTTGAACATACACTTATAAAGCGAGAATCACGGTATTTCTAGCAATGTCGTAATTCAGCTGGCATAAGTCGGTTTTTACAGGAACAAAATTGCAAATGGGTTTCTTTTGAAGCAAGAAGAAGAAAAAAAACTAGCTCTCAAGAAACGTTTTATAGGCGACAAAAGTATTCTACGCACAAAATGATGCGACATTATATGGTATATCAATAGGGAACCTTACGCAGAGCTCAGCGCAGATGACGCCACGTAAACATAACGTAAACAAATGAAGCTGTCAACGCGCGCGGTACATTTTCACGGTGTCTGTCCTGTACTAAAATGATACGCATGGACATAATGGAAAATAATTACGGATATTTGACTATATCGGAATTGAAAAATCGGTTTCTACTCTTTTCCTTCTCTGTTCATCCTTTAAAGTTTCTTTTTTGCTTCAAATAAACAGAGAAGGTATAACCCCTTTTTCAATATTTCTCGGCTCAGTTTCGTCCCCGTAAAGGATGAAAATGAGCTACGTAAGTAATATGTAAGTATTATGTAATAAAATAATACCAGAAGGTTAAAAAATGCAAATATTTCAAATATAATTTCTTAGGTTATGATGATTAACTACTTTACAATATACTTTTAGAAGTAAATAGCGTAAAAAATATCATGTTTATACACTGATTGTGAGCTGTAACAAATCCTTTATTTCTATAGTCTGCAGATCTAAAATGATCAGAATATAGCTTTGAATGTTTTGTGACTGTAAAGCGACGTATAGCAAGTTCCCATTGCTTGCGAAGTTTTTCGTTTTTAGAAAATATGTGAACGCCTTCGTTCCTGTATCCAATTGCACAACACTGATGCATTCTTCACAATTTGTTCACGACAAACGGATTATTTAAAGAAAATGGAACAGTAGTCGTAGAAACACGGGCAAGACCAAAGAGAATCTCACTGAACGCCATGTTCTGTTTACGTTATAATACAATGTCCCCTCTAGCGAGAGAAATTGGCAGTAAGGTTCCCTATTGAATTCAGCTCACATTGATTTGAACAATGAATTTTTTGCTACAATAAGTTTGTTCCAATATCGAAGGAATACACATTTTTATATGCGTGATTTTTTTTGAAAAAATCTTTCATTCCATGAGTTCAAATAACGGATTTGGTAATTCTTCAGATAAGTGAATTTTCCGAAAAATGAGCCTAAAATAATGTTTTTCCTATTTTCTCATTTATTGGGTTATAAATGATGATATTCAGTCGGGGGAAGCAGAAATTCACCGCCCCCCCCTCCCTCAAAGTTATGGGGTTTTGGAGTTCGCGGAAACACCTGATAAACTAGGGCATTTTTGAACATTTCGACGCCTCTATTGACTTTGTTTGGGTTTGTTTGGGCCCCAAATCTAAACAACTGTAATTATTTTTTGCTCGTAATAATTATTCGTCGAAAAGTCACTTATCTAAAGAATTACCACGAATTTGGCTGAAAATAGACTATTTTCAGATTCTCAATTGAATTCACAATAATACGGATTTGTTTTCTGGTTGTTATTTCGTTACTCGTTGCTGGTTTTTAGAACCCGAATAAACCCAAACAGAGATGCATTGCGACATCTTGGTCTGGCACTATTAATCCTGATGATTTTGACTAAGTATTACAATCTTTGGCAATAACGTAGCAAATAATGAAAGAATGTTTTGCCCTCGGCATTTATGTTATCGAGCGCATCCCCCTCGCGATACTCAATTATTCGCGTGAATCGTTCAAACATAGAAAACGTTTTGCTGTTTGTCGTCGTTCAGAACGAAAGAGACTCGGAATCGGTCAGTCGCAAGAGATGAATACGCTGTTCCGCTTCTGGTCGTTCTTCCTTCGCGAGAACTTCAATCGCACGATGTACGAAGAATTCCGAACCGTGGCAAAGGAGGACGCGATCGAGGGCTATCGTTATGGTCTCGAGTGCTTGTTCCGCTATTACAGTTATGGCCTCGAGAGAAAATTCAGGCCTCAGCTCTACAAAGATTTTCAATTGGAGACGATGTGCGATTACGAGAGCGGTGAGTTCAACCCCCGTTCAACATCCCGTACTAATAATTTATTTGCGACATCTCACGCACGCGATTGATTTTTTTGGGCTGTGACGTACAGTTGTCACGGTCAAGTCAATGTAACGGTGCGAGATAAAAATTGTGCGGTTTCGCTGACGCCATGAGGCCCTTTTGGGTCGACGAGTGGAGTTTGAAAGTAGCCAGCACTACAAATCCCATTTTAGAATTTCGAAAGAATTTTTCACATACAAAAAAAAACTAGTGATATTAACTTTGTTGCGTTTTTGAAATTTCAGGACAGCTCTACGGTCTGGAAAAGTTTTGGGCGTTCCTAAAGTATTATAAGCACAGCGATAAACTGCAAGTAGAACCTAAACTACAAGAGTATCTGTCCAAGTTCAAAAGCATCGAAGACTTTCGCGTTGTCGAGGTAAAGTATAGCGAATCATAATTTTTTTTCCATTTTCGAAGAAAAATTGCATCATTATTGTTAATATATGATGAAAAAAATGTTAAGAAGAAAAACGACGGCCAAAATTGAACTACTATTACCCTGAATAAGTGTACCAAAATTTCAAGTCAATCCCTTCATCAGATGTCGAGAAATCGTGTACACTATTTTCGAAAACACAGTTTCGAGAAAAGACGCGTTTTATGTTTTAATAGCGGTTCTGTCGTTGAAATAAGTTTACCTTTAATATGCGATTCCTGCATCATATGTTGGACCTTACTCTTCAATATGAGTTGCCTCAAGCAACGAACGAATGTTTGCCATTTTCATGGTAGCCTAACGCCTCAAGGTTGTACAAGCATAGTAGTAATGCCTTAAGGTAGCACGAACACCTATATTTTAATGTTGAAAAAATAATCGTATGATGAAGTGACACACGTGCATGCAATCGCGTGGTTTGTGCGGTATACGATTTGTAAAATACTGAGACAGGATCAATTTCACGTCGGCGTGATTAATCTGAAAAAAGAAAACAACGAAGACTTTTCTTTCATTAACATTCACACGCAGAATATGAACTATGAAAAAGTGAGACATGTTGAACATTAATTAAATGGCATGCAATGAAACAAAGTTGAATTTTGCGAAAAAAATGGCCACGTTTTCCAATTTAAAAAAATATTCTTTTTTTCACTTCCAAAAACATTCAGGGTCATGTTTTATACAATAAGGTTACAAAGATTTATACCAAATTTCATCAGAATCGGTCGATTAGTTCTTTATCTATACGTCACGTCTGTTTTGAACATGCAGTTCAGATAACCGTGCCATACCTCCTCCATTTTTAAAGGTGAATGAATATTGAAGAAAAAAAAACCATGTAACAGCCAACAGTAGTAACGAAACATACCCTAAATCTCAAAAATGGTTAAAAAATCTTTCCTTAAGGGGCCAGTCCACTTTGGAGCCACGAAAAAAGCCTATTTTCGCGATTTTTTTGGGGATTTTATAAAATATATGAATCTAAAAGTTGTTGGGCTTGATAAATAAAGTCTTGAAATACATTTAAAAAATGTTAATTCATTTTTATTAATTTTTAAGTACAAAAACTATAGTTTAACGTAACGCCTCAAAAATCGGTGGGCTCGGTAGCTCCATCACAACTCGGGAACGGCTTGTCTGAAACAAAAAAATCAAAGTCCATTAGATTCAGTATGACACCAGCTACAAAATGACCCTCGGATATAAAGTTTTATCAAAAAATAAAAAAAATGGCAGATGAAAAACGACAAAAGTTTAAAAAAACGCGTTTTTCTCGCAGTTTTTCGCAAAAAAAAGAATAAAAATCAAAATTTTAAAACCATCGAGGGTCATCTTGTTGCGAATCATGTTTACAATATGTGGTTCAAATTTCAAGCGAATCGGTTTATTAGTTTTAGAGATACGATGGAGCTAGATTTTGAAAACGTTCAGGTAAAAAAAAGATAGTTAGGAAGCTCGATTTTTTGAAATTTTCAAAGTGGAGTGGCCCCTTAAAAAAATCATGAAAATCAGCAAATTTTTTCCTCACCTAAAGGTATTACCCTCTTAAGGAATATTAAAAACTGTACCATTTACCCTGCAGGCCATCTCAAAGCATGCAGTTTCGAGCCAAAAACGCGTTTAACTTCATCTGTTATTGAGATTTCTGGATATTTTTTTTCATGACTCGTAGAAGTATACTCGATAACAATGGGTGGGTGTTGGAAATTCGAACGATCAATATTCAGAAGGACCAATATTTCGAATTCATTAATGACGAACGTTCCAATATAGATAGATCAATCTTATGATAGTCTGTAAAATAGTTAATAAAATAGTGAATACAAATATCTCGAGATTGATTCATAGCGAAAATAAATATAAGATTTAACAAAATAATGAGATATAATATCGACTTTCTGGTATAAATACACCGAACAATTCGAGACAACAAATCATCGAATTTTAAATATTATGATAGTTTACAATTTCGAATTCATTAAGACGGAATGACACCTCATCGCGGTCGGTATGGTAGAGCAATTGTAGATACCCAAAAATCTCTGAAACGGCTCTTCAGATCCCGTCGAAACTTTGCCAAACGACGTCAAATAGATAGACGAACAGCTGTCTGCCCCTCAAATTTTCTGAATTTGAGAAAAAAACAGTAGATTGGCTTATGATAACCCGATCTACGTTTTTTTTCTCAAATTCAGAAAATTTGAGGGGCAGACAGCTGTTCGTCTATCTATTTGACGTCGTTTGGCAAAGTTTCGACGGGATCTGAAGAGCCGTTTCAGAGATTTTTGGGTATCTACAATTGCTCTACCATACCGACCGCGATGAGGTGTCATTCCGTCTTAAAGCGAAGGGCCAAAAATCGATCAGTTAAAATAGCGATAGGCCGCAAAGGCGAACGGTACGGATAGCGAAAACTTATGATCGAGCAATCGGTCATTTGCGTGTCTAAGATCTACACATTCGAAGTTTGTATTCTCGATATATGGCTCCTTGCCATGGGTAGTATTACCAATATTAGATACTCACTTTTTTCTATTTCGGCGATATGAATCTTGTAGATTGTTCGAATCTGTATTTGCGTGACTCAAATAGCAGACTATCTGAATACATGTTCTCGAGTAAATAATCCTGTGGTGTAATAGTTATTCGTTTACGCTATCGGTCGAAGGATAAAATTTCGAATAATTTAAGGGGCTATACCAGTGTGAACGCTGAAAATTTGGGTGTTTTTTGGGCATTTTGCGGAAGAAAAGTACTCAATGAAAAATTTCGGAAAATTAAGAATATATTTAGCTATATTTGACCTATATTACATAATTTTTTCATAGAAAAATAATGAGATCCAAGCGACTTATGCGCTGCCTTTGGAGGCGCCAAAAAAAAGTTCCTCCACTGCTGACATGATTCCGGCCGATCGAGTAGTTGAAACCGAAAAAGGAAAAAATAGCGTTAACCTGGAAGGTATTTCCTGTACAATGACGTAGGATTTTCGAAAAATATCAAAAACTAACAAAACGGCGGTTATGAAAAAAAAGTCTGTTTTCTTGCCTATTAAATGGTCGTTTTTTTTCAATACCAAATCGTCAATTTTTATCCAATCAAAAATATCCTACGTCATTGTAGAGTAAATATATTCAAGAGTACACAGTTCAAATTTCAAGTCAATCGGTTAATTGCTCTTTGAGTTACAATGTCAGCAAATTTGAAAAAACTCATGTCATATTCTTGAAAGTGTAAAAATCTTGAAAGTATAAATCTTGAAAGTATAAAATCTCATCTCATTCTTGAAAGTATAAACTGTCGGAAAACGCAAAAAAAAAAAATGTCAAAAAAAGTGTCACACTGGTTTAGCCCCTTAACCTTCATTGTTTGAGTTTATAATTCTGTTATTTCGAAATCTTTGTCGTTCGATATTGACCATTCTGACCCCCCACCCAATAACAATCGATAAAAGAGAAATTTTTCAAACGCTGGAGGTATGTAAACCCCTTGACCAAAAGTTAGACTGAGCCGTGGTGAATGAACCAGCGGGTGCGAAAGTTCGACGAAAGAATAACGAAAGTGTCTTTTGTTTCCGAACGCAGCCCCAGATAAACGAGATGCTCCAAGGTTTCGGCGGCAATCCTCGTTCGTTAATGGCGAGCAAAAGGCGCAACCGCAGCGTCTCGGAGAGCGGCGGTGGGGTCGCGGACGAGGCGTCGCCAACGTGTCGCGTTCGTCGTTTGTCCGGTGGCTCGAGCAGCACCGTAACACTGCCAACAACGAACAGCGCGACGAGCGCCGCCCCCCATGGTGCCTTGCAAAAGCCGTCTACGTGCAGCTCGGTAAATCTCGCCCAATATCGAAACAGAACGGGCTCGTTCGGTTCCGGCCGATTGGGATACACGAAGCGTCGCAACGACGCGTCGACGTCCTCGTCGTCCTCGATGTCGTCGAGCATTCAGCGCGACATAGCCAAGCAACAGCCAAGGAGTCGTCACAATTCCGGCTCTCAGGCCAAATCTCAAGAACTCCCAAAAGCTCACGGCTCTACGAGCGTCAACGTTGCGACGACGTCGTCGAGGGATCGTTGTTCCTTCCAAGGTAGCGCAAAATCCGATACGTCCAGCAACAACACCAAGCCCAATAACAGTGCGTCGTCATCGAGCACTAAGATCGAAACGATGCAGACAAGCGCGACGTCGAATCTGCCGCAAAAGTGACGGGTATCAGACTCTTCCGGGTAAGTGCCCGAGTGCGCACGCGCGCGTGTTCGACTTCCCACATCGATGAAGTGATATAAAAACAAACATAGCCCGACGGTATCGTGCCGAAAACTATATAACGACGATAAAAGAGGAAAACACACACGAAAAAAATGAAAATAACGAGAAAAGCCTTTCGGCCATGGAGAAAGAGCTCGGTTCTCGAAGACTTCGGTTTCAGAATTCGGGCTAGCCCGAAACGAAGCGCGGTACAGTTTACAAGAGATCTCGACCTATCTCCCTCGGGTGACTATACACACGCACGCACACACGCACACACACACACACACACACACACGCACACACACACACACACACACACACACACAGACACACACACATATACATATATATATATACATATATATTTTTAATTGAGAAAATGAAAGGTAAACCTGACTGTCAAGATACGGCAGGGATAAAAGTAAATTTCCCTTCGCGCTACCCCCATAACGTCTACACGATTTGATCCCCGCCCACCTCCCTCACCTAGCAGTTTGCGCCTAGCGGTCGTTTACAATAATTTAAAAGAAAAGTCAGAACGCTGTTTATAGCTTAGTTTGTAATAATGTCGTTAAGGTGATCACGAGAGAAAAAATGGTATAATCGAGAAATTGTGAAAAAAGTCCCTGCTTGGCAAGGTGTGCTTCTTCAACGCGTTACTTCTTTGCCCCCTCTCTTCCTCTCGCGCTCTTTCTCCGTTTCTTCCTCTGTACACCGATCCCTTCGCGAGGACGAGACAGGGAGCAAGAGCGGGAGAGACTTCTCAGAAACGTGGGGAAAAACAGAGGCTTTACATTTTTAACTAGTGGAACTTACAGAGTCAGCGGGAACGGGAGGGGAGCGGGGGGGATTATGACGCGAGTGTAGAGATTCAAATCAGAGATATTCATTTTGGATAGTAAAATATATTTTATATCTTTCATCGGTGCTTCTATTCATTGTTTTTTTTCCTTTCCACGAATCTTTTTTTCTTTTAATCGCGGTTCGCCGTAACCTCACGCGAAGTCGTCCTCCTTTCATGAAAATCCCCGATCGCAGAGTCCAAACTGACGTTGATACGTTTATTTCCGAAGTCTTCCATTTCTTGGCAATTCTTGCTCTTTGTCGGGATTTTGTTTTTCCCTTCAATGAAATTCCGAGGATCGCGAGTCGAGCGATTGAACGTTTTTTTTTTTTCTTTTTTTTTTCTTAACTTCAATTTTTTATGTCCCATCGTTAACGGTCTCACTTGGTCGCGGTTTTTAAACACGTGTCCGACGCTTTATCCATCACCATCTCGAATAAACTTTTCGCGATAATTCATGCCGCACTGGAAATACACACACACACGCATACTCTTTTGTTTGTAACATATTCGAGGAGAAATTGAGGTAATTGGGGGGACGAGGTGAAGGATTCAAGGTCAAGAGGGAGATCGCACCTACGAAGTAACCGGCCGCTTTTTTGAGACATTATTGTATAGACGCGAGGCTTGATATCGATACTGAAAGATAACGATATTTAAAAAGAAAAAACAAAAAGACAAAAAAAAGACGTATCGAAATTAAACTCGAGAAACGACACCCAGTCATTGGCCGGTGCACAAGTAAATAACATCTGCCTAAAGTGTTGATAATTTATACTACTACTTTCTATAAGGCGTGTGGGATTATTATTATTATTATTACTATTACTATTATTGTTAATATTATTATAATTTTATTTTTATTCTTGTACCTATTAGTGATCGATATAATGCAACCGTATTTTTAAGGAGCTATAAAATTCTACCATAGGCGTACTCCCTCGTCGGTTTTCTGTCTTCGAATTGTGATTCAATATGTCCACCTCGCTCGCTCTCATTTCGCGATCTTGTCTCATGGAAAACGATAAAAAGGCTCATTAATCCGAAAATCAAACGTCGATCACGAGAGGGGAAAAAAGCGAGAGAGGCAGGTCCGATAATCATAACCAACCCTTCTGCGATGTCCGATATAGTTGTAAATTAATGGCAAAACAATTCCGAGCATCCCGGGATATTTCCGTGTTCTTTATTATTTTTCTCGTCATAATAACGAAAGGAAGACTCGCGCGTCGCATATATTGTCGCCAGGCAAAATAGACAAGAGAAATAATCGCGAGAGGGAAAAAGGAGAAAGCTATTGCGAGAGATCGTGAAGATGACGCGATTTTACGATCGAAATTAATTTTTGAGTGGAAAGAAAATGCCGACAAAAAGCCACCTCGTTGAATTAAAAAAACGCGATAAATTTGTACAATCCTTCTTCGTTACTCATTATTGTTGTTATTATTATTATTATTATTATTCGTTCATTTTTTTCGGGTCAATTCGCAGAGAGTTAAATTTGTTTTGATAAACGTATTCGAGGTTGGGTCCGTTTTCGTGCTCTCTTTGAACGACAATCTTGAGTAATCACATCGTGCCTCCATCTTTTCATTTTTCAACGCCGAAGGTTATTGATGTTCGACTACAAACGTTTGACGGGGGAAAAACAATCGTATCGCGATATTCGTCGTTGCAGCAATAATGAAGTAGCGATTGGACGAAGAAACAAAGTAAACATAATACCCGAAGATAATTAGAAAGGCGACGAATAATTAGCGTCGTATGGAAGATGGCGGACGAATGAAGGAAAATTTTATACCGATCGCAATACCTTTTTTGTCCCCGTAACTTCTTGGCGATGACGCGCATATCTTGGATTCACCGACTAGTCGTACGTACTAGGCCATCGGGGAGCCTCGTAGCTTGAGCTTCTCCGCCGCCCGCAATGACGAAATTTCATTTCCGAAAGAATCGCTTCCCACGAATATCGGTGTCAAGAGCATCGCTCGAACGAAACGGACTGCTGAGAATTATTTTTCTTCTTCGTTATTTCCATAAACTGCATTACTGTCGAAATGACGCAACATCGAAAATCTAACTGATCTACTTTTCCGCGTGTAACTAATAGAGACGTAGAATGGACGAGATTCGCTTCGTATCCATTGATGACCTTCAAAGTACACATATTTACCGCCTTATCACGCGTGCTGAATCTGCGAGAGAAAATATATCTGTAAGAACGAAATCTCCGTGCAGATGGTGTCTTTTCCGAAAAAATTGCAAAAGCGCGCCGAAATTTTCCGTTGAAGAAAAATGCGATTTTCGTCGTGAGCCCAAGTGCCCACGTCCAGGCTGAAGCTTTCTTTCGATTGACTATTTCGCAATTTTAATGCCGCTTGCAAATCCACTCGTCACTTGTCAAAAAATTGTCATTTTCGCCGTGACATTGGGTCGGAATAGGCGATTAATTTTTGTTTTCCTTCGAGCGATCATCCGACCAAACTTCCTGTGCAAACAAACAAGAGAATCGTCGTATGTGCGGTGTATTTCGGGCGGTGGCAAGAGGAATGATTTTGCGCTCTCGTGCACCCAAGCCTCGACGTGAGCACTCCCCTGAATAATCTCGCAGTTTAATTGAATAGTCGACACGGCAGAAGCGCTCTTCGCGACGAATTAATTCGAATAATTATTTTCCAAGGCTCGCGCGTTAAAAGAACGACTCGGAACGATGAAAATATACATTATAATATCCATAATAATAATAATAATGAAACTAATGATAACGACAGAAATTAGTATTAACTATATTAAGTTATTGAACATAACGATATATAATATTACTCATGATAATATTAGTTTTGTACATTGAGAAAGCGTATTTTACATATGCGGTAACTATGAGATAGTGATATTAATTAACTATTTGTTGGCTTTTGAATAATAATAATATGAATAATAGTAATATTGATAATAATAATACTTGACGAAAACGTGGCGAATGGATAGATTGCAAATTTTTTTACTACTGTCACGCGACGAGAGGAGATCGCGTGAGAGGGCGAGATAATGGAGTGGAAAGACAGACATCGAGGTAGCGTTGCCGGCTGGCCAGCTCCGTTTCTACGTTATAAATGTCGTGCTCGAAGGCAACGAATCACGAATATTTGCGCGGGGTACGAAAAAAAAGGGGGGGGTGTGTTCTTTATTTTTTATTTTAAATCATGCCATTTCGTTTTTCGACTGTTTCTGGCCAATTGCGAGCGTCCTCGAAATTTTCGTCGAAAGAATGACGGGAGTGAGAAGGAAACGAAGTACATTATTGATCGGTGAAGTGAGAAGATCCGATTCGTTAAGCTTGTAAGGCGGTAGCTCTTAAGAATCCACGAGAGTTTATTCGTCGTGACGTACACCCAGAAGTTGTTTGTCCTCGCGCGTTATAAACTGACTTTTTGAAACTTTTTTTTTGTCTTTGGAAATTTCGTAAATCGACGAATGCACGCGAACGCACTTTACGCGACAGCTGATCGGCACAAATTCTTTACATTTTATCACTGAGTCTGCTCGAGATGTCACGGTGAAAACGAGCTCAAATTATCCATACCGTATACGGAAAACAAAAACACTTTTTAATTTGATACGAAAAAGGAAAACAGTAGAAACGAAGCGGTGGAGGAAAAAAATGGAGAAACTTGTTATCGAAAATTCCCATGGTGATGCGCGGCACGATCTTAACTCTCAAACTGTAAAAAAATATAAATATAGATTATATACTATAAATATATGAATATATACATGCATACATACTTATATATATATATATGTGTGTGTGTGTGTGTGTGTGTATAAATATATATGTATAGTAGTATACTTACTCCCGTTACTTACGTACTAAATTTATAATCCTCAAGAATTCGTCTGTAAGGTTAATAGCATTTAAGCCATCGGGATTTAATGCTTGGTTGAGCAAACGGGAAAAAAGAGAAAAAAAAACATGCTAATGTATAAACAATCGTAACACATACACATCCATGCGTCCGATTGAAGAAGTAATGAGAAAGGAGAGGCCGAAATACCCTCCGGCACTTTACGAGAGTCATTGACTGCTTTACACGAAAAAAAACTGTTCAACTTTAACCCTTCGAGGGCACACATTCTGCACCCAACATTTTTTCGCGCAGCTTCGAATTCAAGCACTTTTTTCGACAAATGATTTTTTCTCTTCGGAATCTAATTGTGCAGCCTTGAAGTTGAATAAATTTGCCACAAAAACCTCACTTATTTATGTTTCTTTTAAATGCATAGTTTTCGAGATATTCGAAACCGAAAGTGGCTCGGTGTCAATTCGAGCCCGTGTGCACTTTAAGATTCGTTAGGGAATTGTGCCCTGGAAGGATTGAAAAGTTTCTAAGCGCTACGTTTATTTAGCACTGTGATATAATCATTGAGATATATTAAGAAAGATGCCCTAATCGTCTCGACGATGTATCGTTGCAATGATTGTTTAATGAATTTCGAGAGAGAGAGCCTCGATCTATTTCTCATTTCCTCTTCAGTCGAAGACAAATGTTCACATTAAGCTGCGAGCGAAGAGCGATTTATTTATTTCTTTTGTTTTTGTTTTATATTTCGAGTAAGGTCGAAGCTTGAGAGCCGCGGGAAAAACGTGAGTTCTCCGTTTCTCGCTGATGCAACAATAGCAAAAAGAATAGGAATGGGATCCAAAGAAGCCTAAATTATTATGATTTTCAGAATGGAAGGTTGAACGGTGCTCTCGGTACGACGTTTAATTCGATCGAATCGATACTGTATATCGCTTTTAAGGGGGATAAGAAAACACAAAAGTCGTTTGTAATTTGGTTGTATATGCGTGCTGATATCTCGAAAGTGATATCGTTGTATTGGGCGAGGGTACTTTTCCCGTAGCCTTTCGTGTAAATCTACCCGAACCTTTCCGCCATATTTCTGAGATACACGAGAATCCGCGCGTCGTGTTTATCGCGAGAGAAGCGAGTCCTCGAGGTCTCTGAAATAGGCCTCCCTCTCGAATATATTTTATCGTTTCGATTATCGTCCCTCGATCGATAATGAGGCCGTGCGAATGAAGCTGCAATGGCCGTTTCGATGTCGAAAAACGACGGCGCTTTAATCGCGCGACGTTCGGTAAAGATATCTCATTGCATTCTAGTCGAAAATATCTTCGACGAATTTGGGACGATCCACCGCTTGCGTTTATCCTTTGTGCGATTTTCCCTCGTTGGAAATTCAGAATTCGCTTTTGTGATAAACTGTGCTAGGGTACAACGGGAAGCTTGGAAGAGATTAAAACATCACGAAACAATGATTTTCGGCAAAGATCTCGGTATTTATATCTTGGAGGAAAGGTTGGAGTGCGATAGGCTTTCGGAATCGAGAAACTAGGGTGATGAATAGCGTAACGGGTGAGAGGTTAGTTGAATATGTTCGGACAAATCGTTCTCCGAGAAGTTCAAAGCTCGTGGCAAATGTTAAGGAAAAAGACTTGCGGTATTTCCGGGCCTCGTGCTTCAGGCTTCATATCCGAAAACGACTCGTCCGAATGTTTTTGGGGTTATGGCGAATTCCCGGCATCGGCTCGGGCCGCCATTTTCCGTGCGGCAGAGACGCCATGTTGCGACGACATCGGCGCCAAGAATACCGAGTCTCCAATCTCGTTTGGTGCGACTTCTCAAACAGCGTTGTGATTTCGCAGTAACGCGTTAAGGTCGCGTCTTTGTATCGTTACGACGGTGTTTCCAAATTCAAAAGAATCCAGGTTTTTATTAAATTAAAGATGTTCCTTTCAAGGTTGCGTACCTTTCGCGTCATCTCAAAGCCCCTCAATCTTGATTATACTCTCCAAACACACACGCATACATACATAGGCGCCTAGGGAAATACTGCGATATTTTTTTTTTCCCAAGCATCAAATGCAGATTTGGGTAACGTTCAATCAAAGGGGAACCAGACGTGATTAGCAAGAATAACAATACATTCTTTTATACGAAGACTAATTATTAACATTTCTCGCCTAATCCAAACGATGGCTCTTCTTATCAAATGGCCAAGTCGCCATCGCGTGCACACTCTTATATACGGCGGAAAAGAAATAACACCGGCGTTCGATCGATCCCCGAAATGAAATAAACAACGCGTGTAAATCTTCTTTGGCGTAGTCTTTATTTTTTATTTTATATTACGCATAATACGTACTATATTAGCTGTACGGAGATGCGAACAAAAAGAAAACTAGTGTACCGTTGCATCCTCTGCAGAGAGCATACCGGAGAAGCCGTCATTCAAAACTCACACTGCTCTAGTATGTTTAAATAACGAAGAAGGAAACAATATAAGAGTAACGACGGCGGGTGGGAGACCGACTTACCGAATATATATATATATATATATATTATTATTATTACGATTAACATTAATAATTGTTAAAACGCATTAACGCCAAATCGTTAATGTCAGCCATGTAAATAATAATCATAACGATATATATAAAATAAATAAAAGAGAAAACCAGATGGACACGCCTATACGCATACACATACGCAAAACCAAATCCATGATACATACGGTTCATATATATATATATATATATATATATATATATATATATATATATATATATATATATATATATATAGCCGAGGTACTTTCGAAGTAGATAAATGCATCGGACGAACGGAATATTCGATCCGATATCGAAACGAAGAAGAAAAATAATTAGGACAAATAAAACCGAAGCAACACCGCGTAGCGTGACTATATAGCGAGTGATATACATACTATATATCCTAGAGAAGCGACGCATTCGCTTAGGCTATTGTACAATAGATTATTTGAGAAAGAAAGACAAAACGAAAAGAAGAAGAAAAAAAACAACAAAAAAAAACGAGAAAACATATATTAAGCTGATGCTGAATGTATTGTGTGTCTGATGATTTTTTTGAGTCTTGTATGCATATACTTGGGAGTATTGTAACGTTTGTGAATACATAAAATAAAAAACCCAAAAAAACCGAGCATATCAGCGTTTCGTATACATGTATTTGTTACTTTCCTGGAATCCGTAGTGTAGAGTTGGAAAAAAATCTATTTTTACGTCGTTCTCCAATTTTTTACCTGGAACAAAAATTCAAAATAATTTTAATTCTGGAAAATAGGAAAATATCGATTGTAGGTAAAATGGTGCATGGTTGAAAATAAAATCATCTTCGCAAAACTAAAATCGCCGGAAATCATTTTTTGGGAGACAGTTTGCGACACATCAAAAATACTTTGGTGTAAAATGTTAAAAGTTGGAGAAAAATATTTCAAGTCAGTCGGTGAGTAATTGGTGATGTTATGTTGTCAGCCGCGGGACACTTTCGGATAAAGATGACTCGCTTCATCCAGTTTCATCGGCCGAGCCATTTTTTTACAAAATCTTGTGAACAATTTTGTAAAGATACTTGACGATATGTAGACTAAAAGCCACTAAACGGAAGTTTCAGCTGCGGAAGTTTGCATTGTTGCGATGCAACGAAGTTACGTATATTTGTTTAATTCGTAATGTTTGATAATTAACCAATTGCTTCGTAAATTCGGCAACCTGTGAATATAAAAATTCTAGCAAACCTAAGGGTAGGGAATTGAATACAATTGTACACATTGATGTCGGGAAATTGAAAGTCGATTTTCTCCACATTTCGCCCACAGATCCCTAAAAGCAAGCGCAAAAGAAATTTAGGCCATTTTCGAGTCCCGGTACCCGATTTACGAATCGGGTGAAAGCGCGAAATATCATATCTTTCGACGTAGATTGCAACTTTTCCTTTTCCACATTCCCGTCCTGGCGCGTTTAAGGGGCTATACCAGTTTGAACGCTAAAAACTTGGGTGATTTTCGGGAATTTTGTGGAAGAAAAGTACTCAGTTAAATGTTTCGGAAAATTAAGAATATATTTGGCTATATTCGACCTATATTACATAATTTTTTCATAGAAAAATATTGAGATCCAAGCGACTTATGCGCTGCCTTCGAAGGCGCAAAAAAAAAGTTTCCCCCCTGCTGACATGATTCCGGCCGATTGAGTAGCTGAAACCGAAAAAGGAAAAAAAATCGTTAAACTGGAAGGTATTTCCTGTACAATGACGTAGGATTTTCGAAAAAAATATCAAAATCTAACAAAATGGCGTAGTTATGAAAAAAGTCTGTTTTCTTGCCTATAAAACGGTCGTTTTTTTTTTTCAATGCCAAATCGTCAATTCACCCAAATCAAAAATATCCTACGTCATTGTAGAGTAAATATATTCAAGAGTACTCCGTTGAAATTTCAAGTCAATCGGAAAATTGCTCTTTGAGTTACAATGTCAGTAAATTTGAAAAATCTCATTTCATATTCTTAAAAGTATAAAAATCTCATCTCATATTCTTGAAAGTACAATCTGTCGAAAAAGGTAGCAAAAAATCGATTTTTTTAAGTGTCACACTGGTATAGCCCCTTAAAAACAGGCGAAAAACCGTATCTCCCAAAGTTAGGAAATTGCAACTTAAGGTAATCCTATCGCTTCACACCACCCATACCGCTGATCATACTTGTAAAATTTATATTTTTAACATATGCAAAAAAAATCATTTGTAATACCTAACATTTTCCACGTGTAAACTGTTTAACCCTTTGCGGCATAGTGTAACACTGGTGTTACACCTAACTCTATTCAGATTTTGACGATTTAAAAGTGTTTTTTAATTAAATATGGCGGTTGTAAATGCGTTTCGAGCTTCCCAGGACTTCAATAACTACTAAAACGTATCTATTCAATATTTATTTTTCACGTAGCGGGTGTCATCGACAACGAAAGTGCAAAAAAACGAACTTTTTACATCGTAAATCTGATTACGACGAATCTAGCAGGTAAACCATTAACAAAAAATAGGTAAAAACTTGGTTTTTGATCCACTGAATACGAACCCAAGGTCTAAACCGTCAAATTGAAAATGGCGCATACAATATGGCGGCTGTAAATGGCAAAAACTATAGGATTTTTTCCGAATTTGATCTTTTTTTCTGGGTAGCTTATTTCATGTAATACAATAGGAATATAGGAATATAGGAAATATAGGAAAATGTTGAATACAATGCAGCTAAAGAAAATCTGATATTTGATTGAGAATGCTGAAATTTTAGCGCGCAGGCGTAAGTGAAAAAGGATTTCATGACAGTGATGCCAACTTGGGGGTTTTGCCCCCTAATTTAGGGGGAAACAAAATGTGAAGGGTTTTTTAGGGGGTACATTTATTTAGGGGTATTCTTTAGAGGGATTTTTTAGCTGATACATTATTTAAGAAACTTTTTTGAGGGCGTGAAATTAAAAGGTATATCTTGAAGAAAAAAGTGAAAAAAAGAAAACAATGTATCTTCAATTAATTCAATCGGAAATTGAAATAGGTCAATTCATTCGATAGTCGAAATTATGTGCGCGATAATATATTTTATATATTCGAAAAACATATTCCTGCGAAGAATCTTTCATTCGCAATAAATATTTCTTATAAACTAAACGTTAAATTTAAGGATCATTTTTCTTTATGCTCAATTACAATCGATTGCCTTTCAAAATGTTTTACACCAATGCCATACTTCATGTTTTGTACTAGCAACACAAGTGGCGCTGGTGGCTGAATTTCGCACTATGACGAACAACAACTTGCAGGTCAAGACCAACGAATTCCGTTTTCACTTTTACTGCTCTTACTGTTCAACGTTTTCACGTTGTCAGTTGCAACGTTGAGGTTGTGTCCGTTAGTTGGTTGTCTACTCGCGAGTTTTATTGGATTGCAAAGTAAATCAAGTACTCAAACAGGGTATACAATGAAAACTTTAGGGGTTTTTCATCGACATCTAGGGGGATTTGATGTTGGCCCTACGGGGAACATTCTGTAGGAGTTGGCATCACTGTTTCATGACATTCGACAGTTCTGCTGCACTGAACATCTATCTAATGTACTACGCGTTTAGCATTGCTCAGAACTAACGGCGAAAATTTATTTAAAAATGTTTAATTTTGGAAATTGTTTTGTTGAAATTATCTCGTATTTGACTTGTAATCAGCGACCCCGAAAACCCCCGAGTACCAACTTTCGCTATCATCAAACGACGTTTTGATCAAACGATCTTGAATTTCCGAATGTTGAGTGCAGATTCGTAATCAGCGACCCCAAAAACCCACGAGTGCAAAATTTCAAGCCAATTGCACGTAAAGAAAAATGTATGCTTCAAAGGGTTAATGAATGTTCACATTTAATTAGAAAAATGAAAAAATAGTTATTCTAACGGTTCGGGCAGTATTTCTGGGTTTGATATTTGGCAACATTGGTTCTATCTCCGTCTCTTTTTACTCAACCAGGCGAGTTTAACCATCATGCTTTTCAACGTCGATCTGTCAAAACAATGTCAGGTGCGGGAAATATAAAGCATTGTATTCGGGCCACGACTGGCAAAAATGAAATATGTGTGGAAATTCGAATGAGTGAGATGAGGTTAGGAATACAGTCAGCTCTTGCCTTGATGTCGCGTCTCTTTATCTTAACAAGTTGTAATAAATCCAATATCGGAAGTTTAAAGTAAACTTGATATTACATAAAAATTATGTTAATAAGCGTAATTTTTTCTGAGAACATTAGATTACTACAAGTGTTAAGTGTGTAAATGAGCTTATTTTTAAGAATCTGACTGATTCCCACTATTATATACACTTTTGCAGCGACCGGAAATTGAGTTTTTGTATGCCGTCCCGGAATTCCTTCAAAACAATACGCAATTTCAATTTTTTTCTATAATTAGGGCGACAACCGACCCTGAAATTTTACAGAGACGATTATTAATATATTTAGTGGCGCTCAAAAATTATGAAAATCCTATGGATTGAAGCCTGCGATAGGATTACCTTAACTTTTTCGACATTCACGTAATGGAACTCTAGAAACGACGTCAGAAAAAAAAATAGACCAATTTCGCGTCCCGAAGGTCACCCACAGGAAGGGGTGAGCAACCGAAAAAATGGTATCGTCGGCGCTAAAGAGGTTTTTATCTTTTTTAATTGTGTTATGTATTAGTGCCTACGAGAAGCCAACAAAAAATTGGCTACAATTTTTATCTTTTAAAATCAATCCATATTGGAGGGTGAAACACAGAAGAAATACTCTCCGTTTCTTTTATCTATGTTATATGATCTTAGAGAACTCATTAAAAAGGGGCAACAATTTTCAACTTCTGGAATTCACCCTTGGATGGGGGGGGGGGTGAAATTCGAAAAAACCGTACCTCCGGCGCATGGGATATGCTCACCTTGTTCATTGACAATATATCAGAAACCCTTGAGATGCGGATTTTCGGAAATTTCGGGTAGGTGATTTCCGAAAGAGGAATGCAGATGTTGGGTCAGACGGCATTCTCTATGTCTGTCAAAATCTTTCGGGGTTATGAATCCCAAATGGTTATTTAGCGGCCGAGATATGGTTGATTGAACAATGGCTATTTCGGCGTTTTTGCAAAAACGGCCGGTAATAGGAAAAATTATATCTTATGATTTTTAGATTCCTGAAGGCCCTATCTGCTGTAAAATTGATCGCCAGTTTGAAAAATCCAGGTCTCGCCCGTTATAAATTGATATATAATGAAACCATTCCTGAAAAGACGACATCCCTATATCCATAATCAAAAACTGGAACCACAAGTGGTTAGCTTTCTCACTAGAGTCTTTAACTATTGCCTAACTAAAAGCCTTTCTACCGAATGGATGACAGGGGTCATCATTTCCATCCCTAAACCCAACCAGAATGACAGTCTTGTCGAAAACCATACACCGTTTACGCTTCTTCTTGCCATAGGCAAACTGTACGAAAGCGTGATAAAAACACGACTTGAGCTAGTAATAGACAAAAACATCCCAGAGTATCAATTTGGGTTCAGAAAAAGAAAATCTACTTTTAACGCTCCCACAATTGTCACATAAAATGTAGAATCTGTGAGAATGCAAAACCAAAATGCAGTTGCACTCGTTCTCGGCATAGCCAAAGCATTTGGTATACCGTATGGCACAAAGGGCTGCTACTTAAATTGAACAAACTAGACCACCCTACTCAGCTTCTATATGTTATGAGAAACTTCCCAGAACAGCGCTCACAAGAAATAAAAATATAATCTGCAAGATGAAACACATTCATCGCCGAACAAGGAGTACCGCAAGGATCCCCGTTATCATCAATACTCTAAAACATTTACTGTCACGACATATAAAACCACAATAGAGCCGACAAAAACAATGTAGACCTCAACCAACACGTTCTCCAATTTGCAGATGACAGTCTTGATTTCTTACCACATACATTCCCGAGAAACTATAGAAAATCTGCATATATTTGTAAAAATATAGTATAGTTAAGAAATGGAGACTCAAACCCAATCCCCGGAAATCAACTACTAATATTCAACCACAAGATCGTACAATCATCACTTACAATCAGGATGCTTAACATAGAAATCACACCCAAAAACGATTAAACGAAAGAACCGAATAAATAGCAGTCGATCACAAAGTCAACTTCAACGAACATCTGCAAACCAGCAAAAAAACACTAACAACCAGGGTAGCACATTTTCGAAAAATCACGTTCGAAGACAACGTGATCCGATCAATTCATGCGGTGAAATGATACAAACGCATCTGCTGGCCAATACTCGAATAGGGTACCCTACCTTCATCAACTGTAGAGAGGATGCGCTGAAAAAAAATGAAAACAGCAAAGATAATCGCGCTAAGAAACTTAACTGAACGCTATACGAAAAAAAAAACAAAATAACACCAATTCTACTCAGACTCAGGACACTCACAAAGCAGTTTGTGATGAACCAAATCCAAAACATCTTACCCATAGCTTCCATACCACTACTCCACATAATTCAAAGATGTAAACATACACAGACTATTATTGTAAAAATCCTAGAGTACCTTAGTAATGAACGATAACTGAGCAACCGCTGTAATTTGCGACAGGAAATATCGTCCTCGACTCGTTCGCTTGAGTATAAAATCCGAACGCCGGATACAGGTAAAATGAGCGTAAGTTATCACGTGTTAACGTCACATCATTTTGGTGAATAAGGGACGAGAAGTCGCCCCCCCCTCAAGTGTCGAAGAATTATCGAAATTTGCTACGTAGCAGCTACAGAGAAAAGCTCAGCAGAGTCTACGTACGACACTTGACCCGAGAGGGACGATCTCAATCTGTTAAGAAATCGTCCTGTTTTAAATTGTATCAATTATCTCAGTCTACGAAACGTATTTACTTGTATAGTCCGCATTTTGTCAAATTGTTATAAAATTAGTTTTGTAAAACTTGTTGAGCATGTGAGTGTGATTTTGAACGGAAATTTATTGTCAAAGCGGATCTGGCTACCACGAGTCCTGCATCGCCATATTTGTCGAATTAATCAAAAAGGGAAAGACGTCTGTAACATATGAATTCGAAGGACGTAATAAAGGAGAATTTGTTAACCATCAACGCGAACGTAAGTCGTCTTATTACTCTTTTATTCTGCTCTGCTGGATCCTCATTATACCTTTGACTCTGGCGTCTCTGGTCCCGCCAACTGGACCCATTTCTCTTGCTCTCGCTAGCCGCTAAAGTTTTGTTAGCGTTAATGCTAACTGGCGCCCAAATCGTGCAGTCTATTGGTGACTTTCGTAAATTATAACAAAGAGCCCTGTCAGTCGAACGGACCACGGCCGCGGCAGGTGAAGGAAAAGAAATCTGTCTCAAATTATAACCAAATTACCCCTAAGGAAAAGAATAAATTTAACGAGAGAATACCTAAAGTCTTGGGCTGAAGAATCATGGTCGATGGTCCACGGACACTGACAGACAAGACGGGCCTTTGCGGGTCTCGTCAACATTGAGCAAGCAATGTGAACAATCGAGCAAATTATATTTAAAATAAAACAAAATAATGTAATTATTAAGGGGTTAGGCCACAGTAACGGGTATAAAATCATGTGCGAATTAAACAATTTTTTTCGTATCAAAAAGTGATTCACTCAAAAAATGAATTACACATATATTTAGTATGAATATCAAGCTGTTAGGAAATTTTTTTTTTTCGATGTACAAAATGGCCGACTACTAATATTTTCTTTTGTTATCTTTTTTTAGGCGCTCCGCGGCGTGACATTTGGCATCCACAATTTTTTTACCTAGAACAAAAAACAAAAATTCTCGTCCATCTACATTAGAGTATCTAGAGAAGTACGTACGGTCTTTAAAAAAAATGTTTTATTCAAAAGTTGTAGGTATTTGAATGAATTTTCAGTGAAAAATTTCGTATAAAACTGCTCATGAAATGAAAAGTTTTCGATTAATGAGAAATTCCGTACGTACTTCTCTGCGAAATGCAATTAGGAACATAACTCTTAAATTTGAAGTAAATCGAGTGAAACTTGTTGAAGTTATTTGTCACGCCAATTGGAAAAAAGCTGTTTTGAGAAAAACGCGTTCAAAGTTTTAGGTACTCTATGGCCGTGCCAGAGGTGGGCTTACGTTATACGCTCAAAGTCGGTTAAAAAAATGTCTTGCTATCAATCGTATAGTGACTTATTCTTATGATGATAAAGCACCGTTTTAGCGAGAAAAAAAATCGATTTTTTGAAAATTCTACTGTGGCCTTACCCCTTAAGACAAGGTCGTGTCAATAAATGCAATTTTACTATTATTGCTATTCTGAAAAAATCCTATTGTCGGCAAGGCCATGATACCCTCCCTTTCCGTTTTAGTAGGACCACTTGCCGATTCGCTGAATCGCCCCAAAATCGTCCTGCCCGATTTTGTAAAAATTCCCACGCCTATCCCTCTGCATGTTGATTTTCGCGGTTTCCGGGTGGAAGGAAATGTGGGAGGCGTTCTTTAGCAAGGAAAGCGCGCGAGGCGGTTCCCTTCCGTGTGTCAAAATAGTCGACATGTATACATTTATTTCGGCAGAACCGCATTTTTGAGGGGTGAATCGCGTCCTTGAAAATCGGGTGTTATTTTTTCGTTTTCCGGCTGTAATTTTTTAACGGAACCAGATACGCGAAAATTTCAAAAGTCACTAGTGGTTTATTTTTCGTGTAATATTTAATGGTGACGACAAACAATGGTGTAGATAACAAATTTCATATTGTTTATAGTAAAAGTGCAATTTTTGTTGCTTATCTACAAAAATGTTCATCTGATTGGGATATCAATTTGCACATGTGTAGAGGATGGAAAAGTAGTAGATACTTACATGCGTTTTGTTTTTTCGATATTTTTCAATGAAAGTGTTAAAAAAACCATTCGATATTTTTGCCAACATCGACGAACAATCAGCTCACATTTTGTGATACCCGGTTTAATTCGTATCAATAAAAACCCATTCGATAGCTCGAATGAAGATTGATTTCAAATACACTCCTTTCACCCCCCACCACTTGCTGACAAGGATACCACTCAAGGTGTCCGACCCTCCGATTATGATAGAACTTCACAGGCAGGTTTGTAAAGTGCGTCAAATAATGGATAACCATTTTTTCGGTGGCACGCTATTCCCAAGTGGTTAAACGCACTCTCAATAACTTGTTTTTTTTTCTTCGTTTTTTGGCTATAGCGTGCGAACGGGGCGAGATAGAAACGAGGTTAAACGGTGAAAACATTAGTCGTTGATAATTCTACGTCCATGATGATAACGATGAATATAACAATAAATTACGTATTGTTTATTGCAAAAATGCATTTTTGCATGTGTAGGGGAGGACGGGGTTCAAAGTGCCGGGGGTGAGTTGTTCCGACGGGAATATCACTCAATGGTATGACATTCGCTACGCGCTTCATACTTATCGCTATCACTTTTTTTCTCAATGATATTCCTGTCGGAACAACTTACCCCCGACACTTTGAATCCTGTCCTCCCTATTAAACATAATATTTCTGTTTTTGACAAATAATCAACAAAATCCTCAAAAGTAATTTTTTTAAACAAAGAAATCTTTTTGAAACTTTCATTTTTATTTATTATGAAATGTAACTTAATTGACAGTCTTTATAATAATAACATATTTTTAAACATTAATCGACTTTCATAGACTTCAATATTTTGTATTAATTATAACATTGAGATCACTGAACTATCATTTTACAATAGTATTTTTTTAACTTCCAGCTGTATATCTTCTTCCCCCTTCATACATACCCCATATTCCAGTTTATATCCCTACCTTGCGGCCGCAGCCGACTTACCCCCCTCTATATTGCATTTACGATGACATTTCTGCCATGGGTATAGGGAAACTGCGGAAAACCTATACCAATACAGCCGGTCCCGACCACTTAAAAAAGGAGTTCCGTGGATATAAAAAAAAATAATAATAAGCGTCGACTATTTTCACTCTACACGCATGCCAAATTTCATCAAAACCCGAGTGCGACACCTTGGGCGGTTTCCTTGTAAGGTTACAAAAAGCTTTCTGGGAGACCGCAATGAATAATTAAAAGCTCATTTATGTTTAGGAAATATAATTGTTTAGAGTTTTATCCCCCCAAAGGATTGCTTTTGGGACTCGAAAATGACTCCAATTTGGTTTGGGCTCATTTTAAGGACTCCAGGATGGGAATGTGGAAAAATAAAGTTGAAATCTCCCAACCTTCGAGGCCCTCCCTTCGAGTTTCCGTCCCCTCCTAATGGTAGCCGTAGATGTGGAAAAAGTAAATTTGCAATCTCTGTACATCGGGAGACATATTTTTTTTTGCTTTTTCACCCCCTCCGTAGGGTAGGTTCCGGGGCTCGAAAATAGTCTTTTTTGCGCTTTGCAGAAATAAAGTTCTCCCAGTAACAATGCATAAAATTCGGAAATTGAACGAACTTACCTGTAAGTGAAGTTCTATCTTGATTGCATCAAACGTTTCTTCCGAAGAAATCAAATCGCAGTCCTGCTTCACGCCAATAATCTCACGCAATTCAATGTACACTGCCGGCCAAAAGTTTGAGTACACCAGTCGAAATTTCTTGCCGCACTAAAAGTTAGATAACGGACTCAAAAATAAAAACCATCAAATTTCCCAAGCGGCGTTTTAAAGAGGACAAATTACCTGCATTTTGCTTTTTTTTTAAACACAATTTTTTTGGGCCCGGTACGCCTTTTTGAAAATGGCTACTTTTCAGCTTTTTTTGCACGTCTAAAACTGCCCGCATAACTTCTGAGGAATTTCTTCGCTCGTTTTTTCCATGACAAACTTAAAGAAGGTATCAAAACATACATTTTCGTTTTTTAGAAAGTTTCGTACGATTTTTTTTCACCCCAGTATTGCATTTTTAGCTAAAAAAGACATGTGTTGGAAAAATAGGCGTACTTCAATAACTATCGGGTTTCAGAGAAAATGTCAAGAGGGTAAAAAGTTGCAGAGGTTTACACTGAAGTCGCCAGAATTTTTTCAGAACTTTTTTTGAAATTTTTTTTTACACTTTTTGCTCGGGACTCTGATGAGTGGAGGGACTCCATTTGGGAATTATGGGATCTAGGACAATCTATCAAGAAAGAAAATTTGTTTACTTTTTCTTTTTTAATTAATTATAATTTTTTCAGAATTTTTTTAAATATTATTTTAACCATTTTTTCGTCTAGAACTCGGAGAATCATCCTCGGTTGAGTTGTGTCCCAAGACCTATTGGATTTAAGACTAACTATTAAAAAGAAAAAACTTTAAACCTTTGAACTTGTTTTTTAACGCAAAAAAATAGGCAATCACGTCTCTTACCTTATCTATGAGAGTTTTTCGTCGAAGAAAAAATCGCCTTTGCGCTGGCCTGACCCTATTCGTCGATATATTCATTTTTTCGCGATAATTCGATATGATATGCCTTGATTGCATAAAGTAATAATCATGCCTCGTTTTTTTCATACGGAGTTCTTTATATTCAGTCAAATTTACACGATAAGGTAAGAGACGTGATTGACTAGTTTTTTGCGTTAAAAACCAAGTTCAAAAGTTTAAAGTTTTTTCTTTTTAATGTTTGGTCTCAAATCCGATAGGTTTTGAGACACCACAACTCAACCGAGGATGATTCTCCGAGTTCTACAGGATAAAATTGTTAAAATAATATTTGTAAAATTTCTGAAAAAATTGTTTAAATCATTTTTTTTAATTCTGAAAGATTGTAGTTAATTAAAAATAAAAAATAAACAAATTTTATTTCTCGATAGATTGTCTAAACCCGATAATTCCCAAATGGAGCTCCTTTTGGTTCAAATAGACCAAAAATTGTACATTTTTTTTAATTCTGAAAAAATTCTAGCTACTTTAATGTGAACCTATGCAATTTTTTACCCTCTTGACATTTTCTCCGAAACCCCATAGTTATTGGACTACGCCTCTTTTTCTAAAACACGTCTTTTTTAGCTAAAAATGCAATACTGACGCGAAAAAAAATCGTATGAAAATTTCTAAAAAACGAAAAATATCTGTGGTTTGGTTACGCTCGTGTCACTGTTTAAAGTCCTGCCGTAAACACTCTAGGGCTTGATCCACAGGTTTTGAAGAAACGGTCAGCCTGGGACTGATCTCTTCAGGAGCGGCGCTCCATAAAATCAAGATAGAACTTCACTTCCACGTGAGTTCGTTTGATTTTTAAATTGTATTCCGTGCCTCTTCCTCGAGTTCAAATGGTAGATGTTGTAAGTGTGTTCCGGCAAAAAATTGAAAACAGAACCATTCATATTTAATTATATTTATTGGGATTGTTCGGGTTACAGGAAGTTCAGTCTTGAGCTCCGAATCCTTGTCCGATGTTGTATGATCTACGATGTATTTAAATTGTACGTGTTCTTATAGACGTATTTAACGACTTTCGATTCAAGATGTATGCTTTATTTTACGATTATTACTTTTTTTAAATAAATATTCAGTAATCATATAATATCTGCATTTTTATCAGGGTTAGTTGAGACCGGTAAATTGTAAAATTTGGCAAATGTTTTCAATGCCTTCATCCATCCTGCTGTCTTTTAATTAAGGGGGTATCCCTCTCTGGAAACGTCAAAAAATATTTTGTTTTGCATATTGTTATAGTGTAAACTTTCATGAATATTTAAAAATCAACCGGACCCTGAAATTCTAAAAATTGACGACGTTACACCTATTTTAGTGGAACAGTGTGCGTCGCGTTTGCCGCGATCCGTCGAATTTGAACGCGATGATCTCGAAACTACATATCTTGACACGACGGAATTGATATCTTGAGCAACTTCCACACTATTGACTTGAACTTGCACAATTAGCGTTCAAACAGTAGTCATTTTCGGTTCACGATCGCATTACAATTGGTTAAACCATTTGTTAATAACAATGAATTCAGCATGCAGTTTTCAAGAGGAAAATGAGGTTTTCTTTGGAGAAGCTGTCATTTTTTGTAATTTTCGACATTTTGGAAAGTGTATCGTAAACCCATAGCCAGTTGGATGTATTTGAAGAATTTGTTTTGTTTTCGTTTTGAATTACATTTGAGCCTGGTAGAGATACCGCCGTTTCAGGCCTTGTCGCTGGAGGACTGCAACGCCAACTGCAGCACCACAAACAGTTTTATAGATTTTCTTCCGAACAAATTATATTGTTACCACAATCATGTGGACACTGAGAAAAAAAATAATCGATCCAATATTATTGGTGTTTTGAATGAAATTTTGTTGATTCAATTGTAAAATTGTTGGTGTAAATAATCGGATTTATTAGTCCAAATAAAACATGACAAAATTAAAAGTTGTTTTTTTCATTCACAAGATATATTTTATCCGAGAACAATATATTATTGAAACTATCTAAAAAATTATCGCGAACAAATTATATAGTTTTGAATGCATTTTCTGCAACGAATAAAAAAAGCGTTTCAATGCATAACATGAATATTGTTGATTCGAGTACACAAGAAAAATTGAATTTCGCTCGTTTGATTCAGATAAAATTTCTATTAAGTGAATGTGTTATTTAATTTTTTTCACCATAACCGATATTGATTTTCAAGTACATTATTCGTTAAAATATTAATATTTTATTTTGATTGAAAAATATTAAGCAAATGTCTGAATGGGTTAAAAAATTATGCGAAAATAAAATTTGTTTCTTGCGCATTTGGTTGAAAAAATTCAATCAAATCATGGCCGAGCGCCACCGAAATTATAGGTGTGAGGAAACTCGTAGTTCTCGGATTAACCGCTAGAAGCCGCACGCGCGCTCATTTCTCGTAAGCGTAGCGCGAACCGAAAATCTATTTAAACGCCGGAGGAACTAAAGAGTATCGCTCCATGGCCTGTGGCTAAGATCAAAGTGTAGTATCTGTTCTTATCAGTTGAATATCTGATATTCTCTCCATGGATATTCCATTGGTTATCTGGATGTTCCATTGGATATCTCTCCATGGATATTCCATTGATATCTTTCCACTATTACCGTAGATGATCATTCTAGTGTTCGCTTTTCATTTAAGATTTAAGACGGAATGACACCTCATCGCGGTCGGTATGGTAGAGCAATTGTAGATACCCAAAAATCTCTGAAACGGCTCTTCAGATCCCGTCGAAACTTTGCCAAACGACGTCAAATAGATAGACGAACAGCTGTCTGCCCCTCAAATTCAGAAAATTCAGGGTATCTACAATTGCTCTACCATACCGACCGCGATGAGGTGTCATTCCGTCTTAAAACAAATCGAAAAACTCCCGTCTCATGGCATATTCGTTTCGATGTAGTAAAGAAATAATTCATTCTTTTGATTATATTTTTGTACGAAACAAAAAATGTAGCAACCGCTTAATTATTTCATCTATACATCTACGGATTGTATATAGAATGATTTCAATAGAATATAATTTTATTTGAAGGATAATGTAGATATTCCGAAGACAGAAAGATTTTCAAGTAAAATAATATGTTATTTGAATCAATCGCATTTTCCAATATTTTACAGTATCGTAACAATCTCATATATCGGTAGCACTCCGCGATCAGACATTTATTGAATAAAGCAAAATATATTTTTTCGATTAAATTGTTTTTTTTTGCTGGGAAAAGATCAATTTATTCCAACCAATGTGTTACTGGAAAAAAATGCATCATTCTGACCCTTTAAATTGGGCTTCCAGAGAGGGATACCCCGTTAAATCAACATTTAGTTATTTTCATTTTGCTGGAGAGGAGGATGCGTGAGGTATACCGTATGCAGTGGAAACGGAAGTAACAATGCCGCAATTATTCAACATCATTTTGATCTACCTGCTCATTGTTTGAGTCGAAACTGCTTGGTAGGGCTTTTTGAATAAAATAAACAGGTTGTTATTATTGATTCGCAACGGCTTAGTTTTTAAAAAAGTTGTAAAGGCCGATGCCGCACAAATATTTTTGTCGTTACGAAAAACTGGAATTATATGGACAAGCTCTTTCTTATTCAGTCCCGATGTTTTTATTTTTTCGGGAATTCGTCTTTCGATCCTTTCTTCCAAGAGGCGGAAATCTTGAGTTTTCATTAACCATAACTTATGATTACTCACTTAATGTGTATATATGAAGTATCTAGGTCGTTGCTGAGGTCGTTGTGACCTCATTTTCTTATTCGCGCAAGTACGTATTTGTCAACGCATCTCCCACTACGAACGAGTTTTTGGGAACATAATTTTTGTTTTTCTTAAAAAATATATGTTGGGCCATACAAGAAGGTTTATTGACTACAAAAAACGTCTCTATGCAAAAAAAATGCACATTTACCGAAAATGCAACGATCTGAAAAACGTTTGGGGTCCGATCGACCCCACATGCAGTCAGAGGTTCGTGGCGGAAGTCTGCAGTCGAAGGGTTAATTATCAAGAATTATGAATTAAAAGAAAGATATATTTCCGTTGCGTCGCAACGATGCAAACTTCAACATCATAGTTTCATTTTATCAACTGGATATCCACGATTAAAATGTCGAAATTCCCCTCTTTTCTGGGTTCTAGACTGGTAGTCTCCCTCAAGTAAGACAGAGCGCGCCTTCTCGTGGGTGTAATTTTGTTTCGAGAGTTGCGCGCGTCTTACTGGAGCGAGCGCGTGTACATATATATCACTTCTCACGTTATTGATGCAACGATAACACGCCCGCGAGCACAGGGCGAAATTCGTTTCGTCGTCGGAAATTTATAGCGGCGGAACGAGAAGCCACACACGTCTCAACAACGCCGGGAGAGAGCAGCGCGTAGTACAAATAAGCAAAGGTACCCCCGAAAAATTATCGACTCTCGCGGGCGGTGTTGAATGGCAGCGGAGCAACGACCACGCGATATATCTCGGCAAAGGGGTTTAGGAAGCAGGACAATAAAGAAGAAAAAGGAAAAAAGAAACTGGGGAGGAAGTGAATAGCGAGAATAATGTAACGACTTTGGGTGTAGTCAAAATGTAGTATAACATTTGTGTGTCTCTGTTTTCGCGGTGTTTTACGTGTTTTACGATTATGACGATGGTTTACATCGGCGCTCTTGCACGCCACATGGCCCGCGTCGTCCCTAGTTCCGGCCGTCAAATTTTACTTACCACGGACGAGCCTGCGTCTTTTCTTTTATATTGTATACTTGTGTATATGTAACTTATATACATACATACATACATACACACACACGGTAACACGCGTTTTGACCCGACGACACAAAATCCGCAGGATAAAATATCCGCAAGACAAAATATCTGCCGATATTATATCCGCTGTCGGTAATTAAATGTTGAGGCGTACTCTTGATCGATTCATCTATGATTAACGATTAATTCTTAAACTGGGACAACTGGCTTCATGAGACAGTCAATGTTTTCCTCTCTGTTGTGTATGTAATGTTACAGTTTAAAGTTACAGTTTAAAGTGTTAAATGGCTACCAAACGTCGGAAGGCATATCAAAATGTAGAAGAGAGAATAAAAAATCTAGTAGGGAAGTACAATGACATGGATCATATACAATATTTGCGTGGCATTGCTAACAATATTTTATTAAACTAATATTATATACAAAAATGTTATAATAAAGAAATAAGTGCAATGAAGAAGCTCGTGTTATGTCCCCACCCCACTATCTCACGCACCCCACAAAGGTGTATTGCGCGCGACCCCGTTGATGTGGTGGACGAGATTTAGGATTTTGTCTCGCGGATATTTTGTCTTTCGGATATTTTGTCGTCGGGTCAGATGTGACGTAGCCACACACACACACACACACACACGCACGCACGCACGCACGCACACACTCACACACACACACATATATATATACCCGGTCGACTTTTCAGCGTTTTTCTAACCATTCCACTGCACACTGGGTCGTTTTGAACTCATTTTTTTTCAACAGTCTGTATCGCAAAACGGTGTAATCTATTCGGCCACAGTGCGGCACTTGAACGTTCCCCCACTCCTACTCTATAGTTGGACACTCGGCCCCCATCCTACATCTTGCCCGTGTACTGAGGACAGCTGTCGAAAAACACTGTCGTCGAATATCCATAAGTCGAATATCCATAAGTCGAATATCCATAAGTCGAATATCCATAAGTCGAATATCCATAAGTCCAATATCCATAAGTCCAATATCCATAAGTACGAATATCCATAAGTGAGTATAGAGTAGAAATAAGTGCCAGAAATGGCGGGAGGTAGAGATAAGTGAGTTTGTTTGGGTTTATTTGGTTTCCTCTATACTCACTTTTCCTCTACCTCCCGCCATTTCTGGCATTCATTTCTACTCTATACTCACTTTTGGATATTCTACCCCAATCGTTGAAAAAGGACCTGGGGTCGAATCGACCCCGTTTATGCAATAGTGCGGTCAGAGTGAAAACATATTTTTCTGCGAAATTTGGTGTTTCATTACTACACGTGAGTGATTTGCGATAGGAAATGCTCATAGATACTTTCTCTTTTGCGCTACTTTAGTAAATGATGGATTTAGAATGCCGATCATAAAGCTGAAAGCAAGTGTCCGTTACGCAGGAGGGATATGTGCAACAAGCACCGAATGTACTTATGCGTCGATTGCGGTAAATGTGAATAATAATAAGTCATTGCAGTAAAAAAATGCGCAAAATATACGTTCTCAACAATTAATCTGCCGAAGGAGGTGATTTTTGCCATTTTTCACTATCTCGAAAATGCTCAAATGCAAACCTCCGAATAAATATACTTTTCGGAAATACCGTCGACACTGTCTTTTTTCGTATCTACAAACCTTTCTCTCTAAAAACCTCAAAGGGCTTTTTTTACATTTTGAAAAAAATAGTCTCTTTCGTGCAGGTGCGTATTTTTAATGCATCTCCCACTTTGAACGAATTTTTAGGCACTTAATTTTTGTTTTTTTCTTGAGAAATTAATTTTGGACCATAAAATGAGGATCAGTGATTACAAAAAACGTCTCCACAAAAAAACATATTTGCCGAAATACAACGACCTGGAAAACGGCTGGGGTCGGATCAACCCCATATGCAGTCAGAGGTTCGTGCAGGAAGTGTGCAGTCGAAGGGTTAAGATAGATAGTTGTACTGGTCGTGAAAATGCTGATTAATAGCGTACACGGTAATTTTTCTCCATTCACTGTAGATACAAATATAAATATACGTCTTTATTGATACTCATTGAGGATTAATATTTTTTTCGATAGACCACGCGCATCTGGGCAAACATATTTTTTTTGCCTTCGTGTTAAATAGTTTTGTTTGTGTGGAAAGTGAGCTTTTTTCACTTTTCGAAATGCGTGGTCAGGCAGACGCGGAGATCCATTTTTTATCGACGTGTGGGTATTTATATATTTATGTGTGTATATATATATGTAAATAAGGGCAAATGATCTTCGCGGTGAGGGAAAAGGGTTTCTTTTAGAGTTTTTGGAGCAGCGCCCGTAGCCGGCGTCCAAGTCTGGGCGATGGTGTAAAGGGCAAATGACGACCGAGTCGTGGAGCGAAAGGTGGGGGCGGGGGCGGGGGGGATTGACGCTCGTCCATGATGTCGTCGTTGCCTATTAGGCGCCCCAATCTTGCGTTGTCACCCATTAAAAGTGTTTGCAGTAGCTCCTCACCGGACTCACGTCCCAGACGCGGGGTGAATTGATTCGCGTGTCTCTTGTCCCCTGGGCGTTCGAAAAAAAAACATTTGTATTAATTTATCCGCTGAATTCATTTATATTCATTATTTCACATCAATGATACGGAATTTGTACAACTCTTGTACTTTTCCTTCTGCATCGAAGTAACAAAAAAAAACGAAAATAACAGAGTGCTGAATAAACTGGGTAATTTGTTAGAATTAGAAAACGATGGTATGAGTAATCGTCTCTTCTAAGTATTAACGGCAAGAATCTAATTTTGCACAAAAGCAGAAAATCGACAAAGATACCAAAATGCAACCCGTTAATTGAAGAATTTGGAAATAATTTAGGAATTTACGAATTAAGAGAAGGTAAGAATGCGTCCACGCCAAATATTTATATTGAGGCCCAAGCTAAATTTGGTCAACATAACAAAGCACTCAAATAATTAGTCAATTAGTGACGAATTCAAAAAATAAACTGACAGATAATAAAATTGAAAATGGTCGATACTAATTTACGTCAGAGTATTTTACCCGAAACAAATCGATAAAGATACGAAAGTTCTGAATTATTTGGAAAAAGCATTAAGGAAAGAAACGAAGAAATAGTGAGGAGATAAAACGAAAAATTGTCGTAAACAAATACTATAAATTTTGAATGGAGTTTAGGTCAATTACCATGAATCGATACGAGAGTCCAAGGTGCACCTTGGAGAACGTCGGCAATCGTATTGATCTGATCGTCGTCGAAGCTCTCGGCTTTCTCGTCGGATCTTCGTCGTCTGCCGAGGCGAGGGCCGAACCACATTGCCCCCGAAACCCTGCTACCCCGCTCCGCGCAATTACCACCCGAACAAAGACCGTTCGCATTTCCGTCGAGGCTTCGACTTGCGAAGCCTTCGCTGCCGCTCGAGTCTAAAAAAAAGAACATTTTTTCTTTATTGCACTCAATTTTTTAATAAGATCCTGGCAAACTCGGCACTGGGCCCGTCGAAGGGGACTCGTGACGTTGAAATTTGCATCATTGGAATGTAAAGAAAATTCTTTTTTTTTGCCGATCCAGGGTCACCTCGGTTTTTGCCGAATGTCACTCAACTTATTATGGCAAAAAATATTTTCGATGACAGTAGTTATACAGTGGCTGATAAAAAAAGAGATCCTTTCTATATGGTGTCTCAAAATGACCTGACATTTTAAATCGCTCGCCATTTTTGTTGTGGCGAACAAAAAGTACTAATCGTTGACAACTGGCATCAGAAAGTATTGGATCTTAGTCATGGAGAATTACACGATCGAGCAACGCATAGAAATTGTGAAAATTCACTACAAAAATGGTGAAAATTTAGCGGAGATGGTTCGAAAAGTCCGTCCGTCTTTTGGTCATAAATTTGGTCAGCAAGACTGAGGTGAACTTAATCACAACATTTGAGGTTAGTGGTTCTGACGCCATTGGACTTCTTTCTTTGGGGTTTTCTGAAAGGAGAACTGTATGCCAATGATCCACAGACAATTCCGGAGCTCAAGGAAGTAATTGGACGCACCATTAAACCTAGAACTATAAACCGGGGTAAATATCTACCCCAGGTTGTGGTTCGCAAAATGACGTTTTGGCCGTTTTTTAGCCCGTTCAAGTATTTAAATCGATTTTTTACCGACTTAACTAATGAAATTGGATTTGCTGCTTACCATTCTCTTCGGCATGAAAAAACGAAGAGATTCATGTACGAGTCTCGTTACTGCTTTCAGAACCATTTTAGGAACAAGAAACGCGTGGGGTAAATATTTATGCCGGTTTGTAGTTTAAAGGTAGAAAAAATTGGTTTGTAGTTCTGGGGTTAATGAAATTAGTCCCCACTCATGCCAAAATGTTATTGAAAATTGCGCCAAAAGAGTGAACGTCTGCAAATAGGAGCGGGGCGGCCATTTATCGGACATTGTGTTCCACACATAACCTCCTTGTTTGTACCTCATATTGAAATAAAAATATTCGTACTGTTCAAATAAATGATACGTTTAATTAATAAATAAAAATGTCAGGTCATTTTGACACACCATGTAGTTTCCAGGTTCGCAGTCCGAATAATATGACAATTCATATCTCTGGTTTTTTCATTCAATTAATTCTTTACTGATTCTGTTATTCTTGAAAAAAATTATGATTCTTTTTCTTCGTATTCCAGGTTTGCTCATTATTTGTTCAAAGCTACATGACAGGGACCGATACCTCCGTTAAGAGTACAAATGGCCGATTGGTAGATTCCATGTGTTTATGAGAGTAACATTTCAATTTTTTTTGTTTACCTGTTTGCCATGTCAGAATCTCGAATCATATGCGTAGGCAACACGTTTGTACGCAGGTACGAAAGTTCACTGCGAGAGATTTAGAAAAACGTTTTTCGCGAAGAGAAGTAGCTAAAAAGTTTGAAGTCAGCGAGACTCAGGTACAAAAGCAATGGAAATGATTTCGAGAGATTGATTGCATCGCGGACAGAGTAGGATGAGGAAGAAAACGGGCGACAACGAAGCGAGAAGATTGTCGTGTTGTACGAGAAGTAAGGAAAAAAACAAAAGGGTCAATGATTGTATCGCATAAAACAATTTGGTGAAGACTCACAAGGAACGGTTGCGAGGTCGATCTCTCCGATTTCGATTAAATTTGGCATGCTTGTAGAATGGATAAAAATAAGCGACACGTATATTTTTATATCTGCGGAACCCGATTTTTAAAGGGTGAAACGCACCCTCGAAAATAGGGGTGTTTTTCGTTTTTCGTCCATAACTTTATCGTTCTCATCTCCAATGTATAGTACACGAAAAAATAAACATTGTTGCGATTTGAATTTTTTTGATATCTCGTACCGTTAAAACATTATCGACGAAAAACGAAAAACTATTTTTCGAGGGTGCGTTTCAACCCTTAAAAATCGGGTTCAGCGAATAAAAAAAAATACGTGTCGCATTTTTTTACCCATTCTACAAGCATGCCAAATTTAATCGAAATCGAAGAGATGGACCTCGCAACATCCCTTGTCAATGAAACCAATTTTTACAGCCGATTTACGACAAAGCGTCCGTTCTTTCTGCGATGCAGTAAATTCAAACGCCTCCAGTGTGCTAGAAAATACGTGACCATGCCAAATTATTTTTGGGACCGTATCGTTTGGTCGGATAAAAGTAAATTTCAGCTATTCAACCGGAAAACACGACTTAGAGTGTGGAAGAAACCCGCGGAAAGAGCTTCAAGAGCATCACTTGCAGCAGACAGTCAAGCACGGAGGTGGTTGCATAATTATTTGGGGCTGCTTTTCCTGGTTTGGAGTAGTTTGGAGGCAGTTGATGAAAATCAGTAATTTATTGACGGCTGATGAAATCATCAACGGAAATCCGGAGTCATCAGTGCTCCGAGTTGGATTGAATCGTAATTTTATATTTCAATAAGACAACGTTCCAAAATATCCAGCAAAGAAAACTCAAAAAAGTACTGGTAAAACAATTACACCTGATTGGCCTCCACCAATCGTTCAACTTGAATCCCATGGAGTATTTGTGGTCTACTTCGGATAAGAATATTAATAAAACCAACGTTTTGGAATTGGAAGGGGAATACCTTAAAAATCTCGTCAAGAGTATGTCAAAAAGGCTTTCGGCAGTAATTAAGGCAAAAAGCTACCATACCAAATATTAATTGTATGTTTCCCAAAAGTGTTGTAATTTTATTGTTGAAAATGTAACGTGTTCTTTTTATTTTGGCCTTACGGTTTAATCAGTCTTTCTAAACAAGGTACAAAAAATGTATCAAATACATTACATTATATTCTACAAATTTGAAAACTGAGTTGAAGAAGAATTATTTGAACCGAAAGTACTCAAGACTTTTACATTTTTCCTATACTTTCGAAGACGAAAGCTTATTTGATGAATTTTGAACTCCAACAGTACGTGGACTTATGCAATGACAATTAATGATTTATTGTTATACCATTATCGAACATTGTTTTCTTCTGGTCTTTTGGAAAATTAGTCGATTGGTCGAACAGTCTGGCATTACTAGAGTAAAACACTTAGAACTTTAGTTCTTTACCAGAACTAGAACGTTATTTTTTTATTGTTTATATTGTTACATTTTTTCACACAATCCGATAAATTGTTCTTCGCTATATAAATCCTGTACAGTGCCATTCTCTTGTTTATTTGTCATTTGTAATATAGTGTTTTGAACAAATGATTTTACGTTTTTTAGTTATTGTACACGTCCTATATTGTTTATTTGCGGTTAAAAATTATTCGACCAATCACTAGGCATTGTACAACTCCTGGGCACATTGTCTTGTTCGTCATTTTCTATTATTTGACCTTTTTTTTATCGATATGACAACTCTTAATTTCCTGTTCTCTATAGTTGTTCTGGTCCTCCGGCTAAAATTGATTTTACGAAATATACGGCTCTGATTATTAGCAATACAAAAGACAAAAAAACACGGGCATTACAAGTCTTTTCGTTTTTGTATTTGCGTAATTTCTGATTGGCCATCTCCGACAAAGTCTCCCGAATACACGTGGGCGATTCATTATTATTTTCCTCCGATGTTCGATCGATGGAGTTATCGATCAACCATTGCCGCAATGTTCTTAGAGTCTATCGAAATTTAACCGTCATAATTTGCGCACAAATTCAAATACGCCACGCCCAAATCGATTACATCGTGGGGGATGAGAGAGCGTCCCCATAGAGACCGATTCAACAAGTGATAATCTGCGTCTGGCACAATGAACTTACACAAAAACCAAAAAAGTAAACAGAAGGTGGTCTCAACAAAAAAAAACCGTAGCTGCAGAACTTGAATTTCATTTCAGCACATTTAGGCTACAAAAATCGCAAAACAGTTTTTTAGGTTTCTCATTAAAAAATCGCAAACCTCAACCTGCAAAAACAAGTTTTAGAGAAAAATAAAGCAAAAGAGAAAGAAATAAGGATTTTCCGTTCCCTTCTAACGATGAAAGCTTGAACCCCATGGCCTTCAACCGGAATAGAAATTTTCTAATCACTCGTTTCTCCAAATCCAATACTATGAAAAATAACATACAATTCCTAACTCCATCGAATTCCACTAACGGGTACTACACATTCAAAAAACTCATATAGAATAAATAAAATCGTTGTTCGTCTCATCGTGGTCGAAAACTTGCTTTAAACAAAAAAAGGATCACATACCGTATTCACCGGAAACACCGCCAAGAAGAAGAATCACGAGCAACAAGCCGGCACTGCCTGTCGTAAATCGGGAAATCCAACTGTCGTTAATCCTTCTGGATATCATTTCGAAAATGGCGTATATGTATTTGGTTGTTGTGTATTGATGTATTTATGTATGTGTCGTACGCAGGAGTTTTTCCTTTATTTATTTTTAAACCATTCACTTCGATAAGTGTCGTACGAGTGGTATCGAAACGTTCGGAATCCTGAGGTTTTATAGGCACCGCTTGGAAGGGTAGAAAACACCCCCTCGCGTACATCCCCCCTGCGAGAAATCTTTGCAAGCTTGAACGGCGTAAACCAGCTTAGAAAATCTCTGCGGGTGTTTTTCCCATCTAACACCTTCTTGTGTTGCTGCGTGGACGTACGATCTTCGTGGGTGTGTGTACGTATACGTGTGTGTATGTGTGTGTGTGCGTATGCGTCTCTCTCTCTCCCTCTCTGTGTGTGTGTGTATTAGTGAGTTGTTTCGTGAGCCTCAAAACGGCGTAACTCCACGGAGTGCTCCGTATACGAGCAGGGAGAAACGAAAACGCTAGGGAACAACTTTGAACATTCACGTGGAGTATTTGAAGCAGTGTGCGTGCGAGAAAAAGAAAATACCTAAGAGGGATTGCTGCCCTCGTGACGTGAGTTCATTCCTCGACGAACTGTATCTATGTACAGGCTGTTTCATGTTAATTCTTCATTGACTTTCATATGTGATCGAGACTTCTTTCTAGTTTTCTTCTTTGGGAGCAAATCTGGCGTAAATATTGTAAACTACTGCCATAAAAAAAAAACGAAGAAAATTAAACGTGTGAGGCAGCTTAAGGGCTGTTCTCGCTTTAGACGCCAAAAAGGCTATTTTCGTGAATTTTTTTGATAGGTTTATATTATAGATATTGATGTAAAAGGCGTACACTTAATAAAAACACTTTCGAAATGGATTAAAAAAAAATTATTTCTTTAAGTCACTATTTATAGACGAAAATGGTAGTTAAAAAAATGTGCTAATAAAATTGTAGGTCTGCGCTGTTGATGAAATCTCGGAGATGGATCATCCGAAACAAAAAAAATAAAACGGGTTTAGATTCAGTATGTTAATGGCTATATCGCAAATCATACGATTTTTGATATATTCGAAAATAACAAAATGGCGGACATGCTTTGAAAAAAACAAAAAAAAAACGTGATTGCTCACTTTTTTTGGCAAAAAAATTAAAAATCAAAATTTAAAAAAATCCTTGATATGCGCTATAGTTACAGTTGTAAGGGTAGTGGTTAACATTGCATAAGGATCGGTTCAATAGTTTCAAAGATTTTAACAACAAGCCGTCGAAAAACGTTGTTTCGAGAAAAACGCGTTTAAAGTTTGTTTGGGTTACATCAATACATAAAAAAAAGTTGATGTATTTTGAAAGTGTATTTATTAAGTGTAACAACTTTTATATCATTATCTATAATATAAACCTTTAAAAAAATTCATCAAAATAGCCTTTTTTAGCGTCTAAAGTGAGAAGACCCTTTAAACACAGTAAAAAATATAGCCGGCTGAATCGACACAGGTTTTCGACAGTTTCATTGTGCAAATGCGATACAGTAATGCATTGGAGCAAGTATAGAGTAAAAGTGAAAGGGGTGTAAAAGCTTGCAGGGGCTTACGAAGGAGAATGATAAATGAGTGAATCATTTTGTGGATACTTATCCGGAAAATGTGCGATCGACTATATTAAGGGGTTTGCATAAGCTTGAAATCCGAACATTTTTTCTGTTTTTTCGTTCTTTCTTTCCCTTGTGAACGTATTGGTATGACGGGGTCGGGATTTTAGACCCAATTAATGCATAGTCATGCCAGGTTTGAATTTTTTTGTTGAAAAATGTTGATAGGCAATAAAGTTATTATTATTTGAACAAAGTTCTAAGAAGCAGAGTGATCTGATATGAAAAATGAAAAATGCATTTTTAGTATAATGATAAAACTTTCATATTACCGGATACATTTTGAAAATTAAAAAATTATGAAGAGGACAAGCTATATCAAAATAAAGTTCGATTTTTGGGAGAAACCCTTAATCATTTGTTATCAACAAATGAATAAACACAAAATAACTATTTAATCGTACGATACAAAATGTTAAAAACTATGCTCTGTCCGCATTTACAGTGAACCGGATGAATAGATTTTGAGATATGACTTATACCGTTTTATTGAACATAGTTTCGAGAAAAACACATTTCCCAAAAATCGTCACAAGCGCCAATTTAAATATTTTTACAATACTTTCGATGTTGTAAACATTGTGAAATTAATATTAAGGCCCGAGGATATAAAAACTATGCAATTAATAAAATCGTTTTTTTTTCTCGAAATTTCAAGCTTACACAGACCCCTTAAGGTTTATGTCTTCAAAATGATTTGCAAATCATGGACTTTCGAAATGCATTTGCATAGCTCGAAGTAGTACTTTTATTTGTCAGTCAGAAAATTTCACAGTGCATTTTTGCGTGTCGGTGTAACGATAAACTTTTATGAACGATCAATTATGATCGAAGGGACGATTTTTTATGAAACAGCCTGTACTCGTGAATACGGAGGTTTCCGCAGTCTCTATATCTGTCGTGACTTCGTGGATCACGTATCTATCGAGGTACCCCCCGCGTGCAATCTCGACAAGTCGGTGATTTGTCTCCATTTTATTGAGACTTCGAGTCGCCCATACTCGATTAGGTGTGAGAGTGAGAGGGAGAGAACGTGGGGGCGTCCTTCGTTTCGTCTCTCTAATCGACAGGGGAAAGATACCTGTCTCTCTCCCTCTCTCTTTTCCTCTCTGCCTTTCTGTCACTTTTTCTCGCCGTTCTCTATTCCTTCACCTTTTTTCTGGCAAATCTGTTGGATCCAGTGTACGAGGGAGAAAGAGAGAGGGAATCTCACCTACGTGGCCAGGAAACGGCCACCCAACGTTTATTCGACTTTAGTTCCGACCCTCTGCATCTATACATATAAATACGTGCATGCATTTGACACAGAAATAGAATTTGCACAGAGTATTTCGTATGTGCCAGTTTGGGTTTATCCCAGACCTCGGGAGCGAGCACTGCATCACGATTTTTTAATGGTCAACCCGATATTTTACTTTTTTAGCTGCACATTTGCAATTTATATTTTTAAGGTGTACATTCGAATAATTAGACTTTTTTCCTGGAACTGTAAAATCGAAATAATAGTGCAACATTTTTATTCCTATTTTTACATTGTCAAAATATCGTGATGAAATTGGGTAGGAATTAGTTTACTCGTGATCTCGAAGAGCACTAGTGGAATACTGGTCGATTATTTTTTTATACGCGTAAGTGCGTAACATATTTTTCGAATGAAAGTAACATTAGAAAAAAATCAAGCGGAAAAAAATTTGCGCGAGTACTTCGAAAATATCACAAAATGAAAATAGATCACAACTACGTGCCATCAATCAGTTAGTTTCGTACAATCATTGGATTGTGTGAGGTTGATAGGAATATATGATCGCGGGATATCAATTGTGATAACATTTGTGATAACACGTGATTCCGTAATCACATATTTCTGTCAATTCTTTGATTTAACTCTGATCGTGTATTATAAGTTAAGGGGTATGCCTAACCTTGGAATTTCAAAAAATCGAGGTGTGGTTTATTTTATTTTCTTATTGCGTAGAGTCTTAACTTTGATTTGGTTCGAAGATTTTGTAAAAAAATCGAAATTTGACCGAGTTATGACGATTTTAATGAAGCAAGTCAGAACGTCCCGTTGCGTTACGGCTCTAGCGCTGCGCGGTGCATTGTATGGTTTCTAAGGGCATTGATATGACGTTGTTCAACTAGGCTGTTTGATTGTTATATGGTGCAGGAACCGCAGATTGAAGGTACGAAAAATAATTGTGATTTTATCTCAAGCAAGTAGTCCATATACCAAGGCACTTTCTTACAACTAAATTTTTCAAATAACAATTGGCACGAAAAAGTGCATTTCATAGATAGAAATTTTATATAAAAGATGTTTAATTTGTTTACTAGTTCCATTAGCAATGGAGATATAAGCGACGAAAATGTCCCTTTCACTCATCGTTCCGTCTCTCTCATAAAAAAGTTCCTTGTTCATATCTCCATTACTAATGGAGCTAGCAAAAAAAATTAAAGACATTGTTTATTATCAATTCGAAAAAAACATCTTTTATTTCAAACTTTTTTCTACTAAATACACTTTTTCGTCACAATCGTGATTATAAGAATTAAATTGTTTATGACGAAAAAAAAAACGATTCTAGAAGAAAATAAATGTCCTATTCGTATTGCCCGTACCCGGAACCATAAAGAACCACTGAAGATATTGAGCTGGCCCAAATATTTATACGAAAATTGTATACGGAAAAAGTGGATTTAGTACATTTTCTTCTCTTGCATTCATCGCGAAAGTATACTTTGCAATTTGGCGTACGTTATATCTCAACATCTAATCATCCGATTTAATCCAAATTGGGACTGAATATATTTTATATCATATTCAATCGACAGACTGAAAGATTTTTTCATTTGTTTCTCCTTTGTTAATAACAAACGTTTAAAGTCGTTTTTTTGTGTCTACATTTTTCTTCGAAACAGTGCAATTTAAGCAAATTTTTAAATTTTGGAAATGTATGCGGTGAGTTTGTAGCTTCACCATTGTACTCAAAGTATATTTTTCTATTTTTTACTTTAGATAAATCTAGTTACCGGAATCATGTACGCGACCGAGCCGTGCGGAGGCTACAGTCCTGAGATTAAATGACGATGATTACGTTGTTTATATATATTTGGAAAAAAAAGGGTGACATGTCAAGACTATGTACTATCTGTGTGCGAAAGATCGACCTTATCATCCCAATACCTGAGACGAAAAAAAAATGAAATTCGATCTGTTTTTTTAACTTCAAGGTTATGCATACCCCTTAAGTGTTTAAGGAAGATGCGACACCCTCAAAACTGAGAGCGCAACTGCGACGAGGACGTAATTGTTATAAAATTTATAAAACGTCCTTCGTCTTTGAGGGGAAATCCCTGGGGTATTGATTACGAATTCCAATGGCCAAAATAGTTATTCGAAGCTAAATACAGTTTATTGGCAATTAATGGTCCCCCAACAAACTACAATTAGTGTTGCCATTTTCGAGCATGGGCGATTGTTACAAACATTATGAATTTTTGCTCCCAATGGCGGGAAAAAGGAAAATTATCCATTCTTCGATGCGGAAAGGACGGAAATTTCTTATTTCGCAAATAGGGAAAATTCGACTTTCCACACATAAAAAAATAATTATATGCGTATATTGAGATACCTTTTCTTTGCGAGGGCGAAAAATATAAGCTACTCAATAATACTCAAACGTAAGGTCAATTTATTTTTAGAAATATTTCAATGAAATTTTCAGGGAATATAGCTAAAAGGTGATACTATCGAATAAATGTATTTTTGGAAAATGCAATTTTTTAAGATGTTATATACAGTCAGGAGGCCCAAAAAGATCGATTTTTCAAGAATTTTTCTTGAGAAGAACTTTAAATCTTTTAACGTAAAAATTTGTACACATATTATGGTAACTTTTAATTGGATTTTAACGTTTTTTTATTTGTAAAAATAATTCTTTTGAAAGCTGCTATAGCTGATTTCCGGGAGCACCTCTAAAAAAAGGCGTCTTGCGGTGAACACGATATCTCTAGACTGGATCATCTAAAATGAAAAAAACCAAATTTTTTTCGTTAATATAATGGATTATCTTGTAACTGATCGAAGGAATAAGCAAAATAATATTTTTTTACAAAATGGCGTATTGTTTAGAAAATGGAAAATATTTATTGGTGGGAAAAAACCTTCGATTGATTACTAAAAAATATACTTGAAAATATTGTGTTAAAATTTGAGACTGATCGGTTCAGCCGTTTTCGAGAAATCTTGCTCACCGACTTTATAAACACAGTTTTGAGAAAAACGCGTTTAAAGTTTCAAAAGCACTTTCGAACGCTCTGACACGTCATTACAAATGTGCGTGTAACTTTGAGAATATTCGCCAGATTGACAAGACATTTTCGGTGTGTGTACTTAAATATATGTACATTACGAAAAATTAAAAAAAATCGATTTTTCGAAGATTTTAACTGTATATAACCCCTTAACCCACCTAGGTAGATGTAGCCCGTTAAAGCTGCATATAAAATATCTACGTCTGAAAAAATTTAGAGATAATAATTCAATTTTCATTTTGAACAACATCATATATTTTAGGGCATCAATGATCTATTACAACCAATACCTTAATTATTAACATTGGACATAAATTCTTATTAAAAAATATATAACTGAAAGTAGTCGATTTCTATTGTATTAGAATGACATTTAATTAATATAAAATATTATATTTTAAATAACGGAAGTTTCTTAGTTAGCAAATAGGGAAAATTCGATTTTTCACACATCAAAAAAGAGTTATGTACGTATATCGAGATATCTTTTTTTTTGCGAGGGCGAGAAATATAAGCTACTCGATATTTCTCTCATCGCTACCCCATAGCGAGTAATGAATGGGTGTCGGGGATTTCGCCGGCTGTCCCACGCTCAAGAGTGTCGCACGTATGTAAAGCCATGGGACAGTATTGCCGAACCGAAACCCCGGGAGGATGGCGCCCGTTCGACTATCATTCTCGAATTAAGCCTGTCAATTGTTCTATTCAAATTAGGAATCAGCGAACAACGGACAACTGAGTCTTCCATGTCTGTACAGTGGGGGGTGCGAATGACGAAACAAATCATTCTATTTATAACAGCCCCGGATCTACGATTTTTCCGAGCCGGGGCAAAAACTTGACATTGGCGCCCCTTCCCTCCACCATTTGAGATTAAGGGGGTATATCTCTTTAGACGCCCGAAAATGAGTCATTTTTCATGAATTGTTTTAACGGTGATAAAATAATCGCATCATTTAAAAGTTTTGATATTATCTTATTACAATTTCAAGTGTTGCATTTTTTTATTTTTGAAACAAAACAAAATGGCGGCGTTATAAGGTATAACGCCTTTAGGCATCTTTTGAAAAATTGCTCGTGTTATAGCTCAAAATGTTATTGATCGATCTGGCTGAAAATTTGGGAGGTTTCTCACTATAACATTATTGGAAGGATATACCTAAAAATATCGAAAACGTATAAAATTAAAAATTAAGTAGGCTTTCTAGTCAAATTTTTATATTTTTGACCATTTTCTCAACAATTTTTACCCCAAAAATGTAGTTTATTTACGCGATAATCTTAAAACTTTAGGTTCGTCTCATAGGCAGGTTTATTTTCGATGGCTAAGATCATGAGGCCATTGAAACTCACTAAAGCGCATCGGATGCTAGGCGCCTTAGTGAAACAAGTTTTTTTCAAACACAAGAAACATTAGTACGCCGGATCGTTTTTCGAGTCCTTTATATTTTGCGCAAGGCTTGTAACAAATGATAATGCATACAATTTTTATCCGTGTTGTAGAATTTCCATATAACCCTCATACATCTTTAAGGGGTTAGGCCACAGTAATGGGTATAAAATCATGTGCGAATTTAACATTTTTTTTCATATGAAAAAGGTGATTCACTCATAAAATTAATTACACATCTATTTAGTATGAATATCAAGCTGTTAGAAAACATATATATTTTGTTTCGATGTACAAAATGGCCGACTACTCGAAACTTCTCGAAACAGCTTTTTTCCAATTGGCGTGACAAATAACTTCAACAATTTTCACTCGATTTACTTCAAATTTAAAAGTTATGTTCCTAATTGCATTTCGCAGAGAAGTACGTATGGAATTTCTGATTAATCGAAAACTTTTCATTTTATGAGCAGTTTATGAGCAGTTATAACCAAAATTTTCACTGAAAATTCCTTTCTTAAGTTCAAATACATACAACTTTTGAATAAAACAATATCTTGAAATTCCGTACGTACATCTTCAGGTATTCTAATGTAGATTGACGAGAATTTTTGTTTTTTGTTCTAGGTCAAAAATTGTGGATGCCAAATGTCACGCCGCGAAGCGCCTAAAAAAAAGATAACAAAAGAAAATATTAGTCGTCGGCCATTTTATACATCGTAAAAAAATCTAACAGCTTGATATTTATACTAAATAGATGTGTATTTAATTTTATGAGTGAATCACTTTTTCATACGAAAAAAAATTGTTAAATTCGCACATGATTTTTATACTCGTTACGGTGGCCTAACGCCTTAATGCCCGCATTTCAATGAAGGGCCCGCTTTTTTATTTTCCTTAAAGCGTTTGATTTGTGGACAATAATCCCGGGACTTTTAAATAATAAACCAGTGTGCGAAATATGTTTTGAAAGTGTCAATTTTTTGCTTAAACTAATTAGGGAAATTAGGGAATTAGGGACGCAAAATCCTTTTTTCCCAGCGAACTGCCGTCATCGAGTGCGTTTGCGTCACTACAGAGACGGCGAAACCGATGACGGGGGAGAGACAGAGAGAGAGAGAGAGAGAGAGAGAGAGAGAGAGAGAGACGAGGAGCACACGAACACTTTGATACTTAACAAAGCAAATAAACCACCCTCCGTTTGAACGCCAACGAAAGTTTTTTTCTTGTCGTTCTTTTATTTTGTGTCAAAGCTCGAAAACACTAGAGCTAATCAAAGCGTAAGCGAATATGGAAGAGGGTAAGATTGCTCGGTCGAGGCACATGAGCCGTACGAATTTCAGTTCTGCTGTGAAGTTGCAAAACCGGCTGGCTTCTAGTGGTAAGCCCCCGCGTCACTCCATGGCCTAGCGGTCACCCATCCAAGTGTTGACCCAGGGCAAAGTGATTAGATACAGAAGATTAACGTCGACTACTGTTTATTTGAAAGATCCAGCGTTTCTCCCATTATATGAGATAGCCCGTATATTCATAGCGAAGCCGCGAGTTTATTTTGCCGGTCTGCCATACAGACATATTATATATCTCCGAGAGGGTTAATTCACCGGTAGTACTTCCGCCCACGCGAACATTCGTTTTGTCTTGATACGTCGTTAACTCCTGTTATATTACCTGCGCATAGAATAGGGGCCTTAATGATTTTTTAACAAGAGAGCTTCTCGTCGTGCAATGACAACGAGCTCCCAGAAACTTCGACCCTCGATTCCGGTCTCATTTGCAAAATGACGTCTGGTTTTAGTTTGCGAAACGCTGAACACACCTTTCTCTTTTTCTAGCAACTGTTCATTTTGTCCTGAGCACATTGATTCGACGATCGTAATTCCCTGCTCGTGCAACGTTGCGCGGGTGGTCCCGAATCTCAAATTAGTCATGTCATATACGAGACGATTCTATGCTGGCCCCACAAAGTATACACACGTTTATATAGATCTATAGTTGCGATTTTATCGTGGACATGGAACATTAAGGTAATCCTATCGCCAGGCTTCAATCCATAGGATATTCATAATTTTTTTTTGAGCTTCATTAAATATATTAATAATCGTCTATGTAACATTTCAGGGTCGGCTATTGACCCAATTACAAAGAAAAAATATTAAAATTGCGAATATTTATGAAGGAATTCCGAGACGACATAACAAAACCCAATTTCCGGTCGCTACAAAAATGTATATAATAGAGGGAATCCGCCAGATTCTTAAAATAATCAGATTTACATATTTTTAGTAATCCAATGCTCTCAGAAAAATACGCTTAATCACCTCATTTTTATGTAATATCAAGTTTAATTTCAACTTCCGGTATTGGATTTATTACCACTTGTTACGCCAAAGAGACGTGACACCAAGGCAACAGCTGACTGTAGTCCTAACCTCATCTCACACATTCGAATTTCCACACATATTTC